>BOPP01000274.1:322797-402463 GCA_017312745.1 Gryllus bimaculatus
CTTTATGAGCATAGCATATTTTTAAAAAAATGGTTGTTCTGAAACATCGTTGTAGACGATGTCGCATCCTACCACAGCCAGGGACGGAATACGGCAAACATTGAGATGTCCTTCTTCCCCACTAACTTCTTTTTTTTCTTTGTTCTCCCTCTACTCATCATCTTACTCATCCTCCTCTTCTTTTTCTTCTTCCTCTTCTTTTCTTTTCCTTCTTCTCCTTTCTTCTTCTTTTCCTCGTTTTTATTCTACGCTACTTTCCTCTTTCTTATCTTTTTTCTTCCTCTATCTCTTCCCCTTCTCCTTTTCCCAGACGCTACAAGACAATACGAAGCTTGGCATGCATGGCCAATCTCGCTGTCAGCCGGCGACTTTCTATATCTTGACGGATGGTGAAGGAGGTATGGACCCATCATCCCATGCTCAGGATGACCATGGGAAAAGAAGGATCGTCTCCGATGTGTGACCAATTCTTCAGTCGCTCCTGTTAAAAACTGCAATGGTTAAAACTGCAAACTGTATTGGACGATCTTTGAGACCTAGTCATTACCCTTAGGCAATGCCTATTGCAAAGAAAATTCTCTTGCGCAATATAGTAACGTTGTAAACACAAGCCTGGGAAACCTCACATGAACCCTCCTCCTACCGTCCATCAGTATACTTCCTATTCTATCCAAAGTATTTGAGAAACTTCTTCTATCAAGATACGTCCTCACATAGCAACCAATAACCTAGTCCCTGATCATCAATTTGTTTTAGACAACAGCATTCTACCGCGAACAAGTTAATAGAATCACAAACTAATTGAGAATTGCTTCCAAGAAAAGAAATACTGTTCAGCCGCCTTTCTAGACATTGCCCAAGCTTTTGACAAAGTCTGCACGATGGACTCTTATTTAAACTCAAGAATTTTCTACCATATCCTTCTTCAACATTATCAGATCTTTTCTATCCCACCGCACCTTCCAAATAAATATCAAAATGAATTATCTGAATTCCATCCAATCAAGGCCGGAGTACCACAAGTAGTGTACTCGGCCTATCCTATACCAGCTCTATACTACTGATATACCAAAATCAGATAAAACAACCAAGCCACTTTTCGCGATGATACGGCCATACTAGCTTCGGATGACGACCCTAATGTCGCATCAAGACATTTACAAGAACATCTCATAATGATTGAAGATTGGGCCAAAAAGTGGAAATAAAAAATCAACGAAAATAAATCAGTCCATATAACCTTTACCCTGAGAAAAAACAAATGCCCTACTGTCCACATCAACAACAATCCAATAGTACAGGTGGAAAGTGTAAAATACTTGGAATACATCTAGACAAACGGCTAACATGGAAGCATCACATCTTAGCCAAAAAAACACCTTCAATTTCAAATAAGAAAATATACTGGATACTAGGATACCACTCAAAACTATCACTTGAAATAAAACTGTTGATATAAAGCTATCATAATCCAATATGGACCTACGGATCCAAATCTGGGGCACAGCAAGCAAGAGTAATCTCTCGATATCCAGAGATTTCAATCCAAGACCTTAAGAATGATCGCGGCAGCACATGGTTCATCACAAATGCAGCACTGCACAAGACTTAAAAATGCCCACTGTCTTGGAAAGAATAGAATTTATCAGCTCAAACTATCTCCAGCGCTTGAAAACCATCCAAACCACTTAGCCCTCAACATCCTAGACAATAGTGCAGACATCCATCGACTAACAGAACCTCACCCCTACAACTCCCATATAGATTCTCAACAAATAACTGAAACATTACCCTCAGCTACTAAACTATCCCACTTGCAGTAACCCAAAATAATACTTGCTTTTTGTTTATAGTATGAAGAAGTAGATGAAGAGTACCGATGGGATACCTTCACTGGAAATCAATCAATGTCAGAATAATTCTACAACATCGTATTTACTTATTATTTTGTAAAAAAATAGTTGTAAATTTTTGTTATAAATAAAGGGCTTAAAGAGTCACCCTGGAAAATCCCTCGGCGAATGTGTATAGTATCTGTGTGGACGGATTGTATTATTATTATTATTATTATTATTATTATTATTATTATTATTATTATTATTGTTTTTTATTTGAATTCAGTTTAATAAAATCATGGATATTTTGAAACCATGGAAATGGATGTCGCCCCTCCACGTGTGTGGCCGTGTGCGGAGAGTCCTTGCACGGCGCGGCGGCGGGCGAGGCAGGGTGCGTGGGCGGGCGTGCGATGTGAGCGTGCGTGGGCGGGGCCGGCGGC
This sequence comes from Gryllus bimaculatus, assembly GCA_017312745.1. Lineage (NCBI taxonomy): Eukaryota > Metazoa > Arthropoda > Insecta > Orthoptera > Gryllidae > Gryllus > Gryllus bimaculatus. Next base: position 325,076 of record BOPP01000274.1, read on the forward strand.
GGCGGCTGCGAAGGCGCGCTAACCGAGAGGCGGCAGCCGCGCCGCGTTTGTTTTCACGCGCGACATCGAAAATAATTTGCCGGCGTATTCGGCGTTCAAGGGCAAATAGCGCGCGCCTCATCTCGCGCACTCGTCGCGCGAGCGGGCGGAGGGCGAGGGCAGCGAGACGACGCCGCGGCGGCGCGGCGGCCGCTCGCAAATAAACGCGCCGCGTGCGAAGCGAGAGCCACGACCCGCGCGCACGGCTTGAGCCCGAAACTCACGGCGAGTTACTGGCAGAGGTGGCATTAACAGATGTCACTGCAGGGCCTCTGACTCGGAGGATTTTTGACACCAAATTATACAGCGAGGTCGATTTCGGCCGCTATCTGGAAGACAATTCTGGAAGCCGGCTGCTCTCTGTAGTTTCCCCTTTTTCTACAATCAACACCAAGCGAATGCCGGAGCAGTACCCTCACAAATAAGCCCCGGACCACACGCAATCTTCCCCCCTTGTTCTCTCCTCTCCACTTATGTACACACCCTTACTCTGACATGGACTTCAATATCACACTTGTCGAGCCACCAACCTAGTGCTTGTCCCGGCTGGGTGGTGCCATGCTGGTGGGCGGCATCTTGTTTGGGAAAGTCCCTGCAAGGCGACGTAAGTCGGCGCCGGATCTCGCCAGCCAGCGGGGGAAGGTAGCAGCCACTTTCCGCAACAAAACATGCAATACACTTATGGGACTAATGTTCTCAGCAGTTGACACGCCCGGTATGCCAAGAATACTGGATAAGGTTTGGGTAGGTCTTTCTCCAGTCGCACTTGTGAGTGGCACTTAATTCGACTCCGTCGCAAGTCTGGAAAAGTAGACTCCTTGAGCCAGCAGGATGGTCATACTCGGGACTGATGGGGAAGACGCGATTTTACGGAGCTTTGTGAGCAGGCGCATCCAGCCACCAGCCTGGCGGAGCCCCTGTGCTACCCACGGGGTGAGGCCGTGTAACCCATTGGCCCAGATGTTCACCCTGGGGTATTCAACTCCCTGTTAGTATGAACCACGCGAACTCGGAAGGTTTCCACCCTTGAGCTCAACACCATTCACCTGTACAGTTATTTATTTGACGCTTTTAGCGCTAATTTTAAGGGAATTGACATATCGGGCCATACAAGGGATTTGTGCCCAATACCACCGAACATCTTGGAATCTGAATCGTTGAACAGAATTACACAGTACAGAAGCCAATACTTGTGCTGGAAAGGCCGGGTGATAGAATGGTCAGCCTTTACCCACGAGATGTATTTGCTATTAAGTTTTGGTCTCCTGCGTACCCGGATTTGACGGTAGAGTCATAGCGCTATATAAGTAATTTTTTAGCTTGTACAAAGTGGTTATTGTATAATTATAAGTTAGATATAAGTTTCGGATATTGAAGGCAACAAAATGCTAAATAAATTCGTCATTTGTAAGCCGAAAATGAGTGAAGATGAGGCAGGTTGCACTAGGTGCCCTCAGTGAACGCCACCATAGCTCTTATATAAGTATGTATTTTGAGAGAATAAAGGGACCGTGTACTGAGATACGTATCACCCTGCCCGACGATGCACATCGGCGTAGATGGCTCAGGTCAGGGTCATTGCTGTTTCTCAGAGCGAGACGTCCTAGGGTAGGAGTCCCGACGGAGACACGATTTTCGACACTAAGTCGAGTTCAGCCGCTGCTTGGAGGCCAATTCTAGCGGCTGGCTGCTCAGGCTATGGCGACGGCCATTTACCGTGGTTTCTCCGATCAACGCAAGGTGAATGCCGAAGCAGATCTCTAACAAACGGGCCAAGGACTGTGCGAGATCTTCCGTTTCTCTTCTTGCCCTATCCTCACTCTTCACTTACACACAAACCTACATGCACTACACCATCACACATTCTGGGAGAAAAGTTGCGAGCTTGTCCTGGCTGTGGCAGTACCCCTCTGGCAGGAGATACCTGGTTGAAGACACCCTGCAAGCAGACACGTTTGACGTCGCCTTATCTCGCCAAAATGCTCCGTCGCTCCGTTGATGCTCTCAATCAAGCGACAATGCGGACGGTGCGAACGGAATTGCTGAACGAAGGGTTGGAGGACGGCGCCGAAATAGCGGAATTATACAACGGGTGCCCACTTTCCAATAATTTGCTTATGATCAGTCATTGTGTGAGCTGCCGCTCCGGTGGTCTGGATCGCAGGTGAGGCCCGGCTGGGTGAGGGGAGTTTCGAAGGGTGGCACACCATCAGTGTGCCATGAAAAGCTTGGGGCCCGGCCAAATTAAATCCCTCTATAAATATCGCGTGCTATTGAGATCTCTAGTTCCACCGAAGAGACAGTTTGTACATTATTAATTACGGCCGACATCGGGTGGAAAACTTTAGTATCCCTCTTTAGTAGGCGTCACAAGGGACGTCCATGAGGCACGCCTCTTAAGTCGTTCCCTAGGGCGGTGGTAGGCTTCAAAGGAAACCGTGGTTGAAAATACTGGTCGCGGAACGCGGCCAAATGGCTGCTTTCCTGCAAGTATTCCGAACGTATGTTCCTCTACAGGATGATTCAGGCGGTGCGAGCCGAATTACTGTTCAAAGGGGGAGGACTGTGATGAAACAACTGTTTTGTGGTGTAGGTGTCTTCTCTTAAATCGTTTTCTTAGGGCCATACTTTGTTCGAACAGAGCAAAATTGCGGCAGGTTTCCTAGAGGCACTCCCGTTTCTATTTAAAGAATTATTTGACAGTCGTTTTTCGTCCATCATCAAAATCGTTATTTTACTCCTCCCTTGAATGTTTTGTAAAATAAACACCATTTTATGCACATATACTAGATACAAGCATTCATGTAGATCGTATAATAGAGGCGAAAGAGAAATAACTCTTACTCAAGCGGGCGTTGACTTCATACTCGTCACTTACATTTTTTGTGTTTAATGTTAAAGGTTACCTTGTTCCCGAAGCCCAAAAAACGGAGCGTTGCGATTGATTCTGAATCGAATGCTGAGACCATTCCAACAAAAAACTGCAAAAAAACAAAACAAATAAAACTTTGAAATCTTCGCCATTGACAAACCAGTATTGCTGTCACACTTGTTTATAATTTCTTTAAATTTCTCCATTTACACGATTCATAATTCGCTAAAAATCAGTATACCAAGCATACTACATCTTTCATCGGTCACAGCTTCAGACACGGAATTCCGGACTCTCAACCCTCTATCCTTTCATTACACTTTTATGCCACATCCATCGACGTGCGCACAGGGGACGCGGCAGGCAGTCTTATTTCATCTTCCTGAATCATATTTTATTTATTTATTAGTAAAATAAGTTATTTGCAAATTAAAAAGGTTAGGATGAAAGGGGTACCCACTGGGGGACAAAGGTCCAGAAATGTCTTCCCCTCTTGCTTTAGGCTTAGACGCCTAAGCATCTAAAAATGTGACCAGAGGCGTAGACGTCTACGGGAACATTGTTAGCCATGTGTATCTTGGATCGACATTTATACCCTAGAAGAGACAAAAATACAATGCTTTACCATTACGAAATGATGGTGAATGCCCGTTTCCAATGTTGCTACTAGTAGCCGCTGGTTTCGTCTGGACGCGCCTATTTGCTATGCTTTAGGAGCGCAAATCCGGCAGGGTTCCATGCCAGCGGCTTACGACCCGACCTCCCTCTCCGAAGAAGAAGAAGAAGAAGAAGAAAAAAGAACGTCCCGGAATTTTGCCAGTGGTTGCCACCGCGGTGCGCGAAAATATCCGCGCGCTAATTGCACGCGGCCATTCCCAGAATTCGCGCCGACGCTTTTCGCTCGTGCGCCCTGCGAGTCGCGGAGCCGTCTGGGGCGGCAGGACGTTACTTTCGAAATGTGCGCGTTTTTTTTCTGGTGCATGTGTTTGACACTTCTAGATTTACGTACCGACAACGTGGGCTCGTGGCGTAGAGTGTAGAATTAGGATGAGCAAACAGAATTCTTATTTGAGGTTTCTAAGATATGAGGTAGGAGTTTTTATAACAGGATGTAATCTGTCTTTTTTTGTTTTTTTACAAAGTAATCAATTATGAGTACGAGTTGAGCTTTACAATCACTCTTAATGGTCTGTGGAATTACTGGAAAGATTTTCAAACCTCAGGAGCCAACAAGTAATTCAAAAGTAGCAAAACATGGCCAAAGAATAAAGCCCACAGTCGTTTGGCAAACTAATAATTTAATAATTAAGATATTTTTTACCCCTTTCAATACTTGGTGAGAAGAAATGGACGAAAGAGATTACAAAAGAGATTAGGTTACGGCATTTTTGTGTTTGTTTGTTACAAGACGTTTGATTTCCATTTAAGTACTCTTTTTTTCTAGTTGGGAGAAGAGTTACTACAAAGAAATTACGTTTGCCATAGCACAAGAACAAAAAGGGTAAACAATGGATTATAAAATGAATTCCGTAGTTATGTTTTTGAAAAAATGATTTTGCCAATATTTAGTATTTGATCTCATTTTTTAAATCATATTTTTCCTACTAAAACTATTTCATTCGAATGAATGTGTTTCCTCGTTTATAATTATCAGTAGTTTTCACATTCTCGTATTCGTACGTATCGTCGGAGTGATATAAATAGCCTAGAGAAATTGTGCGGAAAATCGTTTTCGAGATTTAACGGAAATACATGTTTTCGGTACCCCTGGTACCGAAAAAGGTTTTTTTTAACCGTCCGTCCGTCCATCTATCCATCATTAAACAACACTAGCACCTTAACTAAGGATGTTTTCCAAAATGAATATTCTCCAGTCGATCTGGCCTGAATAAAATCCCTGCGAATTTCATTACTTTTTTAAATTTTGGGATACTTACAATAAATAAAGCCCCTGGTACATTTTCGACCTTTCTCCAAAAATGGACACAAACTTTTTCTTTATTTTTTTTTAAAGAATATAGTGAAATTTACTTATAAATACGCAATTGGTCAGATTTTAACTCTTAATTAGGAATTGTAAAAAATTACGAAAGTTACACATTTTTACGGCGTTTCCCTTCAACTACAATATTGAAGATCAAGTTTTTTTCTTCAAATGAAACATGTTCTTAAAAATTCGTTATTTTATTAATATCAGGTTCATCATTGTCAACTTATTAGTAGTTTTCATGCAATTTTTATTTAAACATGGACAATAAAAAAATTAAAAACAAAATTTTCTCAAATAACGGCTTTAATTTTTTTGACAAAATGGTGCATTTAGAACCCGTATTTACGGTTCTGTATTATTACTAAAGTTGTAATTCAATTCTGTTATTAGAGATCCGAAAAGTTGAGGAAATGTGGGGTGGGGAGTATTTAAGGCGCCGATAGATGGTAGCTGACCAAGGTGGGGTAAATTTTAAAAGGTAGCTCAGACTGAAAAGGTAAGTAAACACACTAGTACAAAAAAGTATGTACCATTCTGCAACACTACTAGTTAAACTTGCTAGTAAACACAATCGATTAATAATGCGCGATCTCGCATCATGTGCAAGCTGCCGCTGCCTTCGCGTTCGCCGCTTCGTGTGCGGCGGGATGCCTAGCGCCAGGCGCTGCCGAACCCAGGGGCATGCCCCACGGCTTGCGCACAAAGCATTTTCTGTTCCGCGTGCGGGTCATCTTTTGAGAACAGATCGGCTTTCATTCGCCACGGATACAGCGACAAACGGATGTCGTGTTTCCTGTCTTCGTTTCCACGCAGACAGTCATGATTTGGGGTGCCAAGGAACATGAAATTTGTGCGCTTCGTGTAGTTATTTTTGTACTGTTGAATTTGCGCCGTCAAGGATAACTTTCTGTTGTTTTCAAGAATTATGACCGTCCCTTCATATTTGATGCTCTGACTATTTTCTTATAATTTATTTAATTGATTTTTATATTATTTACCAAAGTAATTTCAACAAACGGCAAAGTAAGATTTCAAATATTTATTTTCGTGTTTTGACTTCTGAGAAATATATTGATAATAGTTATTACTGAGTGTAATCGTTAAGTCAAAATAATTTTTTGTTCAAATCTCAAAGAATGTATTTGATAAACTGCATGAAAACACTCGATGATATTTTATTCGAAAGGTTTATGTTCAAAGAACAATACACATGAATCCCAACGAGCCAGTAACTCCTCACAGAACACCATTACAGTTTTTACAGACGTCTTAGGAGCATACATTGTACACCAATTCCCTTGCACTGAAAATTTGCCGTTGTTTGAACGCCAGACTGATTCTTGGAAAATGTATATATATGTTTCTAACTTTTTCCCGTCCATGTTGCCTTGCGCTTGTATACTTCGCTGCATTATTATTTCCCTTGATCTATTGATTAAAAGTTGTTCACAACTTTCTGTGTTCACATTTTTATCTATATGAAAAAAGAAAATCAAACATTCTCTTGTGCGTTGCAATGAATAATTAAAAATAATGTACGTATTTTTGTTAGATCGTAGTATATTTATAGTATACATAGCATTACATTTCATAATAAACTCTAAAATATTAACGTTAACAATTAAAAACCTTTTTCTCTTTAAACGGCGATCAATTCCCTAAATAGTAATAATTGAAGCTTACCCGAGAGAGCCATTGTTTGATTTTAGGCTCAGGAAGAAATTGGAGAAAAGGGACTTGGGAAATTGGCGCTCTTGTCTTCTCCGTTCGTAATAGAAAAACAATAAATGTTGGAAATGTCCAATCAGATATTGTTGTGGACTGTAAATAAATAAATAAATAAATGTCTTTATTGGTGCCGAGGCTCAGGTCATGTAGCCTGCTCTTCCGCCTGACCACTTAAACTTAACTGTATACGAATATTAATAGGTGCTGATAAAATTTGCAATGCTCTCTCTATGCGGTTATCGTCCTTTCAGAATCTCGACTTTACTTTTTTATTGTTTTAACCAAAATTTTTGTTGTATTTAATTATTAATTTAATTACATATATTTAGTAATTTTTAATATTATTTACGTAGACATTTTTATATGATATTGTTAATTTTAAGAGAAATGTTAAATTTTGCCCAAATTTGCTTTATATTCCAAAGGTTTGATTCGCACAAATTGAAAGATAATTCTCTTAATATTTGACGCTCTGACTTCTCATGCATTCTCCAACTTCGAAAAGGTCATAGGCTACAGAGAGATAAATCAAATCCATGTGCTCGATTACTTGAATATCTATTCTGATTGATTTTGAGGATCGACTGTCACCTAACCCATACTCTCCTGACGGAAATACGTGCACATTCATAATCATTCCCCCTCCCCTACACATATACGCACGTGTATACACCCCGTCGGATTTCCAAAATGATGCACGTTCACCAGAAACATCGAAGTACTGTACGTCGGCAGCAAAGAGCGCAAAACAAGAGCTATTCGGCAGCATGAAGGCGCGATCAGAAGCTGTACCTAATGCGTTGCTTTCGCACCTCGCAGCCTCCCCGAGCTTATTGATCTATGCACGGCTCCTCTCGCCCTCCATTTATATCCGCTGGCCTTCACCCACTTTTCAGTTCCGCAATGTCACCGGCGCTGGTTTATAAAAATGGCGCAAGGAGCTTCCGTGCAAGGACCCGTGTGGGCGAACTAAATGGAGAACAGTGGACCATTGCATGAAATGAGGATGACGTTTTCTAAAAACAAACAATATTATTTGGAAGATGATCCAATATCGACTGTATGTGTGTAAATGAAATACGCGACAATAAAAGTGGCTAAATACATAGTGACCCTACTTCAGAAATGAGAGTGCAGACCACAAAACAAAATGCGAATGGTAATCGGAATATTTTCGATCAGAATCAGAAGATCACCATTATCAAGCTGCTGCCACTTTCCCCGTGTATTATTTTGTGGAGGACATTTAATAAAACATGGTGTCTCCGTCAAATATTATCACATTCTTGCTAAGGTTCGTTCTTTTCGGAAATGGGAAATGTTAGCTATGAAGTATTCATACTTGACAAGGCGGAAATATTTTATCAACTTTCATAATAATATTAAATAAGTTGTAGATGTATAAAGTACAGTTATATGAATTTAATGCAAGCTAATAAAGGAAAAAAAGACACTTTTAACGATCGGCGTCCCTTAAGGAATTTAACAGCCCACCATCGAACAGCAATCGAAACAAATGCGTTGCGCATATGACACATGATTATGACTATTTAAGGAATGTATTTCTCATTTTTATGAATTTTTCTTATAACAAGGTGGTATTATAAAACATACTGAATGGAGACGGCCAAGGATAACGAGCGTGGTCTATATTGGCTTAAAGTCGTCAATTACTATAATGCATTGAGTGCTGCGTATTGCGCTATTGATAATAGTGTTGATATTGATGTATATGACGACAGGATGAGACAGTGGTCGCCAAACATTCGGACCCCACTGACGAATGAATTCATGGTTTCAAAATCTGCAGACTACTAGATTTTTTTTAAATATCTGTGTAAAATAATGGTTACAAAACTTTTATTACATTAGTGTGAAAAATATCTATTGGCTGTAACGAAACCGCATTTAATTACTCCATCATCACATCACATCACATATTTAATCAAAATATAATCTTTAAAATTTCTTAAATTACTATAAAATTGTTACAGTTAATTTAATTATTGGAAAACAACTCTACCTCAATCAGTAACTACTGCTCATTTTAGTGCGATATTTGTTCCTGTTTAATTGATATAAGTGTAAGGATTTTTTCTCTTCATTATTAATAATTTTTTTTTAAAACCAAACTGTCCAGATTTTTCTGCGCATCACCAGTAAAATTTATGTAAATAGAATATATACCCAATACAGTGTTTACAGGTATTTCTGTGTTTATTCATGAGCTAATTATATTTGTTCGTTCATTTACGTCTTTGTGAAGCCACTAAAGATGGGAAAAAGTGGTCCCTAAATACGTATATGGCTGTGTTTGCTTTATATTAAAATTTATATTGTAACATACTTTGTGGCTGATACCTCCTCAATCCTAAATAACCGCATTATCTCTGCTGCCACTATGGGCTTTATCCCTTTCCGATGCGACCATCTTACACGCGCGTGTTTCGGAGCGGCGGGCGACGGGCAATGAAGCGCGTGAGGCGCTTGCAGCGCGACCGCCGATGGCAATCGCGACCTGCACGTGCGCGTCGCACGCCCTCTTCCCTGGGGCCAGGAGCGCGTGTGCGAGCGCTGCCCACCCTCGCTCTCATTCACATGCTCCTTCGCCGCAGGGGTTCATTCATTTATTCGGCGATTAATGCCGGGGCATGTTGAAGCTGCTGGAATACTGGTATTGGAGAATTTCTGTGAATGATATCGCTTTAAACTTTAGTTATACTGTTGACAAATTCCATTTTTGAGAATTAATAGACATATTTTATTTATATTGTATTCTCCACATGTCTCCAGCATAGCGCATGGACAGTGTGCGAGCTTTACGTGGTGCGATCCTGTGTTCGATTGCTGGGCGGGACAAAAATAAAGCTGTTGCTTTCAATTTCATTCGTCTCAGTTTCTTTCATTCTTCTCAGTGTCGGAAGAAAAGCTCACGCAGGCCAGGTATGCCAGATACAGTGAAGGAAATACATCACGCTCGCCACATGCCTCCCTTATACTCAGGTGTGAATAATAAATAAAAATATCTCACTGCTAATATTCAGCTATACAGTCCACGCATTTTAAGTACTGCTTATATAGTATTTACGAATAATTACTATTTTAAAATAGATTTATCCAATATTCTATTTATCTATCTGTTAAATCATTTGTGCGTTGTTCATTCCCTTCCATTATTTTCTCAAATCGCAGGCACGTTTTTATTTCCATTCATTCAACAAGTCCTTCATTCATGTATATTCATTGATGAGTGCATTTAGATGACTCAGCCCCGCCAGGCATTCATACGCGCGAGCACCTGTCCACGCTAAGTGCACGAAGGCCGCATGCGGCCTCCCGTCAACGGGCCTCATCGGGGAGAAGGGCCGCGGCTCGCAGAGGACGTCCGCGAGCGACGGGGTGTACGGGCACGAGCGCCGCGCCCTTTCCGTCCCCGCCCGGCCCCGCCCTGCCCCGCCTCCTGTTGCGCGCGCGCGCTCGCGGCCCTAACGCGCGATCGATGCTGCGCCGGCCTCCCCGCCCTTCCTCGCCCGGCTCCGGGCCGCCAGATCCACCTGCCGCCCCGCCACGCCCCCGCGCCTTTCACACCCCGCGCGCCGCGCCCTCGTGTGCACGTGAGCGACCGGCGCGGCGGCGGGCGCGGGGGCGTGGCGGAGGCCGGGGAAGAGGCTGCGCGAGCCGGCCGGCGATGACGGCGGCGAGGGGGAGGGAACGGAAAGAGATGCGATGTCACAGCGTCGGGGAGGCGGTGAGGGCAGGCGCGGCGCGACGGCGGAATCGGGGACAACGGCGGCTATGGCGGCAACCGCGCGCGCTCGCGCGTGCGTGCGGGTGCGTGAGCGTCGGCACGCGCCGCCCGTGACGGAGGTCGCCGCAGGGCCGGGTGGAGTGCGTTGCGGTAGCGACGAGAGCTGGCGTAGTAGGCCGCTTGGCCGAGGCTACGGGCTTCATTCAAAAATCTTTTTCTTCGGCGGCTGCCCTTTGTGCTGTTTTTAGCCGGGCGGGTGAAAGGGCCGCTTCGTGCCGGTGATGATGCCGGAAGTGGGGGAGTAGATCAAAGACGAGCGTGTAGGGATTGGGCTCCGATCTGTGAAGTAACAGCTGCGGTGGGTGATGCCCTTACTTCCTCTCGTTTTATTAACGCCAACAAAAAGCTCTACAGAAACTAATATTGCCAGTAAAGTTATTGCTCCTCTTTTATGCCAAACGAAGGAATCTTAGTTTAATGATTGCCATTATATTTGCTCTCGAATTTACTCTTATATTACTTTAATTTCCAATCTTCAATGAATCAAAATTATAAATTAGGGAAAAAACTGATTTGAAAAGGAGAATGTATGGACGAAGACGACTGTAGTAAAGTTGTTGTTTAAGAGATCGTAGGAATCGTAGGAAGTTGTTTTGTAAACAATTGGTTAAGGGTTTTGTAAAAAATTCTGTAAACCTGGTTAAATAAATAATAAAACATTATTGTAGTTTTTTACACATCAAAATGACTTTCGAAAAATTTAGTAAAAAACTGACATTTTCTCGAAATTGCATCATTGTGAAAACATTTTGGAGAGAAATAAAACTATTCTTATAGTTTAAAGTCAGTGTGATAGGAAAATATTTCTATCCAATAAATCTATTTTTATTTTCAATAGCTTACTTACATTTTATTAGATTCGGATATGTGATCAAATATTAATGCTTTATGTAGAAATTTTTTCTTCTCTTTCGTACTTCTTTGAATCATTCGTCGAAAAAAACACTTAGCTAAATTCGAAGAATACTATTTCCAGAAATTTAATCCGACATGATATAACAGCTCCCTTAGGCAGAAAGCTAGGTAACCAAAGTAAGGTAATTTTACTGAAGGGAGAATTCTCCTCAACTTTCCCATCATGAAGTGGATAACAATGTTATAACGTGTAAGTCATTCCGAAGAAAATATACTGTCGTGAGTTGAAGAAGCTTACAGGCACGCTTCTGCGTAACTTGCAACTGTTGAAACAAACTCTGCTAACTTACGAGTTCTGCCAGAGGAACCTAGGAAGCGATCAATCGAAACTGTTACCTTTGCAGAATATTTTTGCTATTGAAATGTATGTGTTGCTTAACTTTTCCAATGAAGGTTCAGTGCAAGGGTTTATTTTTGTTTTTGTATAATTTTATTTCTATTTGTAATTATTAATAATAATTTCATTTATTAATTATAAACAAGAATTAAAATTGAACTATAAATATTATTAAAATAAGATTTCTTATTTAATTGATATTTTCATGCTGTTTTTCACGAAGATTTTTGAAACATTTGCAGGAATTATCATCAATGATGTTTTGTTACTAATGTTCTAATATAGGAATTTTTGTCGAGAAACAATGATATTTTTACACACACATTCCCACACACACACACACACATATATCCATGTATGTTATAAAATGTATACTTGATTTGATAAAGACATTTGCTCTGAGGAATAGAGTGAATTTCCCCGACAATCAACAGGAGCTTCCAAGAACAGTTAAATTTATTAATGACCGTCCTCTAAGTTGAAAATAAAATAAAAAAAATCGAGTCCGCCTTGCGGCGAACTCAAAAATTGAACATTTTGAATTGCCAGAATTCCCAAGGAAGAATGAAGTAAACATACTGTTTACTTGCTGAGAGAACAATTGCCTAAGAATTCAGTCAACGCCCTTGAATACGAGTAAAACATTTCGTGACAGTGTACTACCGATAAACAAACAAAATATCTTTCTTCAAAATTCAAAACGATTCCTTGTTATTGTATAAGCAACAATTAAGCTTAAATTGATGCATTTTTACTTGTTGAACTGCGCTAATGGTTCACAGATGTGACTTCGTTTCGACGTAAGTCAGTTTTTCGCCTGTTCCTTCTTCCTCCGTTTCTTTACATACAATTCGCTTCGTTTTGAAATGGACATTTGTTTGTGAGGCTTTTTCATTTTCCCATTTTTCCCCCTGCATTGATAAGATTGGAGGTTGTAATATAGATGTTTCTAATTTATTTATAATTATTTCCTCATATATATATATATATATATATATATATATATATATATATATATATATATATATATATGAATAGGAAATGATTCAGTGAATACATTATACATTGTCATTATAAATGTAGTATATCTTTATTATGATGTCAGTTTCTAAGTTTTATGGACATATCTGGAATGAATGATTTGGTGGATGGATGATAATGATGTTTGTGTGATGTGGATGATGATGGACCAATGGTGAATTGAGAGGAAGGAATCTCGAGAACGCCTACCCCGCACCCGCTGTGACCACCTCGAATTTCAATTGGATGGACCATTTGATTATCGATATCCTGCAGTGTAATATCCTGACCATTACACAATGTGACGCCCGAGTGATATACGAGTAGGTGGGGTGAATGATGATGAGATGATAGTGGATTGGGTAGGAGAATGGGAAAAACTTCGATGAAACCGTTCGCAAATTTGCTTTGTACACCACAAATCACGTCTAGTGTTACTGGATGATGGCTGAGTTCCGGAAGATTGATTGGTTGATGGTTGATTGGTTGATTGGTTGATTTCCAGGAACGTCGAATACAATGGTCATTAAACCCGTCAGTGTTGAAAACATTTTAATACCGTGAGGCGGTGGTCATGCTTCCGGCGCCGACCTACACTTTTGCTTGCGGGGGGATTTCCCCTTTCAAGTACCTCCCCCAGCAGGGCATCGCCCTAGTCAGGGCAAGCTCTAAGCTCCCGACTGATCTCCCGACATGTATATTATTGTAGTGGACGTATGCGTATGCATGTCTTTAAGGAGAGAGGATAGGACAAGCAACAGAAACGAAAGATCGCGCCGTGTCCGTGGCCCTTTTGTTAGGGTACTGCTCTGGTATTCGTCTAGTACTGATCGGAGAATCCAAGGGAAACCACTGAGAGCAGCCAGCCGCTAGAATTATATTCCAGACAGTGGCTGGATTCGACCTAGCTTTATAGCTAGTGTCGAAAATCCACCTCCATCGGGACTCGAACCCTAAGACCTCCAGCTCTGAGTCACGGCAGAGACAGGGGCATTCAACCAGCCAAAGCTAGAACGCGAAGCGGGAGCACAGGGCAGGTACATGGAAGGCGCTTGGGAACGTGACGTTGGCGTTCCAGTGGGAGCTACTGCTTCGCTGATTGATTGATGGTTACTGATTCCGGGCGCGTCAACAGCTTGGGGGGTTGTCTGTAAGACCCGTAAGTGTAGTGCATCCCCCTCCCGAAAGACGAGATCCGACGCCGACCTACCTTCAGCTAGCGGGTTTTCCCTCAACCAGGTATCTCCCACCAGCGGGCACCGCCCCATCCGAATAAGCTCTAAGCTCCCGATGTGTCCCCCAGCATGTGTGGTGGTGTAGTGCATATTAGTGTAAGTGTGGGTAAGTAAAACTAGGAAACCACGGAAAACTACCGATCAGATCAGCCGGCCGCTAGAATTCTCTTACAGAAAGCGACAGAATTTGACCTAGCAGAGAGTCTAGTGTCGAAAATCCTGCCACCGTCGGGTCGCGCACCGGGTCCTGGTCAGAGGCCTCGTAGTCAGCCCCCCCGTCGCCGCCACGGCGCGCCGAGGGACGAGCGGGGTGTTGGTGGGGGGGGGGGGCAGGGCAGGGATTGGGATGTGGGATACGCGCCCCTCGCCCCACTTGCGTTGGCTGCGCCTGCGAAAGAACTTCCTGCGTTCGCAACCGAGCCCCTCCCTTCCCCTCCCTTCCCCCCTTTCCCTCTCGGCCCGGCCGCTCAGCGCTGCCTCAACCTCCGCGTTCGACTCGAATGCACTTCTTTTGGCACGTAACGCTCAGTAAGCACTAGGCTGTATTTCGAGTGAATTTAATTCAGCTTATGCAATTTGAGCTATAATGAATGGAGATTAACATAATCAATTAGATGTGCAGTTTTAATGCGTACAATTGTTTTCTCCTTGAAAATGTTAATTGTAATGTTTTAAAGCTGTTGATCAGCAATTCAAACACATAGATCTAAAAGCGAATTAGATATTGAAATTATTTTGAAGTACAATAGTACTCGAATGGTCTAGAGTGGTAAAAATGCTACTAAAAACACATAAAATGCTTTTTTAAAAAAAAGTATAAAGCACACTGTTTAAGATCAACAAATAAAATACTTATGTATAACAAAGCGACAAATAAAATATTTTAACAAAAACAGTCTTCTCGAATACTGCAGTAACATAGCAAACAATATATACACACTGTGCAGCAGTTTTTTAAACAAGACTATTTAAACAATGAATATTCCATAACGCAGCATTTTCAGTGGCAAATATTTTTAATGGCAGACGGCCTCTGACGTCAGCTGTGTTGTGAGCAGTGAGGCGCTGAGTGCGGCAATTCAGTTGGTATGCGGAGTATGATAATAGGCGGAAAAACAATGAAATATTTGCATTTTCTGTCAAATAGATGTTGTTTTATAGTTATTCTTTTTTTCGAGATGGTTGATATCTAATAAAACATTAGATACCTCTGACATGACCGGATGCAGCATCATTTTCCATCAATTCAAATTCGATTTTAGTAAAATTGATAAGCTTGCTAGTTTTTAAATTCTACGTTAATAGCAAATACTTTACATCTATAACTTGATTCGTGAGATTAATATAGTCATCCTATGCCCCCAAGTCTATATTTCAAAACCCCAAAAAATCAGAGCTCCACTTTCACGAGGCTGAGCATGTCTAAGACTCTAAAAGTTTTTTTCTGCATCCTCTACCTTTTTTCAGCGTTAATTCTTTATTATTTACCTTGGAAGTTACTTTCCTTCATTTCGGCTCTGGTTAATGTGTTCTGCCAATATGAACTGAACCTAGCAAGTGAAATTTGCTGTCCGGCTGATTTGGAGAATTTTAAGGTCCATCATACTTAGAGAATTTTAAGGTCCCACATATTTGATATCTTTTATTTGGTGAAAATTCAATATTTTGGGTATCCATCCAATTACTTTTTACAAATCACATGTACGATGACTGCTGGGGATTCGATTCTTTAATACTTTGTGAATATCGAGTAAATACGTTCTGCAAAATTCAAATGTGAACGTTTTTTATAATTTTTTTCTATTTATAAACCTAAAGATTTTGGTTAATTTTTTAGATGATTGTTGCTTTAATAGTAGATTTGACTGTCATCATTTTAACTGCCCAAAGAACGTCAGTTTTGGACCGAAATGTGAAGATCCGATTGTTCTTTTGAGTTCATATTCAGCATTATACCCACTATGGAAATAAAACGCAACGCAATTGTAAACGAGTTCAGTTAAAGCGGGCTGGGATCATAGTCCAATTGTTTGTGGTTGTACGAGTAACATCATCTGGATTCACTCGAGTGATATGCTTCATTATTTCTGGAGAAATTAATTACTCTTCTGGTTACCCATGTCGAACAATTGAGATGGGTGTTGCTGGTAAATTCTTCGTATCTCGTACTAGGTTTGTATCACTTGACAACTTACAGAATCGTCTATAACGAACTGACACATACAGAAATGTCGAGTGCGTCAATGCCGTTTTATTTTGAACCGAGTCAAGGCTATACTATTTTCTCTTACCCTAAGTCAGTATTTCTCATCTTGACTCTCCACATTCGCCGAATCTGGCTCCTAGTGACTACACCCTAGTCGACGCAATGAAAGCGGTTATGCGGGGAAAGAAGTTCACCACCAAGGAAGCAACAGCTGGAGAAGGGTGACTGACCTCAAAACAACAAACACGAGTGATGTCATCGCAGAGCCCGGTAATGGCCTCAGTTAAGCCCTTCAGGCAATAAAAAATGGACTCTTGCTCAAACTTTTACTGTGTAATTCTGACAAGGATTATTAGCCGCGCATTGACTAGAATACAATTCCAATGGCAAACCAATTTCATTTAAGCGTAGCCTTAAGATTTTTCTGTGTGTTAGATTTTAATAAGTTTTGTTTTGGGAGAAACTGAGCTCGAGTAGAAACTCACTTCTTGACATGCTTGTTTTATTTTGAGTCATTAAACTTTAAATTTTACCTCATTCAATAACTTATTTCGTATTATATCAATTTGTGTAGTCAAGCCTCAAAGTCATTACTCTTATATTAAATTTAAAAAATGGTTATTCGTGGAAATACTGACAAAGAAATACCGCGACATGTCGAAACCTGTCCTAATCCTTCTTTTCATCGGAAGCACATGCCGTATTAATTTCCCGATCAAACTTTTGAGTGCCGATACACACTGCAAGTTAATTAAGAAACATCCTGAATTTGCAAATTGGCCCTGAGCTTTCACCGATGTAAAAATGGCCACGCTTCAAAGCAGGTGTTACCCAGCGCGCTCGCTTGTGATTCAACACCACTGCTCGCCGCAAGCGGCAGACTCTGCAGACAAAATATACATCGTGATACCAGAAGAGCATGTAAATTTAATGAATATAATATGAGGTCATGTTTCGACATATCCCCCCACGGCATTCCCTTGTGCGATGATTCCTTGTCTACATCTGGGTGGTAAATGTAGTTTTATTCCTATAGAAACACAGGATGCATTCGCACTGCATGGTGGCGTTCTTATGTTATTAGCAGACGTCGCGAAGAGTATCGTGGTTGGCTTGGACCGTATAGTTTGTTCGCATTTGCCCAGTGCTCAGGATGTAGTGTCAGGATGTAGTGCCCGAGGAAAGTCAAAATTGCTCCAAAAACCCCCAGGAGTAACCAACGCTAGGTATTGTCGCTCTTAATGTCGGAAATAATTTCAATTTAGGGAAAATTACAAAATAATGTTGCGGGTTGCCTACCATCAGGAGCTATTCTCACTTTGAATCGCATTCACTTGTCTGGTCGACAGTCAACTTGGTATTGAGATATACAACACAACGTTCCAGCTATTAGGACTAGGTTAGAACGCTTTCTATATTTAATACACTGATCTGTCCAATAAGTGTATATATACTTATATTTTTACGTACAGTTTTCTATTAAACATACAATTCAACACTCTAGTATTATGACGAAGTAAATGGACACTTTCTACATACAATAATTACATACATTAAGAAGTATTATCTACAGGACAGTTACTTTTTAAAATATTAATATAAAGATCAGGAAGCATAAAATAATTGAAATGTCTAATTAATAATTCGAAGTTATATGTTGAATGAAAAAACAACATTTAGTTTTCAAAATGTAAGTATAAATTAACAATTATTTTAAAAAAATCCTTTGCGTGTGTGCCATACATAACTGAATAAACATTAAAATGGGTGGATCATCAATGCAGCTCTGAACAAGGCCACAGCAAGATGGCCGAAACGTGAGTTCGATTGACTGAGACGCGGCTCACCCCGGATAGCCAAGTATATAATGACTACGTTCGCGGAAACCTAAGAATAAACATTAAATGTTTATGGTTAGAGTAATAATAAATTCTGGTGTATCTGGTGACATCTTTTACTTCAAAGTGTCCTACGCTGATTTTGTCAATTTGAGGCAATTGAAAATCAAGCGATAAGATGTCACAAAGTTTACTTAAACAAAGTGAAACGTGCGAGTTTCTGTGGAAAGTGAGATGAAGCGTCTTCTAGTGATATAACTTTTTTTATTGGCTAAGGTGTAATTATACCTTAAATGAGATAACTTTGAAGAAAGGTTCACAGAAGAATGCTTAGAGAAAGGTAGAAAGAAAGTGAAAATATAGTATGTATACATTGTGCAGAAAGTAGCTGCAATTCTGGGTGTGGTATTAAAAAGATAGACAAATTGATGTAGTGTATCGAATGCCTTTTAAATAAGTGGAGTGAATGGGGTTGTATATACCACTAGGAGAAAATGATTTCATTCTGGATAGAATTGTAGGGAGAAACGTTTAATAGTCAGACATAAGCAGTGAAGAAAAGCTAGAGTAATTATAGTTTTAGAGCAAAGAACCACACATTTTAGTACATTAAAGGTAAAAGGGATAAAGAGAAAGGCTGAATATTTTGTGCGGATAAAAAGGGGAAGACTGCCGAGAAAACAAGGGCTAGAGAAAGAAGAACATTAGAACAAAACAAGTAAAAAATAAAATGTAGACATATTGTAACGTTTCTTGTGGTGAATAAAAACACAGGTAATATTTTAACAAAGACGTTTGTTTTTTTTTCTCAACGATACACTAAAATACTTTATTTATTTACAGATAGGTTTCACAGTCCTCGTATTCTTCACTTGGTTATTTCCTTACACACGACTCACTTCTCTTGATTATTTATTTACACTGTTCACTTCTGATTATTTATTTACACTGTCGCACAGTCCGATGCTCCTACCACTGTCCGATGCACTGTTCACGATCCACTGCACTGGCCACTGTTTACTCTGCACTGGCTACAGGTCACGGCGCTGATCGCGGTCCTGTGCTCTGTTGTTCACCCACTGTAGACCGCAATGCACACTTCACAGCTCAGCTTCCACTTCAGACTGCTAGCGGCCGCCGGCAGCGGCGAATTTATACCTGGCTGGCGCCCGCCTGGACCTTCCTGGAACTTGCGTCACACTTCCAGGCGACTCGCGAATAACCCGGAACCGTCGAGTTCGGGGGTGCCGGCAGTTGCACTCCGCGCAGCGAATCCCGGCAAATGATGCAATATTTGTCACAATGTATTTACATTCTTAGGAAGCCATAAGAAGAACGGATCAAATGCTATTGTCGAAGGTGCATATTTATTATTCTTGAATTGACTCCCAATATTAGGAATTCAACAAACATCACCCTCATGTCGTTGTTTTGTATACTTTAGTCAACTCTAATACAGACTTTAGATTATAAATTTCACTTCAAATATACTATTTCGACATTTTAAATTAATGATGAATGAATTTCATATCTATGTTATTGAAAGCAAAACATTGTCTTATTTACAACTATGGCTTCAATTGCACGGATTTTTACGAGAACCAAAGTAGTTCAAATTCGAGATTTTGCAGGAGGCACAAAATGCCTCATACCATAGAAGTACGTAGTGATAAATTGATATTTTTTTGTATTTCGATGCTATATGTAGTGAGAATATATTTTTGTCAAATTACGATTTTCAAATAAATGAGAAAAGTATTCTAGAGTTGTTTGTTTTTTGAGGAATTAATATTTTAAATCTTTATTTTTTAACAAAAAATGTTAATTGCAAAAGAATGGTAATAATAAATTCATCAGTGAAATATAAAATACCGAGAGAAATACACAAATGACAAAAATAATATTATTCAGTTACAAAGTCCAGTCATCTTTGTTGAAATATTGAACGTAGTAACTATTCATCACAATCACTACTATTGTCATCTTCTATATCAATATTCTGTTTATTGTTATCAAGAATTCCCTGAGACTGAGTAATCCTCTCCCACAATTCTGCTAGGTACTGGCTTTTCTTCTGTTTTATGTATTGTTACTATTTATGTTCTAGCAAGTTTCATCAACGTTTCTTTCTTTTCTTTTGATTTATTTTATATTATTTTTATTTATTTAGCCTCTGAGTCTTTATTACTTAAGCCTTCTAAATGATGACTATTATCCAAGTTCAACTAACAAGTCCTATACTTGTTTGATTCTTGGTAGAAATTTGATGTACTAGTTTGACTCCTGTAGAAACGCCTATTTTTTCCCCGCCTAGGGCTTAGCTAGGTGAACTATCCCAAAATATGGAATTTTGGACTTGTTTGGATCTGGTAAGAACCCCCATATTAATTAGTTGTTTGGATGATGTTTGAGTGTATCCAACTTTGGGAGACTAATGTGAATGACTGTGAATACTGTACCACATGTACGAATTAAACGTTCTATTTCATTTCCATGTTCTCCCATTTAATTTGATTCGCTTAAATTTGTGGGCCTCCAAATGCGCCAGTTGATAGTACTTTTTGTGATTTCCTAAGAAACTAAAAATGTGTTAACTTTGTGTTTGCTTACTTTTTATATTCATATGTTTTTAAATATTTATTTATTTAATCTAAAATGAAATGATAAAACAAATCTGACTTATTTTATTTCGACTGGCGTTATCGTTGTTAGCAAAATAGACTACTAAATTCCTTGTTTATTATTTCTGGTGCAGCAAGAGACTAGCGAAATGTGTTGTATTGTGGAGTATCATAATCATACATTTAAAACAGGAAAAGTGTGCTATTTTGATCTCAATAATTCATTATTTATTCAGGTCGTTACTTCAACAGAGTGTTCGTGTATCTTACATTTAAGCATCTAAATCTTTGAATGAGCACAAGGACTGAATTTCTTCTGATCTATAACCGTTTTGTCTCTTCTAGTGCGCTGACTACTTCAAACGACGATGGGAACATCCTTTGTATGTTATTCATTCGTCTTGTCTACAACTCGCTTTTAAGAAGCGGCTGCGGACATCACTTTGGATATTGTCGAATGTCACAGCTTACACATCTTCGCACCGTTGGTGTATTCAATGGAAAAGCCAAAGGTATGTGACACAAATTTCAGTATTTCTTTAGGTAAATGCACCTATTTTGTTACATATTTACTCATAACGGAAGAGTTATTCACTATTTTTTTCGGACTCATGATAGAGAGTGAAAGTTCTCCATTTTATAGAAATAAAACGGTAAAGTACCTACTGAAAACGAGAATAGTATTCATTTCATTGTAATAATGCACAATTTAAAAATATGTCATCGCCTAAATTGAATTCCATTTGTTATCTGTAGATACATTTAAAAGAAATTCTAGGTCTAGAACTCCATCTCGATCGGGTTATTCGTCCTGATTCCCTTGATTCATAGAGCAAATGATAAATTAAACAATTGTTGTTTCAAATAGTAGCTTAAAAAATTAATTAAATAAATTAAAATAAAAAAGAACATAATATTCGTGAAAAAATCACCAAATATATTATTATTATTATTATTATTATTATTATTATTATATAATATGTTAATATTGTCGCCTTTCTTTAATAATTGTATGAGCTCCTTCTATAAACCCTTTCGGTCTTTTCAAATAAAGATGTGTATGTAAGAGCATGTCATCATGATGTAATTTCTTAAAAATGAAATTTCTATGAGTTAAATGATTCAATTGCAATTATAATACACATTGTCGGTACACCGCTAACTGAAAACAGTAGGAATGTGCGGCATACCGAAATGTTTCCTCCTCTTAAGTGCTTTTTTAAAAAAACGTGCGTGACATCATTTAAGGACCTACAATTGAATGAATTTATGCAGAAATCATCCAAGCCACGAGAATCAATATGGTTAAAAATGGCTTGGAAAGTTGCAACACATCTTCAAATTTAGAGCAGTGAGGATGTACACCGAAAAGTCGTATGTGGGGGATGTGGCCGCAGAAAAGTTGAAAAAAGTTCTACATATGCAGTATATGGAAAATACAAAAACCCAAAAACATTGTATCATGGTCATTAGTAAGTCTCGAAGACCATTGAACAAGGGAAACTTACACATTTTGGAACAAAATAATCAATTTTCACTGTGAACCCAGACTTCAGCCTCTTTGTGAACATGTAATGGAATTTTATTACCACGATGTGTACGTGTATGCTGTAGGGAAATATAACAAAGAAGTCCCGTTGTCCACCTTACTTTAAAGTCGTAGTGTTCCATATAATTACAATCAACGACTTTGTTGCGGAAGGACGATTGCTAGGCATTGCGTTTCCATACCTCACAGCCTCTGTATTTATAACACTTTTCAAACATAAAAAACTAGCTAGTACTTTAATAACAACATTATACAAACATGTTTTCTGAAGAGAAAATGCCGAATGATTTCAATAGATCGACTACAACTCACACAATGACGGCAGATAGTTCATTTCAATAATTGTATTACAATTGAGTGTTTATATAAAATGGGTTAATAATAGTAAGTGATAAAACATCTGGAGCCCACTACCTTTCATTTAAAGCAAAAAGAACCTTAAATACGGATTTTACGACCGTTATTGAAGATCATATTGTTCAAGTGATTCTAATACTTTTCCTCCCTTTAATATAGTTTAAGAATAAGAAGAAAAAGTAAAAAAAAATGAAGATGTAGTTGAAGGACTGCCATTTTTCGGTTGTTGCAGGATTCATTCTTTCTCCCCAAAAGAACAACAAAATATGTATTACAACATCCATTCAAGGGCACTGGACCTTTTAGTTCTTAGAATCTATAAAAAATTAATTCATCCCCAAATTGAAAAAAATGCTAATAGAAATCGCTTTATCGATTAAAATCTTGATCCAATTCCCCCACAATTGCATACATTCCATTATTGAGTTAGAAAACCTTGTTTACGATTCCAATGAGAAAATACCAGTGCGGTGTGCCTGAGAATGCTGTTTTCGTGCTTCCTTTCCCCACAAATCCCGGCGACCTCCGCGTGACTCATTCGGGAGAGGAGGCGCGCGGGGTCCTGCAAGTGGCCCGGGCCGAGCGCGCGACGCAAGCTGCAGCGGCGGCCGCCGAGGATGTTTACGGCGCGGCGGCGGAAGCTGCGCGCGGGTGAAGCTCCCCAGCGCCCGCACCGCGCCGCCCGCCGGCCCATCCACAGGCCTTCGCTTCCGGCGCCGCACCGACCCCGTCACGCCCTCCCCAGGCGCTCTGCTACATCCCCGCGCCGACGTCCTCGCTCCAAAACCCCATTCCCAAATCCTCTCCGACGTCCCCACCCGCTGCGACGTCTCCGCTCTGGCCTTCCCTCTTTGACGTCCCCGCCCGACGCCCTCGCTTCGACGTCTCTGCTTCGATTGATGGCACGTCTGCTGCTAAGATCGTTATTCTCGTAAGAATAGCGCATGTTTCCCTCGAGAAGTGACGGTGATCTTCTCCCGCTGAATGGCGAATTCAGGCACCGACCTCCCGGCGGCTAGCGGGGTTTTCCCCAACTAAGTATCTCCCACCAGCGGGGCACCGCCCCATCCGGGGCAAGCTCTGAACACCCACAGATCACCCGGCATGCATGGGAGTGTAATGCATGTAGATGTAAATGCGTGAGGGGAGTGGATTGGATGAGGAGGCCGAAGGAAAGATCGCGCGCGGTCCGTGGCCCGTTTTGTAGGATAATGCTTTACCATTAATCGGAGAAACCACGGAAAACTGCCTATAAGAGTGAATGATCTTGTCTGTCCGGGTGACGCGGAGTCGAAGGCTGTGATACCGACGTTTCGACCATCTTGTCGTGGTGTTTCTCAGGGATCGTCTACGAAAGAAGCTGATCTGCCTGAGAGAACACACGACAAGATGGTCGAAACATCGGCACCACTGCATTCGACACAGTCTCACTCGGACAGACAAGATCATTTGCATGACTGTGGCCACGGAAGCCTACGACTTTACCTAAAATAGTAGCTGGCACTGCAATTCTTCTCCAGATAGTGGCTGAATTCGACGTAGCTATGTACTCACATTTTGCATAGCTATGTAAAAAATCCGCGACCGGGACTCGAGCCCTAGAAGCCCCCAGTCAGAGTCGCTGCAGAGACAACATTCTTCGATTGGACCTACCTACCCCTCCTGACAATTCCAACTCTGCCCACACCGCCCCATTTCACTCCATCTTCCTCCCTACGCTGTCCTCTTCCGGTAGCATCAATCCATGTCGTCCCTACCCTACGTTGCATTATGACAGTTTCAACACGCCACTCCCTCCCCACGCGCCTTCCAGAGCCACTTTCTCTTGCCTCCACGCGCTCCACCCCCCCCCCCGGCCCCACCAGAGCAGCCACCCAACCTTCATTTTCATCTCTACTGCCCCGTTCTGCTCTCCGCCCCTATCTCGACATTGTCCGTGATCTCGGCTCCTCCTACCTGCTCCCTTCACATTGGATCTCGAGGGTGGTCTGGGCGCGGGCGGAGGGGAGGACAGCTGATGGTATCGAACACGCGGGGGGAGGGGGTTGATCGGTAGGTGTGGCGTGGGCGGCGGAACAAAAGACTTGAGAAGATGGAGTTGAGGGCGTCTGAAGACTCCTCCCCCTTCATCCAGACGCCCACGACCGATTACGTCTCCGCCGACTTCTCCACAGATATCTTTGCTGACGCAGCTGCCCGAAGTTCTCGCCGACGATTCGTACCTTTCTTTGAAGAAAGTAAATCATATTTATATGTTAATAATTGTTACATTCAATTTAATTACGATTTCAATTTATACCTTTAATTTTTAGTTTCCTCCACCAGGCAAAATAATTATTCCTAGGTCCTTCCTCTGCGGAGAATTGTTTACAAATTATACACATATTATGACAGTCTTGTAATTTAGCATGATGCAAATGAGTTGTCGAATGGATATATTTTTTATAGTAATTCGCATAAAATACAAGAATTCTACCACAATATTTATATGAAGTTTCTGTTCTCTTGTATTTCCCGTTAACCCCCTTTCCTCCACTCATCCGGTTATTCTCAATTTCAACTCGTAAATTTGTTGCTACGTCCAATCTCATTTCAAATTTTCCTCTCCATATTCGCTTCTCACATTCCTACGAGGTACAGACAAAGTATTGTTATGATGCCGCAAAATTATTCGCAGTAAATATTGGTCAGAAAAAAAATAGTTTTGTATTCCTGATACCGAAAAAGTGGAGCATGATTGTCCCTATAATAAGTACATTACTTTCTCTAACACATTGTGTTGTCAGAATCATCGTTTTCAGGCCTCAAAAACATTTTCAAAAACATTTTCGAAAAATCGCCATTTATTGCTGAAGCATTGCAATTCTTTCTCTATACTTCGTGAGTAGTATACGATAAAGTATTTCAAGTTGACCTCAAAAAATTATATATTTTAATGTTTTAGTAGTTTCCATATCATTTTGTATTTTAGCTACTGCGTTTTACAGCTACTGGGTAAGGTATTAGTAGGATAGAATGTGCAACATGATAATATTAAGTACGTAGCTATTAATACGAGAAAGTATAATGTAGCACCATTAACTCTTTGTATTATTTTTAAAATATTGTTTCTCAGAATCATACCAAGCTCTCATTTTACACAAATTTCCTCCATCTCGACGTTTCTTACGGGGGATGGAAACATTTGGGCAGTCAATTTTTTCACTGCTATTGCAGCGATGGGCCAAGTTTTGTGCCCAGATTGTTGTCGCTGTACTTTCTCCCATGGGACAGTTTTGGAAACACGGATTTATAATTTTTTCATTACTCTCTTTTAACCGATATTTCGAGTTCAATTGCGTTGCCAAATTTTCACACAAGAATATACATGAGACGGTTCTATCTTCTAGAATCAGGGCTGAATGTATATGAGAGTTATTTTTCCCATTTATGAATCACCTTACATTGTGATCATCGCCAGTTTAACCAGCACAGCTATATTTCTCAAAATAGCATAAGATACAAATAGCCGAAACGAAAAAGCTTGTATTAAATAAGTTTCATCGCTAGATACAATGGCCTATGGAGAGAACTGAATGTACGTTCTTACTGGGGTTGTTGCTCTACAAGAATGCAACCTAACTAGTAAACAAATGTATTCGTTGTCGAACAGTGACATAACTAATGTTTTGTCTGAGACGCTCGTAGAATCGTGTGAAAAGGATAAAAAAATCGGAGGAAGAATTTTTAGCGCAACCAGGAAAGAATCGTGAAGAAGTTTTAGTAGATGGGAGGTGTCCTTGGCGAAAATCGTGGGAAAAGAGACGGGAATGATAAGACGGTGACAGTTGTAATGTCTTATACTGGTCATTTCAGGGGATAAGAAATACATCTTCGTATTCTTCTCCAATGAATAAATTTTTCCTATGGCATTTTGTTGAAAAACGCTTCGTTTTTACACAACAGTTTCTTGACGATTTATCCTCTTATATAACATCTACAGGATTGTGCTTATCGATCTCAGGATATTTCCAAGTCTAGACGAAGAAAATATCTATATTTTTCAGATACAAACGAAAAAAATGCAACTTGGTGAATTGACGGAATTGGAGAAAAAATTATAGCACTGTATTATTATAGCGCTGTCTTGTGATGGTGCCCGATTTTAGCCCCACACACAAATGACGCTAATGACCTCCCGAGTCTTCCATAGCGCTTCGAGTCTTGGAAATTCGCATAAAGTTCCTATGATATATGGATACTGCATCAAAATTGAAAAATTAGCAAAACCCACACACGTTTCGATAGGAATCTGTGCACAAAACGGCAAAGGAAATTATTACGAGTATTTCTATGGGGCGGATTTTAGTGAAATGTCATTTTTTCTTTTCACTTTAAAACAGAGCCATTTAGTATAGAAATGACAAAAGCAAATTACCAATTTTTGTATGACTTCTTTTTGCAATTTTCGTCGATTTCTACTAAAAAGTTATTTTTTACCTTTTCCGTAATTTTTGAGTATTTTTCGCTGATTTCATCGATTTTAATATCATTTTAACAGTACTTGGCACAAATAATATTTATGAGATGTAACAAATCTTTTCCATAGAATTCCTGAATGGAATAATCGATTTCTTTGCTCAGAAATTGTAATGCCAGCCGTTGTGAGTATGCACTCTAAGGTTCCTGTGATGCCTATCAGCGCCATTGTCAGTTCGGCAAATTTCAAAATAAATAAAGACAGAGATTTCCTGGTAAATAAAGGTCAATACCAAAAGTTTGCAAGCTGAGTTCGCTTGAACGAAAGGAAGGTGGCTCGAGTAACATATTCAACAGCTTGAGTAGTTCATCTGAACTGGTATTGATCACCTTTTTCGTCATTTTTATTTGCTTTTAGGGCATTTTAAGAACATTTTTAAGTACATTTAATTGATGATATTTGGCAATGTTTTAGGGCAATAAATAGGGCAATCCACTCCCTAATTATCATTAATATTGAGGAACATTCTGGTGTGTTATTGGACATCTGAAGTGTCTCATCGTTTATAGCAAATCCCAAAGCTCATCTAATCAAAGCAATATACCAGGATCTCAACATGTTTTTAAGAGATACGGAAAGGATGTTTTCTCAAAGTTATCTTATATATTACGTTTATTTGTTAAAGGTTGAGTTCTGAGGTTGACGAAGAGGTTTTCAGTGTCTCTCTTGTGACTGCATTTTGACTCATTCTTACCGTCAGGAATCATAGTACACTTCAACGTTTAGTAACAAAGTAATTCAGTAAACGGATACAGCATTGGCAAATAAGGGTTTGACTGTTAACCGAATATTGTTGACATTTTATTTTCTGGATGTACGCTCATTTTGGAGAATTATAGGCTCTAGAATTGTAACCTAAACACCTAAATTGTCACTAGCACCAATTTATTGAGGGTGGGTGATTGAGTAGACAAGGTCTACATTATTGGGACGTCCCCTTCAGTACAACCCAAAAATTATTGGGGGAACAGAGGCCATGTCCCACATCCCTCCCGGCGGTGACGCCCATGAACATAACTTAAGACAATGTCGACAATTCGCTTTGCGAACGACTTCTCAGATCGGTAGTTTTCCGTGTTTTCTCCGATCAATACCAGGCCTGAGCAGACCTCTAACAAACGGGTCTCGGGCTGCGCGTGATGCTCCCACAGGGGGGATCGCGGCTGCGTAGGCAGTCACTGCTGGAGGGTTGTAGGCGACCACCCGGACTCCGAGTTTCACGGCGGCACGCATGACGATGGCTTCAGTGTGGAGGCAGTGAGCAGACGATGTTAAGCTCCTACTTACCACTCGGACCTATGGCTCGTTGACCTTGGGCAGGATCAAGTGGAGACTTTTCGGATTGCTCTGGAATCAAATAAAAGTCCGGCGGGAACCTGATACCTCTCGCCAAGTTGGCTAAGTTCTGGCGATACGTCAATATTCTAAAGAAGTAGGCAGTGAGAAGCTACGAAGGGGGTCACAAGCTGCCCGAATTTTAGTTCGGGTGGTCCACTGCTAGGCCCTAGGATTCGTCGTGGCAGTGACCCTGTACTCTGCAAAAAGGAGGGACTTGTCCCAGCACATATGAGTGGCACATTGTTTAGGCTCCGATACTAGCCCGGAAAGCTAGTAGCTCTGAGCTGGCTGGGCGGCGTCAACCCAGGTATTGAATGGGGAGGCAAAGTCCGGTGGGATCCGGAAACCAGCCTGTCGGCGTACTTGTGCGCCGGCGGAGGGTGCGGATAAAGGCGAAAAGCCATAGGTGCCCACCCCGCGGACTTGTACCCTCTGGTAGTTTGTGTGGAGTGGTAGCCCACGAAGGGTTCGTACTGCGCGTGATCTTTCCTCCCTCTTCCTTCTTATATCTTCGCCTCTTCCGCACTCGTGCGCTACTCTACCACACATGCCGGGAGAGCGGTCGGGAGCTTAGAGCTTGTCCCGGCAGGGGCGGTGCTCCGCTGGTGGCAGATATCTGGTTGCGGGAAACCCCGCGTACAAAATTGCGCTACACATTGACCTTAGTTGACGCGCCCAGAGTCACCAATCAATCAATCGATTTCCTCTTCTTCTTCTTCAAAATCGGTTTCTCTGCAGGAGGGCCCCCAAGCAGCCGAGCAGCGCGCTCCGTCGCATCGCCCTGCTTCCGCGCCGGCCGCAGCCGCGTTCCGCGTAGCCCAGGGCGGGCGGCGCCGGATGCGGCGGCGCGGCGCCACGCCTTCCTCGAAACGCGTGATGCGTCCCCCGCGCGTGCGCGAGCACGTGCGCGCCCCGCCGCCTGGAGGCTCGCGTGCCCGCCCGCGGGAGTCTCTGATAGGAGGGACAAACACACACGCCCCCCCCACCCCCGCCATTTTCGAGCCCATCAAGTTGTTTTTATTATGTAATAATTTTATTGGAGAAACTTTCAGTAAAAATTATTTTGATATTTGTTCGTTATGTAACATCTAGGCTCTGAAATGATAAAACAACACAAAAATATTTCCTGCACTTTATTACTCAAAAAGAAAAAGTGTATTGGAAAGGAACATTATAAAGCTAAAGAGCTCCTGAACTGAAAAAAAAAGTCTTCGTTTTTTTACTGAGTCTGTTGGCTGTTGATAAGCTGTTACGGTGTCATCCAATCGGGAGTTTGGATGACACCTACAGTAATGAGAGTGCCAAGACTGTATTACGATACTTCGAGACAGTGGACAATGCAGGTAATGAAAAATGTACGAAGCAATCAATTAAAAATTATTGATTTTTAAAGGACAAATAAATATATTGAAATTTTCATTTCCTGCTGTTAATGCATTTCCTGTATATTTACATATATTAATAAAGTCAATCATTGTGTAGAAATTCCATTTGATTTTGACATCAACGGACATAGTGAACCTCTGATATAGTGAACCAACAATGTTAGTGTCCTTATATATAAATAAAATGTTTATGTAAATAAGGTGTTAAGTTTGAGAACAATAAGTTGTTAGTCACATTCATTTGAAAATCGGTATTTGCACACTTAAGATCGAAACTGTGATTTAATTAGTAGGACTGTGATTTATATGCATTTGCATATCTTTCTGTTAACTAAAGCATTCCGTTTCAACAAATTGTAAACGTTTTGAGGCATTTAGAGTCAATTCAAGCTATTTTTATTTTGTGTTCGTAGGCTTTGTAGGGTTCGTAGGCCGGTGTTAATGGATACTTGGCTGTCTTAGATAAGCAGCGTCTCAGTCGATTGAGCTGACGTTTCAGTCAACGAGATGTGGCCTTCTTCAGAGCTATACTGCTGCCGAGAGGCTAGCGTATCGCGTAGTATAGGAGAGGGTGCATGGGCCGATTGGCACGTCGGCGACCAATAGGAGAAGGGCAGGTGCTCCGCGATTGGCGGAGAGGGATAAGAGCGATACCGGGAGACCAAATAAAGTGTGGGGAGGAAGGTGGGGAGGAAGAGAGTTTTCTATCCTCTTCCCTTGAAGTTCATATTCATTTGAAGTTCTTCAAGTCAACAAACCACATGTTTGGAAATTTCTTTGAATCTTCTGGCCGGATTCGAAAACCAATTATCAGTTCCCCACCAGAAGACCGAGGTGAACCGAATGACTCCTTATGTATATCGATTGGTGCATGGGAAGTGATCTAACTGTGAGTGATGGATCCGCACAGAGGCATACTCGCATCAAATACAATGTAGGGACTAATTGAATGTGGCGTCGCCGACGCTATAAACTGTTTAAAAAGTATTTTCATGTATTGAAAATTTATGTCATTCATAGCTTTGTTCAAATAAGTTTTTAAAGTCTCTAGCATTGGAAATACCAATTAATCTTTTTTCACTCGTGTTCAAATATGTCCAACCCTCATTGACCTTGTATGTTACCTCCAAAAGGGATATTAACTGGTAATATTGCAATTTCAACAAATATAAACACCTTAAAAATACTTGAAGATGATGCTGAATGGTTAAAATTTAGTACAGCTGCATTTTTACGTTGTTTTTTCTTTTGCTTATGTGCACGAAAATGCACATAAAAATCATCTATACGTAAACTGTTCTGCAGCGTTATTCTTTAATAAGACCGTTCTCAATTAGATCCGAAAATTCTGTCCCAAAATCTTCTGCAACTACATTTTATTCTTCTCCGTATTTGCTTAACACTTCCATATTTTGTCCCCTAATTTTTGAGGAGATTAAAACTTCACAAAGTCAGTCTAATTGTGTTCACTTATACTTCTACAATTGATCCATCGTGTTGTCGGTTAATCTATATAAACATTTAAAATGTGACTGTTTTGTATGTTTATTTGAATAAAATTTTAGTTACGTTTTAATAAGAATAAGTTGTTATATACAATCATTTCGAAATCGGTGATTGCACGCTTAAGAATGTAAATGTGAAAAGTCGAACGTAAGAAAGTGAATGTGCTTCTGTAGCATTACTCACAGTTTGGTGAGAATTACTCACAGCTGAGTTCTTCAAGTTCAATAAGTCCCAAAGCAATATGTTCGGTCGTTTTTGCAAATGTATTTTTGAAAATACGGAAATGCGGATGCAAATTAAATGAAATCTGCTACATAACCTACTTAGATCTATTTGGGTGGCGTTGGTTTAATTCTCAGCATACTCACTAAGACGGCAGCTAAAACACGCAAAAACACGTTTTTGGAAATTTCTTAGAATCTTCTGGCCGGAATCGAAAATGAATTATCAGTTCTGCGCCAAAAGACAGAGACGAGTCAAATGATACGTCATACGTTTCGAATCGTACACGAGAAGTGGTCTAACCGTAATGACGGATCCGCACACACCTACTCACACCCACTCACAGTTTCTCAAATACTGTATAGAGATTAAATTTTTCTCAAAATACAGAAAAGGTAAATATTTTATAATATAAATTTGAAGATCAGAGAAATGAAATGTCTAAATATTTTTTTAAAAGTTTGTCTCAACATTGGGGGGGGGGAGTATTTGTTACCCCTTGTCCCCTCCCCCTCTGAACCTAGACCCACCAGCATGCAGTTTTATGTCTAACGAAGAGGTGCATGACTGTGTCACGACGCATTTATTCGTTTCTCATACGTTTTATTCATTTTAATTAAGTTTCACTACTATCGATCCTCATCACTAAAGCCTAGCAAGTAAGACGCCAAGAATGATCAAATTATGGAGCCGCTTAATAATTTGAATATGTATTCTACTTATGTATTAAAAATGCATATTCAAATTATTAAGCGGCTCCATAATTTGATCTTTCTTGGCCACTGCACTACTGCTTTAGCGATTTAGGCTATCCGGACTATTATTATTATTACTATTATTATTATTATTATTATTATTATTATTATTATTATTATTATTATTATTCTCTTTACTCACAGTTGCTGGTATTGCATGCTCATATTATTAATCAAAGCATGATTACATTTCTTGGTTTGATAACACTTATAAAACACAAAATGAAACCACATATATACAATAATACATATAAGAAATGATGAAGCAATTATTACATTACATTTTCATTATACAAATTATTACACAATTTTATTTCTCCTTATAAACTTTACATAATTTCTATATGTTTTCACCCATGAATTTTCTGACCATCGAGGACGATTGATGGTCACAGCTCTCTGGATGTTGATCATTATATTTTTATTGCTATTTAGATCCTCCAATACCTTAATGGTGACCTTCAGGACGACGCCAGTGGCTATCAATACAATAGATATAATCTCAGCACGTATCAGAACCCATTCTTACCTCACAATGTGGACCAGTTCTCCATATTTTTCCAACTTCGTCTGGTAAGTTTTCATGCTGTTATTAGGGTTTATAATAGCGAAGTCTATAAACCAGATCTTCTTTATTACCTTATTCCAGATGGTGATATTCGGTCTATTATGATAGACAGTTTTATCCGTCACAATGCTGCGGTATCAATATAATTTGTAGGTCTCATTTTCTAGGAACGTTTATGGTAGGTACTGATAGTGTGGTGTATTATCCCACGGGAGGCCATACATCTTGTAAAGTTTGGCGTGGATAATTCGCCCCACGTTGTCACGCCTTAGTTTATTACTATTTTTTGTTTCGCTACTCGGGCATCATGGATCCACGCGATACGTGCATCGCACCGGGGCTCAGTCTTGAATATCGGGGCAGGTGCACGTTATCTTTCTTAATAAGCATATTAATGCTAATTCCGTTTTTATACCCCAGGGTTGTTAGCCCTGGGGAATGGGATGAAATTATGATGATGATAATTATGAATGATTACATATACACACACAAACATACACAGACACATACAACTCAACCATTCCCGACGCGGGACTCGAAACCGCGATCATCTGGTCCTAGATCGCTACGGCACTAAGGCCTTAGCGATTTCGGCCATTGGATCGGCATTATAATTATTAGCTATTATTATTATTATTATTATTATTATTATTATTATTAATATTTGATATCTGACACAGAGGCAACATCATTGTCTCTGCACTATCGTTGACAGGAGGATCGAGAGTTCAAGTTCTGAAAGTGGAGAAGTTTCGACGGTAGCTACAGAGGTCGAATTCAGCCTCTAGCTCCAGACAGCGCTGTCTGGAGAACTAGTAGCAGAATGTTCTGATTGGTAGATTCTGTGTTTTCCCGATCAATTCCAGGTCAATGCCGAATCAGTAACTAAACAAACGGGCCATGGACCACACGCGATCTATTTCCTCTTCTCCCCTTTACATCTACACACACACACACTTACACGCACTACACTCCCATACATGTCGAAAGACCAGATGAGGGTAGCTACTTGGCTGTTCGGAAGATACTGCATCCTAGTGAGAAGTGACAAAGTTTCGGCCGCCATTTTGCGACCTTCGTCTGGGCGCTGACCATCTCCGCACATTTCGCCCTGAGGAAGGTCTCAGAATGACGGCCGTAATGTTGGCACCAGGGCCTAGGACGCGGCTAGACAGCCAAGAAGCTGCAGACTCCGGCCACAGAAGCCTACGCTCTGACCAGTCGGGAGTTTAAAACGTGTCCCGGCTGTGGCGGTGTTCCGCTGTGGGGACATATCAGTACTTGGAGGGGTCACGCACTAGCTGACCTGGAGATCAGCGCTGGATCTCGCGTTCCAGCGCAGAGGGAACATCGCCACCCCTCGGAATACAACATGCGATGCACTTACGGGACTAGTGAACTCACTTCACCAAAATTAATACTCGCTCTCTGAAGTTGTTGGGAGTACGTTGGAAAATGCAATGTTAAAGTAAAGGTAACGGACTGAAATTCAGGGATCACATCCTTATATTCGTTGTATATGATTATAACTATTTTAAATTGAAGATCTACAATTCTTCAACTGCTAATGGAGAGAAAACAATACCAAGTCAATGATATGCAGGTGGCTCCTCTGCTACAACAAAATATACTACACAAATATTTGCCTGGGCTGGGTTCCTATTTCTAGGTAATTAGTCCCTAATGCATTTTTTTTATCTCGGGTGGTGGCGATATTCCTCCTTTGCTGAATGGTGAGATCCGGTGCCGAACTTCACGTCGGTTTGCGGAGGATTCCTCTCTCCAGGTATCACCCTTAGCTCCAAGCCTTAAACTGGCGAGTTTAGCTCAGAGACAACATTACCGCTTTCTCTGCAGCAACTCTGACCGGGAGGTCCTATGGTTCGAAATCCCACGGTGGCGGATTTTCGATGCTATAGCTGGGTCGAATTCAACCGTTGACTGGAGGAGCATTCTAACGGCTGGTTGCTCTGATCGTTAGTTTTCCGTTGTTTCACCTATCAATACTTGGCGAATGCCGAAGCATTACCCTGCCAAACGGGCCACGGACCTCGCGCGATCTTTCCTTTCTCCTCCTTATCCTATCCTCTCCTTTTACACGAACTTTTACGCTTACATGCACTAAACTACTAGCATGTCTAGAGATTAGTCGGGAGCTTAGAATGTGTCCCGGCTAGGGTGGTGCCACTTAGTGAGATACCTGGAGGAGTACGTGCAAGACGGCGTCGGATCTCACGATCCAGTTGGGGAGGAACGCCACCTCCTACAGGCACAAAACATTCACCACACTAACGGGACTAATGACAATAGCAGTTGACGGGCTCGGAAATATGATGATGAATCAACCTAACTCTAATATCCCGACTTGTTTCTCGACATAAGAGGTGCTGTAAGGCACGTGCGTATGAGAGTAGGAGAGAATAGCGCAAGGAAGGGGAAGGAAAGATCGCGCGCGATCCATGACCTGTCTGTTAAAATACTACTTCGGCATTCACCTGGTATTGATTGGTATCGAAACCACAGAAAACACTGTAGAGACGTACGTATGACTGGTTCTGATCTAATTCTGCGGTTTACTAGTTTTTTAGTTTAAGAGTTGTTACTCTTATTGCTAGGGATTTTTGAGTAATATGGTGCGCGTTTCAAAAGCTGTAATGATTTCTTAATGCTGCGTTGATTATAACACGCCGTAAAGATATCATTACGATGATCTGATGTAACTCAAAATTACTCGGTAACAATTGATATTAAAAAATATATGTGAAATAACTTGAAGATAAAATATTGATGAATGTATTGCCTTAGATTGCGAAAGAAAAATCTAGCTATTGAAAGTGCAGGAAGGACAGATCCGACAAAAATTAAACTTTTACAATTTTCGAAAATCCAGATATTTTAATTAAAATCGGACTATTGCCGTAAGAGGCTTCTACAAAACGAGCTTAATTCTTTTAAGCCCAATAAATGTAAAGAGAAAATTTCGAGTAGTTTTTGAGACAATTTTGAAAATTTCCTAGAGGTTTTCTAAAAAAAATTAAAGATCACTTTCAAATTCAAGCAGTTGGGACATCAGCCAGGTTGGGCAATATTAATTGTGGAGAAAATCCTCTGCACCGACTTGGCGCTAACCGGTAGACAGTCGACTTAAAGGACGGACGGAAATTGGACTTCGTTGTTCGTGAAATAAAACACTTTTTATGGCATCAAAGGCACCGAAAATGTCGATTCTGACTACTCTAAGAATTCGATAAAGCTTTTTATTACTTAAAGAAGGGAGAGAAATACATATTTTCGATGTAAGGGATCCAGAAAAAAGGTTTTTCTTTCGGCACTTTTTTTGTCGCATTACATAACTTTCTTAATACGTAGTAAATGGGAGAGACTAATCTAGCGGTGCTACAGAATGGCACAGTTGTCTATTTCATTTGGTAAATTTTTGAAATTTTCTAAATTTTTCGGTTTCATAATAGTAAAACGGAAATACTATTTTAAGAATATTAGAAAAACAGTAAATCCTTGCCCTAAATGGCAATTTTCTTTGAAATATTTGGAGTTGTTTTTCCAAAAATGGCGTTTAAGCGTTACAGTTATAAGAAAAAAATTAGTTTTTGTATTTTTTTAATTGCATGTATTGATTGCAACATTTTGCGAATACCACTACTAAAATTTTCCAAAAAAATGTGCATGACCTTAAAGAAAGAACTCACTATGGAGAATAAATTTTATTTGAAGAAAAAATGTCTATCTTCGATTTTATAGTTGTAGGAAGTCGCCGCAAAAGATTTAAACTTTTGCAAAATTTGCAAACTTTCAAAAATTCAGAGATAACCATGAAAATCGGGCATATGCCTCCTTTATAAATGTATTTTACTACATTCTTACAAGAAATTTAAAGAAAACATTTGGAGCCGTTTTTGCTAAATTTTTGAAAATGTCCGGAGGGGTTTCATGTAAAGTAGCCCCAAATTTTAAAGAAAGTTTTTCAAAATCGCGGCGCCTCGAGTGGAGTCAGATCGACCCGCCGATATTTCTGCCGAGAATCCACCGTTTTTTTGTTTCCCCCCCCCCCCACAATTATTCGGCATTTACGGATGTATACGCGAAAGTAAAATTACATTAACAAGCTTTTCTTAAAAACGGCCCCAATTTTCTTTCTTTGTATTTCTTACTTTGCATTTGTGCTTAAATAGAACACTATTCGCTTAATAATATGGCCAAATCCGGATATTCATTAAAATAAATTGTTATTTTAATATTGAAAAGTCCGAGAGGTTTCTTGTAGAGTATCCAAGAGTAAATTATCCGTTTCAAATTCATGGCACCCCGACATCAGACACATCGATTGAGGAATATAAATTTTGGTGAATATCCTAACAAGGGTTTATGCGTCAGAGTTGCTCCCAGGCGGATGAATAGAAAAAGAGAGAGGGAGAGAGAAAGGGGTATATATATATATATATATATATATATATATATATATATATATATATATAATTGCATTACAGTATGCAGCTAATTAATTCCAGCGGCTGAATAAGCGTTAACCGACGTCTAATTAACAATACAACCACTGTGCCTAATCTCCTCTAGCGATAATCAAGTACGAGTTCATTCAGTGTCAGCTCTAGTTTGAAATCATAATCCATAAATATGATCTGCGACTTACGTCACTTAGCATCAAACTGTGAATAGAGGGCGGTTTACCACTTTTTTAGTCAGCAAGAATATCGGTGCTGGCTGAATCTTCTATAAACGTTGTGTATCCCAGTTCGCTAGAAAACCCCTAGTGCTGGAAGTGGCAGCCAGCTACAAATTAATTGACCTTTCAAAACGCAGATCGCGCTGACGTTCGTTTTCTGCGCATGCGCGAGAAGTTGCACCGACTGGAGATGATGGCAACTGTTCATTTAGTGGTGATGGGTGGTGTTTGCACACTTATTATAGCGCGTTTCTGCTTAGTAGATTAAATAGTGTAAGTTTTGTTGTGTGAAATAGTGCCAATATCTTCGTTTCTGATCTCATAGTGATTGAATCTGCGAAAACTTCGCTCCTACGAACGTTTACGACAGAAGGGAGATGCAGGTGATTTTTGATGTGTAAGCTGTGCCTGCGGATCATCGTGTGCAATGGGCGGGCGTTTTCCACCGTTATTTTATGTTTCGGATAGACATCCACACGAGGGATTCAGTAACATTTTGCTGGATGAATTTCAATAGATTCCATCAATTCTGGATCCGACAAGTTTTACGTGAACCTTGACAGACTAATGACATGTGACCCCAATCTGACATTTAGTAACTTTTCAGTACTTAATCTGTTTCACACATTGTAAGTGTTCATTCATTCTTGTGCACGGTGTTTTAAATAATTTGTCAGCTGTTGTTTTTTGTTTCCCATTCGAAATGTTTCGAAAAATACTATGGCCTTGTGTTTACAAAGAAACATCTTGTTAATGAGTGCTGCTAACCTGAAAATGCACCAGAAATGCATGTTTGAACGTGTGGCTATATTATAGTATCATCATGTGCAATATAAGAAGAACATTTGTGTGTTGTCAACTGTCACCGTATTGTCTACAGTCAAAATATGGATATAAACATGGTTTTATTTACCCTGAACAAATCTTCAATCACGTAGCAACATGTTATATTAAAGTTACAGAATAAAATGGAGTGACAGTCAACAAGAATACTCAGTTATACTCATTACTTGGAACTGCAAGTTCAATCTCTCACTCATGAAGCGTTCCAGAGATTTCATGTAAAAATTGTTTTTATTTACAATGATGTCTGACATAGTGGAAAACAACAGATATATTGTCCAAGTGTTTGTGGGGCAGTTGTCACAGCACTATGAGGCATTATCAGTTGAGGCAAGCAAACAAACAACATCAGAAGAAATTGTTTCGTGCATTGTGGAAAGATTATCTTTAGCAGATAGCCCCTCTGGAAATTATGAATTGGCAGAGGTTATTGGAGATTCAACTGGTCAGGAATGCAAGGAGAGAAGACTGGGACCTAATGAAAGTCCTGTTGCTCTCATGCTGTTATGGCCAAAAGTGTGGCCAGATATTAATAAGGAGCAGGAATTATATAGGTATTGTATATGAATTGCATTTTATTCTTTTTATGCATGTTTGATTAGTCAGCATGTCTATTTCTGGATGAATTACGGCTAAATGTCATAAAGAAGTCAATATTTCTGCAGTTGCTCATAAGTTTACAGTATGCAATGAAAAAAAAAACTGTAGTACTGTGTGGGAAATTATGAGGATGAATATATGATTTCATTCATTTTGTACCTAATCATATGAACAATTGATCTAGGATGACAGAAGTAGGAGAAGCAATAATTTTGTCTTGTCATAATTCATTCAAGAATTGGGCTCAAATTTTAATGTGGAATTGTTGAACATTACTTTGAGATGGATTATAATAGGATTGAAGTGTTTGTTTCCTAATGTGCTCAATGTAACTAACATTTTTGTGCTTTCTTTCAGATTTTATCTTAGAGAAAAACAAAATGAATCAGTTTGGACAGATAGTTTAATGGACCCACAACTTATAAAGGACTATTTTTACCGGTTTCTGTATCAGCCAAAAGATCGAGAATATCCAGATTTATGCCAACTTCCAGATCTTAATGAACAAACATTATTGGATAATCTGAGGGCACGATTTATGGGTGGTCACATTTACACATATGTGGGATCTATTTTAATTGCACTTAATCCATTCAAGGTAAGTAATTTCAAATTGGTAGAATAAACAAATTTGTATGTTTTATTCTTAGAGGAACATTTGCGTATAACAAATGAAGATAATTTTTATTAGGTCTTATTGTTTAGGGTAGGTCTTAGGTTAGTGGATTGTGATTGAAATTGGTTAAAGGTTGATGTTTGTTCGAGAGAATTACTTGTAGAACAATAACACCAGACTGAGCTCTTAAGATTTGTGGTTTTCGCAGCAGAGTCTTGATGTTGTCTTCTTATTTTATTGAATAGTTGTTACTAGTTTATAAAATATTAATGTGCAGTTATAATTTTGTTTTAGTTCCATCCGATATATAATCCCAAGTATGTAAAGCTGTACCAGAACCGGAGATTGGGTCCAGAGTTGCCACCTCATATTTTTGCGGTGGCGGATGCTGCGTACCATTGCATGTTGAAAGAAAGGCGAAATCAGTGTGTTGTTATTTCCGGTGAAAGTGGTAGTGGGAAAACTGAGAGCACGAACTTTCTGCTCCATCATTTGACTGCTCTGAGTCAAAAAGGCAGTCATGGG
Source organism: Gryllus bimaculatus (assembly GCA_017312745.1). Taxonomy (NCBI): domain Eukaryota; kingdom Metazoa; phylum Arthropoda; class Insecta; order Orthoptera; family Gryllidae; genus Gryllus; species Gryllus bimaculatus. Next base: position 365,167 of record BOPP01000274.1, read on the forward strand.
AGTGGAGTGGAACAGACGATTTTGTCTGCTGGCCCTGTGCTTGAGGTAAAGTAGAATTTTGTATGTAGAACCTTTTTTTGTGGTAATGCTTATACTAAAACGAGGCCTTAAAAAATCAGTTCATATATGTCATCAGTAGCATACTGAAATGAGTGCAGGCCCACTCACAAACCTTTTATCCGAGCTCCCTGTGTGAAAGTGTACCGAAAACACAAATAGTGTTAGTACCTCAAATAATAAAAATATCCCCTAAAAATAGGCTCTATTTTAATTGGGCCCGCTGGCCTTGCAGGCCCAAACGTTACGCCACTGCATCTCATTACTCATTTCAAATGAGAAATAGTTATTATGACCATGGGAAAAAATGTGAATGCCACTAAATGGGTGCACACCCATTGGACCAGGGACCTGTCTGTAAAGCATAAACATACATTGTATTCTCATTTTAATATACAGAAAATGTCATGCTGTTAATATTAGATGTTGATTTCCATATTTTGCTGTTTATTTAAGGTGTTAGCTTAAGCTTTTAACCTACTGTATTTGTACCACCATCGGGAGTGCAGTGCTTGAATATTTACATCAGCTTCTCACCAAAAGCTCGACACACCTGCCTTACCAAATGGCTGCCTTCAGTTTTGTTCTTGTATCAAAGCATTTTAACCACTTGGAAATAGAGGCCAGTATTGGGCAGTACCATGCTCAAAATGATGTCATGACTATAGTCTTCATTTTTCCCTGCTTTTGTGAAAACAGTATTGATGGTTCTTTTCAGATACTGGATTTATTTTATATTTGTTTTAATTATTTTTCTCTAGCTGTATAGTGGGAAGGTGGCCTGGTTGGGAGATGATTAAAACATCTCCCTTGCATCCATTTCCTTTGTCGCAAGATTAGCGAATCGGGAATAGTAATATTCTTTTGTTTTTATGTTTCATATTATTATTTTTTTATTTATGGGCAGGTGTACATTACAACAGTTGTTCCATTGGCCATGAGTATATGCAAGTAGGAGAGACAACAAAATGAATTAACTTACGGAAGAATTTTGTAGCTTCTTAGTAAATTGTCAATTCTGTTGTTGAGGTTCATTCTGAGGTCAATTCTGAGTTCAAACACGGTTTGTTTTGGGATTCAATTTTTTATTTTCTGTTCCATGTTTGTACGTAGATAACACAAACTATTATTATGTAGTCTTTCACACAACTTTTAGTTTTTGAAAATATGTATTTAAAAAAAACTGAATTTTTAAACTCTTCTGTTGTGTATTGTGTTTTATTATGTAAAATAATTTTTTAAAGTGTAAATTAATATGTAAACAGTCTGTCTTTACCACTCAAAAACTATTAGAAAATAATTTTACTATTTGAGATTCTCATTCTGATTATCATCTAAACAGATTTTATGTTTGAAATAATGTTACCAGATTTCTGAATTAAAACACTATTTATACGTAATATGTAAACAATTGAAGCGATTGGGAGAAGATAGTGCTAATTCTCGTTTCATCAATCCAAACCAAAAGTCTTAGTGCCTCCTAAAAACAAACATTATGATCAAAATGATGAACAAGAACTATATACTATAGTTCATAAAACTATAGTATGGTTGTAGAAAGCAGCCAGAATTGTATGGCACATATCTTATTGTAGTAAAACTAGATTTTTCCTCTGGCTCACAAAAGTATGGACATGTGGGTTAACACTATTCTTCTGACCCCTTCAGTTATTTCTACAAATCATAATTTGCAGTTGTTACAGCAATAATGTACACCATTATATCGCAGCTTTTCACAATTTTAAGTAGCTTATCATATTAACTACTTTCGTTGTTTGTTTTATGATACATTCGAATAGTGTTCATAACATATGCACAACAATGCATTAATTTTGGAATTTAAACATTCATTAAGGTGTGAAAATTCTAACCTTTAGTTGGAGGGGCATTGGAATGTTTCTGATGTATTGGTTATTTTTTCAAAATAGGGAGTTCATCTTTAACGCAACACACACATGTAATCTTGACTGGGATTTACATTATAATGGAATCTATCATGTTGTTGTTGTCAGAAAAAATTCAAAAGGATTTACAAAGATCTTATAAACGTATATAAAAAATATCTCTCCTCCCTCCTGTCTCTCATGTCTCTCAATCCTCTCTCTCCTCTCTCTCTCTCTCCTCTCACTCCTCTCTCTCTTCTCCTTTCTATCTCCTCTCTATCTCTCTCCTCTCTTCTCTCTATCTCTTCTCTCTCCTCTCTCTCCTTTATAGCAATATTTGTTTTGTCAGACATGTCACACACTTTTTTGGTAAAAGATGTCTATTTGTCAGACAATCCTGGTATCTGTGGACATCACCAAATCTAAAACTATGTTGCAGGATTTTTTAAAATCAGACCTTCTATTACCATTCTGTCTCAGCATGAGATCCTGTTTATATGGGTGGAATTTTTTTAATCGGTTTGGATTATAGCTCCTGTTTATTAAGGTGCAACTATTTATTACATTGTCAATATTGGCTCAGAAACTATTTATATTTTTTTATTTAAAGTTTTTATTTATTTAAGTTTGTGTGAGTAAGATGTAATGCCTAGTATTACGATTAAAATTCTGAATTGTTGAGTTTTCGAGAAACTGTATGGGCATTATTTAAAGCACAAGTACTCGTAAATATAGTAATGTGAACAAATTGCCACTAATATAAATATTAACAACATGAGAGACAACTAAAAAAAAAAAATTTTTTTTGTAATTGTGAAAAAACAAAAAAATTGTAGCAATGAGACATTTGTCATTTATACAATGCATTTATAATTATCCCTACCAGAGGTTTAATGAAAATTTTTTGGAGCCGTTTTTGAGAAAATCTTGTTTTGTAATATTTTAAAATTACCCATTGCTAGCAATATTGCGTGAAAACTACTAATATTTTTTTTAAAAAAATACACGACTTTAATGAAAGAACTAATTATAGACAACAGATTTTGTTTGAAGGAAAGATCTCTGTCTTTAATATTATAGTTGTAGGAAAACAACAAAAAATTTCAAATTTTAAAAATTTTCGAAAATTCAGAGTTACCAGTGAAAATCAGATCTATGGCACTTTCATAGGTGTATTTTACTCTATTCTTACAAGAAATTGAAAGAAAAAATTTGGAACAGTTTTTGAGAAAATTTCAAAAATGTCTGTGGGTCTTCATGTTCTGTTCCCCCAAATGTTTAAAGAATGTTTTTCAAAATCTCAAAGTTCCATTTAACTCAAGCCAGATGGACAGGGGTTTCTTCAATTTGGAAAAAGCTAATGTATGGTTTAGGCACTTGTGGTGTTCACAAGTGAACGGACAGACTGACGTTTTGAAAAAGAACTACACTTTTTCAATATCAGAGGATCCCAAAACACGTATTTCCATTGAAATCTTGAAATCGATTTTCCTCAACATTACATAACTTTCCCTATACTACTTACATTACTCCAAATATACATATATATACGGGAAAGTAAAAAGCTATATAAAATGTGTCATGTTCGGCAACATTTTCTGAAGTGCTTTTTTAAATGGTAATTTTCAATTGTACGATTTTAAGTATAAAATTCAAGTTTGATACGTATTTTGGAATTTTGAGTTGGGAAACAGGTTTGGAATTCAAACTTATGGTGTTTCTAGGAGCTCAGTAACTTTTGCTGAATCATCCATGTGATTTTGTAAAAATAAATGTATTTTTATGAACAGATGTAAATGTGCCTATAATGTAATGTAATACAACTAACTTGTAATTAAATTGCAATACCCTCTTTTTTCTTTTTTAGGCTTTTGGGAATGCCAAAACAGCTCATAACAACAACTCAAGTAGGTTTGGAAAATTCATTCAAGTGAATTACAAAGAGAATGGAATGGTCCATGGGTGAGTATTTTATTGTAAATCTGATATTTGTTATATATTTAAAAATGATTTTGTTCTAAATGAAAAAAATCTTTTTCCATTCAGGGCTGTTGTGCAGAAGTATTTGTTAGAGAAATCTCGAATTTGTACTCAAGGCAGGCATGAACGAAATTACCATGTATTTTACTACCTTCTAGCAGGGGCTTCAGAGACAGAGAAACAATTGCTTCATTTGGGCAACATAGAAGATTACAATTATCTTAACAAGGTAAAATAAGTAATTTCATTATTGTGTTGTTATATAATCCAAAATTAAATTACTCTACATTTAATAAAACTTGAAATCCAATAACAGATGTAACCAAGGAGTTGCAAATTGAGTTTCAAAATGTTTATTTCATAGGAGAAATATTGAATACCTGGTTGATTCTTTACTAAAGATAATATGATTTTATTGGGAGGGTAATGAGGTGATGGTGCATGTGGAATTAGAAACAATATGGTTTACAATTTGCAAAGCTGAATTGTTAATGACAAGAGGAAAGAGCTTTATGTTAAAATGTATGAACATATCATAATTAAAAAACATTTGTCATTATCAAAATGAGAATCAGAAATGGAAAAAAAGGAAGAAATATTAGGTGTCTACTTTCTGGATAACTGGGATATACAATGGATTATTCTGGAAAAGTTTGGAATAAAACCAGGGACATTTTAGTTGAATCTTTAAAAGCCAGACAGTTTTTAGAATAATAAAACAAGGAGTTATTCTTTAAAATAACTGATAAACCCTGATTTTTATCACAATTTGGTTTTTTGATGTAAATATTGTTAATTTTCGTTTTGTCATAGTGGAATCAGAAAGCTGACAATTTAGTAATGGGTAATAAATTTACGCTTTCATTCCATATTTTCTTGAAATCATGTGAAATACTAGAATTTCATAAGAAAAAAAACTACTGGTAGATTGGAAAAGTCAGGGAAATTTGTTTCAAGAAAATCTGGTCACCCTAAATTAGAATATCATCTAACCTTGCATTTCTGTGCGTCTTCTATCACTCTTGAGGAGAAAAATGCAACTTCAGGAAGTTGAAATGTATATCATTGGTTATTGTTTAAAGTGAAACATTTTTTATTGCTAATTACTTTGAATTAATTGGAATAAATTAAGTGGCAGAATTATTCTTAATTTCAATTTGATTTTAAGATTATGAGTTAATTTTTTCTGTGAAAGGGTATGGGAACTAAGCTGATGTTTGGTCAAAAGGGTATAAGTACTGTTTTGTAATTTTACAAGAGAACAAAAAGAATCGCACTTAGAGAAGTTGTAGTTGAATTATTTATTTTCAGATACAAAGATATACATAAGTAAATTGTATTAGGTTAGTTCAAAATTATTTTAAAAGAATTTAAAAAAATAGTTTTGAAATAAAAGGAATGTTGCTTCACTTAACTCAATTTTCAATTCTTCTGACACATACACTTTTGCCTAAATACAGGTGTAAATGTTTCTTGAATGTGCTTTAATTTGTTGAATTACAAGTTGTTCAAATAAGAATAGTGTTGTGTATTGTATTAGTTGTGCACATCTTTGAATACACAATGTTTCATTCAATATGTAGATTTGATCTAAATTTTCAGACTCTGACTTGACACGAGATTAATGCAAAAGTTTGTCTCTGCAGCTAGTCTAATACCACAATAAATTTATTATGAGAAATAAGAATATCAAAGTTTGAATTCAACATTCCTTGCCACAGAGAAAAGAACAATGTTTTCATAGCATATCACAATAATACTTGCATAAAATGTAGCAATCAATGGCAAGTTTGTTTGTAAGATTATCTTAATGGGGACAAAAATATAGTATAGAACTATCTGGAAAGTTGCTTCTTCCTTTTTTTTTATAGACTGTAGCCTGTCTAGCAAATATATTTTAAAACAGCTGATATTTCATGTAGCCACTTTCACGAGTTTACATTCTACATTCTTCTTACTACCATAAATTTAAAAAGTTTCTTTCCATTGTGTTTTTGGACAACCCACCCTTCCCCTTTCTTCAGGTCTTCTGTCTCTTGCCTCCTTCACTAGTCTATCTTCCTCCATTCTCTTTGTGTCATTCCATTACCTTCTTCTTTCATGGATCCATTCTGGTATGATGTCTATTTGACAGGATTATTGGAAGTTAGTATTGCGTTCTTTATCCCTTTACGAGTTTTATTTACTATATTTCTTAACATTTGCATCTCTGATACTTCCATGATTTGACATATTTTCTTGTATCTCTCTGGTTTCTATCTCATCTCTGGTTTAGGATGCATATGACAGTACGGGTCTAATTACTGCCTTATATATTCTGATCTTAGCTTCTTTTCTAAGATTCGGATTATTCTATATTGAGTGGTTAAGATAGCGTATTATTCTATTTGCTTTTGTACTTTGTTCCTTTGCTTCACTTATAGATCTACCATCACGGGTTATCACTGTGCCTAAATATTTAATTTCCATCACTTGTTCTATTGAGCGTTCTTTCACTGCCAATTTGCATCTTAAGAGCTCTTTCGAAATTGCCATGCCTTTAATTATTTCTATTGATATGGTTGTGTTGTGCACTTGGCATGATTTAAACAGTTGGAATAAGAGACGTAGATCATCTTCATTTTCTGCAATTAAAACTATCATCTGCATAACAGGCGGATTTTATATTATGAGGTCCAAAATGATATCCTTTTTTATTAGCAAGGTCTCTTAAAATGTATTCCATTACTAAGTTAAACAGTATCAGGCTCAGTTAGTCTCCCTGTCTAATTCCTTGGGTTGTTTCTATGGCTTGAGGTATTTGTCCGTTGTTTTACTTTGATTCTGTTATTTGTTTATATATCCATGATAAGTTTAATAAAGTTGCATGGAATGTTTTCTTTCTTCAATAATGTTACCATATCTATAAGATGTATGCTATTGAATGCCTTCTGCATGTCTACAAAGCACATACATGCAGGTTTATTGAATCCCAGAGATTTCTAACAATTTGTCTGATGATGAAGATCGTGTCATTACATGACCTTCCTCTTCTAAATCTTTGTTCTTCTTCTCTCCATTCTATTAAGCCTCCCAATACCTGTGTGATAGTTTTTGTTGTGAACTTGAGAGTTGTATTTAGAAGATTGATTCCTCTATAGTTATTCAGGTCTAACGTATCTCCTTTCTTAAAAAGAGGGATTAGAATGCTAGTTTTCCATTCTTCTGGTATTCTGCTCTGTTTATATCACTTTCTATTTTTTTAATTTGGTATCGTTTATATTATCTGTTTCTCTGAAATCTCAAGCTCTTGTGGTGAATGTGTCAACAATAATGCCAGTGTTGGTGGTTCATGGAACAGATTACTAAAGTATTCCACCCAGTATTCCTTATTACCGATTTTTGTTGTACTTAATTGATTTGTTTTGGATTGTGCATTCCTTATAAAATGCGATATCTGCTTTTGTAAGCCATAGAAGTCATGTACTAGCCTTGCAGCAAAGAATTCCCAATAATTTTCTTTATCTTTATATTTACTAGGTTTCTTATGAGTTTGTATTCTTCATAGTCTTGTGATAGTTTGGACTGTTTGCATTTGAGTTAGTTTAGTTTCTCTCTAGTTATTTCTTTGACCTTTATTTCTTCTGTATACCATAGTATTTTCTCAATTGTTTCTATTCATTCTTTCTACAGCTTTTTTCTAACGCTTCCTCTATCGATAAACGTATATTGGCTTTTATGATTTCCCAAGCTCTTGTTCCCTAATCCCATTATTTTTTTATTCTTTCTTCCAAGTGGTTTTTGTGTAATTTTTGTGTATATTCATCTTCCAGGAATTGGATATTGATTTTTGGCATTTTGTCCTTCAGTATTTTTTGTTCTCGTTTTAATGTTATTCTTAGTTTGGCTATCACCAAATTATGGTCACTGCCAATGTCTGTGCTTGTTATGCTTCTTATATCCAAGATGCTTGATGGATGTTTCATTCTATTTGTTATTACATTGTCTATCATAGATCACTGTCCTATGGTATTTTCCCACGTATATTTATGTTGATTCTTATGATCAAAGAAGGTATTATTTATTCTTAATTCATTGTGTAGGCAAAACTCTATGAGCATTTCTCCACTTTCATTCAGGGATGCTGCGTTAAATCTATTTTTTATGCCAGGTATAAAGTCATTTCCAATTCTTGCATTAAAGTCACCTGCGATTACTATTGACTGACCTTCATTTCCCTGTCCTGCTTTTTCTTTACAAAATATTGTAGATATTTTAATTTGTATGTAATTAAATTGACATATTTGTGTTGAACTGAACAAGTAATGAATGAATGAATGAGTGTTCTTGGCCGTTTAGCCAGAAAAAAATTCAGCTAAGGCTGATAATGGAAGATTTTCAATTGTGACTTGCTCTTCTTTCTTTTTGGGGATGAAGTTCTTTGATTTCTCTCATTTAAAATATCCTTTAAAGTGTCAATGAATTCATTATTATTCATGTTTGTAAAATGTAATTTTGAAACTTTTATTTTAGTTGCAAGAAAAACTTGTTTGTCACAATTTATTTTTAATTTTTACTGAAACATTCTTCTCTCTTCTGGATTAATTTGTTGTGTCCTTATTCTATTAATCCCAGTCACAAAATATATAGTGAAGTTGAAGTAATAAGTAATATGAAAAGTTATACAATGAAGCAAAAATAATTGTTGGTATTTTTTACATACCAATTACTTTGTAATTATTTTTAATATATAATTTGTTTTTTAGAGTGGCTCATATGCTCTGGACAAGATAGATGTGGATGAGGCATATGAATTCACAAGGCTCAAGCAATCAATGGAACTCGTTGGCTTTGGAACAGAAAAGCAACGTAGATTATTTGCTGTATTATCAGCAGTTCTTCTTCTGGGTAATGTAGAATTTCAGCCTAGGAAACAAGCTGCATACAGACATGATGAGGCTGTTGGTGTAAGAGATCCAGAACCTGTGCGACTGGTGTCAGAACTTCTGCGTGTGCGCCAGGAGACTCTCATTAGTGCTCTGACTTCAAAACGTGCCAAAGCATCTGGAGAGACATTAATTATTAACTTCAGGTTGCCAGAGGTAATGAATTACTGTTGGTAATAATTAAAGGTTTTTTTCTGATTGTGTTGATAGTGTTGTTAATCATGTGGCCATTCAGATGTATGTGTATTGTTGACTATTTCCTTGGTTTAAAATTAGAATTACCTTTTATTGAACCTTGATAATATGAACTGGGCTAATTTCTTTCATTCATAAATTTTATCACAAGATTCATAGACAACAAATTTTATGATTGGATTATTAATTAGTAGCTTGTTTAGGTTTTTCAGATCAATAATTGTTGTTTTTGTAGGCTATTGCTGCGAGGGATGCTATGGCTAAGTGTCTATATGGAGCTTTGTTTGATTGGATCGTTCTTCAAGTGAATCATGCATTGTTATCAAAGAAGGATACGTTACGAGAACATCAAGGAAATTCCATTGGAGTTTTGGATATTTTTGGGTTTGAAGACTTTGGAGTTCATAACAGGTAAGAAGTAATTAATATAATTTTAAATTTTTTTGCAGTTTGCATGGTAAAACTTCAATCATATTTCACTACTTTGATTTTGTGTGTAGATCTCAATTCTGGATGGAGCTGTTTTTAAACTTTTTAAAATGTTCTTTATGTAAGAGATTGTCTAAATTATTGATCAATGATGTATGAGTAGTAAATAGAATATTCTAAGGTGAAAAGTTTAGATATTTAAGTGTCAACCTTTTTATCCAATCCCTAAGAAATTAATGTTTCCTGCACCATGTCTATCTTTCTGCCTGTTTGTTGTGATTGATAGTGACTCTCTCTTCCCATTTCTGTCTTCGACTCTCTCGTTCTGTCTCCTTCCGACCGTTTGTGTGCCTGATCACCCCTCTGGCCATCCTTTCGCCTATCTGCCCCTCCAACCGTCAGTCATTGAACATAAGTGCCCAAATCGTACTCACCCTGATAGATATGAATTAATATTAATTTTGAAATTAGCAATAGTCTTATTAAAGGTAGAGAAAGTTTTGTTAAGGTCATCATTTCTTCCCAATTAGATCTTGAAGTGATATGGTTAGTTAAGTAAAGAAAGATTTATAAAACATTCTTAACTTTTTTTCTTTAAATATTTTGTAGGAATGAAGTACATTGTGTAAATTACTTGGCAGAAGTAATTCTTCAATAAAACTTTGGAATTAAAGAAATTAATGATTCTGATGAGATAACTGTCATGCGGGGTGCAGAAATCTTCATTCTCAAACTGAAATCCCAGCTGAGCAAATAGTTTTGGGTATTGGAAACATTGAGGCATATATTGGATCAAAGAGAGAATCCTTATACATATGACATAACCTATTGCTGACCACAGAACTGTAACATTCCTAGGGGTATCTTAATGTTAATTAGTGTTTGTTAGACATTTGCAGGTGTGAATTGTTAGTTTTATGTACATGGCAATTATTTGATTGAATTTTGTTTGGTAACATGTCTGTTTCTTTCATAGCTTTGAACAGTTTTGCATAAATTATGCAAATGAACACTTACAATACTATTTTAATCAACATGTGTTCAAATATGAACAAGAAGAATATCGAAAAGAATGTATTAGATGGACAAACATAGATTTTATGGACAATACCGCCTGTCTTCAGCTAATAGAGGGAAAACCAAATGGTTTATTATGTATGCTTGATGACCAATGCAAGTAAGTAACTTGTGCAGGCTGAAATGAAGCAAATTAATTTATTTTTTGTAAACTGTGATGCATTTAAAATTGTAAAAACTTAACATTCACTCTTTTATTTACAATTTGGGTTTTGAGTTTGTTTATATTGGTATAATTTAAATTCATTATCGAGTTATTTCTTTACCAGTTTTCCTGGAGCTACTAATGAAACATTGCTTCAAAAATTTAATTCAGTTCATAAGGAAAATAGTTTCTATGAAATACCACAGCGTCGAGAAGCTGCATTTATAGTCAGACATTATGCTGGAAAAGTGAAATACCAGGTAAGACTATTATAATTAAATATTTTGATGAATATCAAACAAAAAAATGACAATTTTGAAATAGTCCTTCAATTAAATAAATTGATGGATTTTATAGAAATTACATGAAATACAAAATTACATTTTTTTAGGTGGCAGAAATGAGAGAGAAGAATTTAGATTTAATGAGGCAGGATATAGTGGGTGTACTGAAAAACAGTAGCATGGCTTTTGTAAGGGAGCTTGTTGGTGCGGATCCTGTTGCTGTTTTTCGTTGGGCTATTGTTCGAGCCTTTTTCCGTGGTTATTTTGCTTTTCATGAAGCAGGGCGAAGGCACCGTCAAGGACGAGGTAAGTATCAGTGAAAAATTAGCAACTTAAAGGAAACTCTACATGATAATTGCTGACTTAAAAATCCTTAGGAGATATCAAATTGGAAGTATCTAAATTTCAGATTTCATTAAGGTGGTTTGTGACGTCAAATGCCTCTTTTCTTTTTAATTATTTATTTATTTAGTTAGATTTAAGATATTTTTAACCGTGCTCATTTGTTTGACAAGTCAGTTATTGTCTTTTTCTTCTGAATTTTTATTGTTGTTACATCATATTAAAAAAATATTCACTGATAAAATGTTCTTTCAGAGGGCAATAAGCAAGGAACAGCACAGACCCGTTATCGAAATCACACTCCAAATGAATCTATTATTAGGTAAGCTATTTAAACCCTTGTATAAATGCTTCAGTTTATTTCTCTGTGCAGGAATTGTGAATGCTTAATGTCAATGTGTTGCTAATTTGTTTATTAATCCTTTTTGACAAATAGTGGAATGTAGAGAACTAATATACAAATAGAATAGCAAAGTTACTAATAGTGTTCATTTAAATAAATATGAGAAAATTAAGATTGTGTATGGTGTTTCTTTGGAGTAACTTGAACGTATTCCTGTTACTGTGGTAATGTGCAGTTTTAATTCATTGCCTAAATGTTAAGAAATTATTATTGATAATTTGAAAACACTTCTGATTAAGATGCTGAGAGAATGTTGATGTCTCTAGTAACTTCCACATTTCTGCAGTGTACAAAGTCACAAAACACCCATATATGAATTCATAATTTGCTCAGAAATACAAAGCAGCATACTATTTCAGAGACGTCACTAAATATAGGCCTTTTTGTTTCTCTGTAGCCATCTAGTGACTGTTTCCACAGTGAATCTCACAGTTAACAGGATTGTGTAAGTGATCGTGAAATGACTTGTTGATATTCAGTGTTCTGTATTCCTTTAGAATTTTCATTATAAAATAAGCATGCCTGATCCTTTATTTTTTTATTTTAATTGTGTTTTATTCTGCATGTTCATTGTTGTCTTCATATAGTATTTGCATCATGACTGTTTATTCTTGACATATTATTCAGGCTGTGATAAGTTTTGTATTACAATTGTAAGAAACATCAGTATGTTTTTATATTACCATACATTTTGTCACCATAGTCTTGAATGCACTATTCACTATGTTCACAAATATAGCTTGTAGGTAGAATAAATATTTTGCTTCAATGAAATATATTCTGCATGGTAACGTTTAGTTAAATGAGCCCTCTATATCTTTCGGTATCAAATATTAACTACTTTCAATTGCAATTTTCACGTCTATTCTACATATTCACCTAGTTTGTAGAATCGTACCACACAAATTGCATTTGCTTATCACTGAATGTAAGTTGTAATACAGATAAATCAGTTCTCTTTGTTGATAGGATAGTTTCTGTTTACTACATCTAGTACAACCACATTTTGTAAATATTAATCATTCATATAATTCTTAATACATGGAATTATTATTCAGCAAAAACATTAAATGATTTCCTCTTCATTAGATGTAAATCAATAAAATTTATATACATTATTTATATTTCATCTAAGTCAATTACTGACTTATTAAGTTCTGTGCTGTTTCACTCTCGTCCTGCTTATAATATTGATTAGGATATCAAAATTGTTGAAAAATTTAATTAAATTGTAGAAAATAAGTTAATATGAATTTCTTTGGTTCATTCTATTGTCAAATTATAATATTAATTGCATATTAACATTATAATAAGAAGTTATATATCCTTTTTACAAACAAAAATTAGTTGATGGGGCTCAAGTTTGCTACAGCACTTAAATGTCTTCCAGGAAAAATAAATCATTCCGGCCACGGGAGCGAGGCAAGAAAGGGTTGAAAAACTTACAGACAGTGAAGACCCTTGTGGGTCGCACGCAGAGTCACTCCAGTGGGCAGCAGCCTGGCAAAGCACGAAAGCAGCCTCAAACCGTCACTGCACAGTTCCAGCAGTCACTGCACAGTCTCATGGATACCCTTAACCAAGCAAACCCTTTCTTCATCCGCTGCATCAAGAGCAATGGGAATAAGGTTTGCAAACACTCATCGGTTACAATTAGATGTAGTACATGAGAGAATGTTTTGGGGGTGGTTTCTGCCTGCTGATGGATTAATTTAGTGTTAGTGATCAAAAGAAATATATAATCATTTATGCTCATTTATAACACGGTCTCTTGACAATGCCTCCTGTTTCTAGCGTTACACAAGGTACTGTAATTTTATGTCCCATGGCAAGGAGTTTCTGATGCATCTCATTGCCGTTTTGAACATGTTTTGTAGGGATTTGTTGTGACCTGTTCTTACCCTATTTTGAACTTCTTTAGCGATCAATGATTCTTTAAAATACCATTGAGTTTCAGAAGTTAAGAACAAGGGCAAAGGACGAAGCATGATTGAGTAAACTTTCTGTATAATTTGCACCTTTGCTAACCTGCAGCATATTTTAAAAAAGGCTAGTTTTGCACTTGCTTTTTGCACAAGAGTGCTGCTGTGGGTACCTATTTTTCTGTTAATACACAAAGAAAATTGTGGTAAAATTTACCATGAAATGGACTCAATCTGTGACAGCATTATTTGAAGGTATTTGCAAGTGAAAATGCACCCTATATTACATTATTTTTTCTTCCTACAGATTCCAAATAAATTTGATGATGACACCGTACAGCGGCAGTTACGTTATACTGGAATGTTAGAAACTGTTAGAATACGACAAGCAGGATACAATGTTCGTCTTACTTATGATGAATTCATCCAACTTTACAGAATTCTTTTGCCTAAGGGACTTGTAAGGTAAGGACAAAGTAGTAGTTGAAATTGAAGTAATATAACTTATTTATACTAATGTATAAATATTTGGGTAAATATATGTATAAATATTTATACTGATGTATAAATATTACTTATTCATGTTGAAAATTTTTTTTTATGGTTTACTAGTTCATTACTGTGTGTCTATGGATCCTACAAAGCGCTCTGAATTCTTTAAGCCTCCACAGACCTCTTGAACACTTTGTGGTCTCTACCAAGTAAACAAAACACATTAATTTTCTGTGAACTCAATTTATTAAGCCTAAAAAAATGAAAACACAATAAGTATTTAGTGAAGTATTTAAATTTAAAATAACTCAAACCCCACTAACTTACTTAAACCCCTCCGGCTTGAATCGGCAATTCAGTAATTAGTGTACTCTTGTTTTGAAAGTGACTGATTGCAATTAGTAGCCTGCCTATATATACAACTAAAGCCATAAAAACGGCTCAAAAAATTTGTGCTTTAAAATTTCTCCACTTTTGTAATACGGGTGGCGATAGGAAATATGGTACTAGTCCCATTTTTGGGTATTGCTAGGTTTTTTCAAAAATTACAAAAACCAATTTTAAATGTACAAAATTGAAGCTTTAGTTTTTTGTCTCAGGCAAAGTCTTTTGTACAAAAGTACCTCTTTAAAAAATGCCATGTTCAATTTTTTGAAGAAAAAAACCTGTAGTTTTTGGGTAACTTGCGCTTGCAATTAATGGGTTAAAATTTTCTCAAAAACCACTCCAATTTTTTCTTTAAAATTTCTCCACATATGTAATAAGGGACGGAAAGAAATATGGTGCTAGTTCCATTCTTGGGTATTACGTTTTTTGTTTTCTTCTGAAATTGCAGAGAAAAAAACACCCTGTAAATTGAAGATAATATTTTTACCTCAGAAAAAGTTTGTTGTAGAAAATTAGCTATTTACATAAATAAACTAGGTGGCTATTAAATGCCACAGACTTTCTCACAACATTTCGTTTTCTAATTTCTTTAGTCTGAACTAGGATTTCAGTTGTGACTGATTCTCTTTCCACCTTTCTTCTCACCTTTGGTGTCCCAAAGGACATTTTTTTCCACATTTTCTTGATTTTTCGGCTTCCTAATGCTAGAACTGAAACCACCATATGCTTATTACTATTATATAAATGTATAACTTGTGTACTACCCAGGTGGCAGAGATGGAACTTGTTTATGGACACAGCTCTTTGGAGGGGAAGATAGCCAGTTCGAGTCTTGGCCAGTGAATATTATTTGTCACAATTCTCTGTTGCCACAGAAAATAATTGAGAATTCTGGAATCTTAATTGACAACTATTCGAAACAATTCTAATTGCAAATACTATTAATGAAAATCAATAAACTGAAAGTGTCTGTATGTGATTTTCGAATTTTCAACTTCTAAACAATATTTTTCACTTTTTATTCGATTTGTCAAACATATGTCTCGACAAATCAATTGTTGTCTTTCGGTGCTTGTGACTATTATAGAAGTGCCAATTCGCTGCATAACCCCGGTGGATAAAGTAGTTAAATGGGTTCGGACTCAGCATTTCGGAAGGTAGTGCCGCTGGTTTGAGCCTGGTAGGTGGATAATTATTTGTCACAACTCTCTCTTGGCACACAAAACTATTGAGAATTTCAGAAACTTTATTGAAAATCATTTGAAGCAGTTCTACTTACATATACAATCTATGAAGTTTCCAAATAAACTGAAAGTGGCTGTATGTAATTTTTGTATTTTGAAATTCTAAACTAGTGCACCACTCTCTTGTTCTATTTGTAAAATGTATGTCACATCAAATCAGTTGTTCAATATAATTTTGCAGAACGTTTAGAAACATTCCGAGAAAGTAAATGCTTTGGCAGCACCACTAATTTTTGTTCTTAAACCTGGATTTTGTTTTTCGATTTTCTAAACATTTTAAACTATGATTTTTCTTTTCTGGTCCTGAGAAATAGTTCAAAGCAGTTGCCACCACATAATTCAATTTTACTGAAGTGGTCTTTTGGAAATCATATGAGTTCTTCAATATTTCAGGCACAGTAATGAAGTTTGTACCAATATAAGCTTACTTTGTTTTCCTTCTTCATATACCACCATTGCTACTAAAGTATTCCAAGTCACATCTGGATTTAGTAAGGGAAATACTTTCAATGTCGTTAGAAATGACATACAACCATTGAGCCATATTCCCACTTACTTAATTAAGAGAGATCTTGACAGAAATTCAGGTAGTTCCTCTTATATTGGTTCTCAATGGAGCTTTGAAAAAAGCTTCGAAGAAATAAAATTTTTAACTTGAGGCTGTGAACATGTATCTTTTGGCAGCATGGTACAAATTGTCAGTGAACAAGAAGAACAACATATCCAAAATTGTCATTTTTTAGTTAAGTGAAGTTTAAGTACAGTAAGAAAACAACTACTTTGGCTAGTACAAATTTCAAAAATTAGTATACTACAGCAAAGATATACTGGAGTAGATAGACTTTGTCTTTCACCTTGAAGTAAGTGTGTACACTCAAGTGAAAGCCATTCTCGTGCAAAATATATTTAAATATGTAATTTTTATAGTGTAGGTTTTACTAGTATTCTTTAAAGAAAGAAACACACAAATATGTAAAATCCGTTTACTTAGTAATAAAATATGCAGTTATTCGTTTCCATATTGTCATCTGATAATCCCTTTTCTAATAATAACTAATAATTCTTTTGATGAAAGGTAAATTTAAAGTAATAATTCTAAAGAATTCTTGTTTGATTCAGTAACGAACTGGTAAACCATAAAGTCTTCTATGCACTTTGGTCATAACATGATGTCACCATTCTGGTGACTTCCAACCCCTTGGGACAGAGACCCAAACCTGAGTTCCTTCAAAATACAATTCAGGGCAGTTATTTCTTTCATCTTGCTAAAGTTCTCTTTACTATCAATGAAACACAAGTTTTATTAGTGCAGATAGTTGTTTGACTAAGGTTTGCAAATCTAAGTTATTTTTAATATTTTGTGAAAGATTATTCGACTGCTTTCATTTCAATTACCTTTTTTTTTTAAATTGAATTCAGGAGAGTAAAGACTCTTCTTAATGGCTAATAATGAGTTGTTACAGTACAATTCAATTTTTTAAAATTTACTATCATAGTCATCCCCTATGGCACCCTGAAAACTATTTAACCTGATGTGTCCTAACACCGTTTTTTTGCATTGTCCTAAAACAAATGGATTAAATAAATTAAAATATCGCGCATGACTGTAAATAATTCTTTATATAATCTAGATAGTACTTCACTTGCTTCTTTTATGCTCATAAGAAATTACCATCCTTTCATAGATAATATTTTATGTCCTTTATTCATCTTGTATATTTTTTTATCTGTCATTGTTGTAGGTTGTGCAATGCAACATTCATGAAAAGATTTTGCCGCGAGTGGCACGTTTCTTTTTCTCCCTGTTGTTGCTCATTTAAGTCCACTCCCAATTTTCCCATGATTTTGCAACTTTTTCTATCTGAACTAGCTGTTTTTGTATGTTTATGGATATTAATAATGTTTATTTTTTTAAATTCAGTTCTCAGGCAGATGTTCGTGATTTTATGGCTACATTGAATCTAAATCGTGACAATTATCAATTGGGGCAAACCAAAATTTTCTTGCGTGAATCTGAAAAAGTTAAACTTGATTTCCGTTTACATCAACAAATTATGTCCAGCATAGTTACTATTCAAAGATGGTGTCGCTCAGTCTTAGAGCGGCGGCGATTTTTACGGATACGAGAGGCTGTTATTGTAATACAGGTGAGTTATTATTTTTGTTGTAGTTGTCATTATCCTTTTCTGTTCAATAATAAGCTTTGAGTTTTGAATTATACAGAAAAGATCTCAAGTTATGTTTGTTCTTTGTTAAAAATAGGCTAACTGGCGTATGGTTCATGCCCAGCGTTTACTGGCAAACATGCGCAGACAGATAGATGCTGCTATTCGCATCCAGACTAGTTGGAGATGCCACTTCCAACATCTTTGGTTTAAAAAATTGCGTGGTGGCATCATTGTTATTCAGGCCCATGTGCGAGGAAAATTAGCCCGTGAGAAGTATCTGGAACTGAAAGAAAAAAGAAGAAAAGAACTTGAGGTAAATAATTTTTATTTATTTATGATTTTATATTTTAGGAAGTGTGATTTTCAGTTATGAATATGTGATGACTTAACTAGAAATGTAGTTTCAAAAGTTAATGTCTAAATGGAAGTGCTATTTTCATAGACAATTGGTTGGGTTTGGATGACTTATTCTTTCTAAGAGAAACATGTTTTTTTTTCCCTTTGTCTTTATGTTCTCTCAGAATTAATTCTTAATTCACTCAGAATTGTTTTATCATACTTTTGGAAGACACTAGCTGAAAAAGTTGTTTGTTTTTCAGGCCCAGATGCTATTAGAAGCCAGTCTGTTGTCCCAAAAGTTACAAGAAGAGGAGCAAAAAATAGCAGAATCGGTTGAACTGCCTCAAATTGAGTAAGTAGAGAAATCAATGTGTTGTACTAATATAATTGATGCGAGGATATAATGTTATTTCATTCATGGAGAATTTTTGGAATGAGGCATTAGAAGTTGAATTAAACATAGATCGTCTAAAGAGTCTTGGTGATCATTTGTAGACTTCTTGTTCTGCTTAAAATAATATTCCTGAGTTACGATAATTTAGAGTAAAACAGACTTAAATATCTTATTCTTCCACGTATAAAAATTGAGTTAATGCCATTTGATAATTTTGTAACATACATTTCCAGTGCGAGATTTGTCAACTTTTGAACAAAGAAACAAACAAAATTTTGTAGGTTATCTTCTACTTATTAGCTGTATCAATGATTAATTAACTCAGAAGTGCTTGCAATAGGAAAGCATTGTGCTCACAAAATATTACGAAGATTCTGTTGCCATTTTTTGTGAATACTGTTACCATTAAGGGCTTTGCTAGAGAAGTTAACCCTTTATTTTACATGAGAAATATGAATCATTCACTCTGTCATATACTTGGTTACAAGTGAGGTTCTAAAATATCTGTAATCTTCCTTCATTCAGATAAGTTTGTTTTAGTATTATTACTAGAGCCTTGAAATTTGCCAAAGTGCCCTTATATCATTGTCATAATTTTAAGACTAGAATAAGGATCTTTTAATTTTGCTTCTGGTATTGTTTTGGAAGAGTGGTGGTTTTGGAAGAGTAGTGACAGTCGGGTCTTTACTGGACTTCCTTGTGTCACCTGAAATAAATAATCTTTCTTTTCTGTCCTTCTCCATTTTGGTTAGAAAGTAGGTAGGGTGATTCTAAGAATTGGTTGTCTTGAGTATGGACTGGAAAGGAAAGCGCTGTTTATACATCCACAGGCTACAACGTGCACTCCAATTTCTTTTTCTTTAAATTTTCTTCACTTATGTTATAATAGAGATGATAAAAAAATATGGTGAGACTCATACTTTTGGGTATTGGTCGGTGTTTTGAAAAAAAAAAAAAATTTTGAAAGTATAAAATTGAAGATAGAGATTTTTGCATCAGGCAAAGTCTGTTGTACAAAATTATCTCTTCAAAAAACGTTATGTACAATTTTTTGAAAAAAATGAGTAGGTTATGCCTATTTTGCGATTGAAATTTACAACAACGACAACAAAAAATTCTCAAAAACTACTCAGATTTTTTCTTTAAATTTTCTCCACATATGTAATAAGGAACGGTAAGAAATATGGTACTAGTCTCATTTCTGGGTATTGTTCGCTTTTTTCGAAAATTGCAAAAAAGTTTCAAAACTGAAGCATTGAAGATAGATATTTTTATCTCGGTCAGAATCTGTTAGTAGAGTAGCTTTGTGTCTTTTTTGCTTGAAATTAATGAAATATATACAGGTTTCACACCAACTATGAACCACCTTTTCATTTATGGCAAAAATGGCGCTTTTAGAAAGAATTGATAACAAAGTATGTGCCCATTTTTGGCAGCGCCCATCGCTGCATGCACACTTTGTTGTTAGTGTCAGTATAAAATTATTACATAATCATTACTAAGGGACATGAAAGTATGTGCTGTTTTAGCACTACTAGTTTCTTTCAATTTCTGGTAAGAATAGAGTGAAAAACACTTAAAAACATGGCTTAGGTTCAATGTCAAAATTGGAAAAGTTTGAAATTTTGTCAACGATTTCTTGCTACTACAAAATTGAAGGTAAAGATTTTTTCTTCAAATAAAATTTGTTCTCCATTAAGTTATTTTGTTAACTGATTCTTTCATTAATGTCACGTACATTTTTTTGAAAATTATAGTTTTCATGCAATATGTCAAGAAATATACGCAATATTAAAAAATATCAAAAACAAGGATTTCTGAAAAACGGTTCCAAATTTTTTCTTCAAATTTTGGGAGTGATTAGTGCTAAATGTACTGTAACACATATAATAATACAGTGTTGTTTTCTTCTGTTTTTTCAGTACTTGCAAAAATCTAATTTTTTTGACTTGCCCCTCACATTGTTAATATTACATTAGCAATGATTTCTTTACATTATTGCATTTATGAGAGCTTCGAATGATGCCTTATAAGAGTTTCTCGAAAACTCAAAAGTTTTCTTTTAAAAAGAACTCAAAATTCCGCATTGTCAACACACAAACTCCCATTATCTCGACAACGTCTTCAAAATTTTTCTTGAAATTTTTTAAATGGAGAATGCTAAATTGATTTAATTACTAGACATAAATGCCACTTTCATTTATTATTTTGTTTTTCAAAAATTACTGAAATAGTTTTATTTGAAATATCTTTTAAACTTTTAACATTTACATTTCCAGCCATTTAATTACAAAATTTGTAAGTATAATTCTTCAAATTATTTTCGATGAAGTTTCTCAAAAAGGCTCCAAATTGTTCAATGAAAATTTTCATACATGACAAGATTTTATTTTTCTATAAAATTCTTGAAGTCATGTTTTATTTTTACTATCGGGAGCCAAAAAATGGAGAAAATGTGAAAACAGAAAAATGTAATTTGGTCAGCGATAAATGGCAGCTGAGAAGAAGATGGGGCAATACTGAAAAGCTAGACTAAACCAGAGAAGTTAAGAATTCAACTAATACTAGAAAGTCTGTGCCATTCTGTAGCACCAGTAGTTTATTGTTATTTGTCACATTTTTCATGTTGTTTTTCACCCATATTTTAGCCAGATTAAATGTCTTTTTTGAATGCCTGTTTATGTGAAAACTAGAGGTCGGTCCTCCTCAGTACTCAGATAGAACTTATTGTGATTGATACTTATAGAAAATGATTCAATACTTTTTTGATACTTGGAATTTTTTTACGTTCCTCACCACTCCCTTCCAATTTTTCAGAATAATTATCTTGTCCATGTTTCTTTTTCTATTCTCGTTCTTCTGCCAGCAATTATGTTTCCCCCAGTTAATTTTTACTTAATCGTGCCTTTGAGTCATTAGATCAGCTGACGTTGCGACGCTGTGGCCCTGCTTTTTGCACATGTACCTGACAACATGTTTTGAGATAGTAGGCAATATGTGAAAGAAAAGAAACATAATGGGCCTAGAAAGAGTTAGAATGTTGTTTTTTCTTAATTAAAATATTTAGAAACTTTCAGAATATTCGAAGCATGTATTTATGAAGCGCAGAATATGGCTTTCCAATTCTAATTAAAGGACTTTTGTTCATGATGAGTTTTTAAAGTTGTGTGGTATTGAATATCATTTCTCTCAGGCATGTATCGATAGTGTGTATTGAGAAATTCAGATATCGACCCTTTACTAGTAAAAGTAAATGCCTTTTTACCTGCCTATTTTGGGTGCAATAAATGTTTGAGCATCCAGGCTCTAATTATTACATAATGTGGGTGGAAAACTTGACTAAAATTCAAGGATATACATTTTTGGCGAACATTTTTAGAAATGTTTTGCGTAGTTACAGATATTAAAAATAGTTCTCAAGCTCTTATGAGAAAAGTTGATTTGCTCCTCAGTTTTGTTGTTGCCTGCATTTCAGATAATTTCTGCCTTATCTGGGTCATATGAATTATATGGGTGGTCTAAAAACTTTGACACTGTGCATACTGTTGTATTTCTCAGATGCTGTGCAGAACTATATCCAAATTTCAGTGTTTCTAAGATTGATAGTTTTGCAAAATTGCTTGAACAGTGTAATAAAATGACTTACAAGCAAACTACTAGGATACTAGAAGCATCAGCTAAAGGATTCAGTGATGCATTCTTCCCAACTAAAAATTTCTGAGGCCTGCATCTTGCAGATAAGCTGTGAGCCATCCCAGGTTAAAAATAAAATATAAGATTAACAGTATTTAAAGAAAAGAGCTGAATGAAAACACAAAGAAGTATAAAATAGAGAACATGTAATTTAACTTCAATTCTATTCAGAATCATGTTGAGAAGACATAAAATTCAAGAAATACTAATGTTGAGGAATTTAAAATGTTGATGTTCCGATATGGTGATCGTAAGGACACAATTTTTTATTGTTTCACTTTCTTTTAACGATTGACAAAAGTGTGTGTGTGTGTGTGTGGCATGCAGCTTTTGTTTTTTACTCAGTCCAATAGAATACTTGACTGCTTGGTAATCTTGTAATAGCTGGGGTCCAGTATAAAGTAAAGATTTGCATACATTTGCAAATTGAAATGGAAATGAGGTAAAATATTTATGAAATTGAAATGTGGATGCTTATGTATTCAAAAATTAATTTTTTTATTGCAGGTGTGCACGTGTACAACCTGTTGTTCCGAAGCCTAAATCCATTGGAGCAAAAGAGAACACTCTTCCTTCATATCAAGATGAGAAAGGTATTTTTATTGGCATAGCTGTAGTCTGTAATCATTGCATATTAAATTTAAGTTAAGTATTTATGTATGTATGATTTATGTTCAGAAATCCCAGTGCCCAGTATTTTACTTGTAACTGATCACAAAGGTAGTAGTGATTCTTTGACATCACAAAAGAGTTATGAATCTCAGCGCAGTAGTGATTCGCAGTCCAGTGCCCCTGTTCGTGAAACATTGCATAAAATACGCACATTTATTGGTAGGCATTAGTTTTTTCCTTGGACGAGTTCTATTTATGCCTGTTTCATTGAAATTAGCATCATATGCCCTTTCTGCTTTTTTGTAGGAGTTGCAAAAAAGTCGGAGAATACTGCTGCCCCCCTGGCGTATAGTGATGGTGAGCTGGAAGACTCAAATTTATCTACTCCTAGGACTTCAGCTTCTGATGTTTCTGTTCATCCCATCAGTCAGTTTATTGCCTCTGAAATTACGAAGTTGGATCGTAGCAAAGTTGAACTGAGAAATCCTCATGTTCCTATGAATTCTGTGACAAGCAATTTACGACCACCTGCTTATCAGCTTTCTTATAACCATGAACAAATCCATTCTCCAGAAACTACAGTGCCACCACCTCACAAACCACTGAAGAGAGAACCTAGAGTATCGCAATCTCCAAATGTACTGTTGCCAGAGCAGAGATCTCGCGTTCCATTAAAGCCAAGCATCAGTCATGATGAGCAACTTGTGGGAAGGCCAAGGACTATGGAAATTGAAGCACCAGTGCGTAGTGCTCGAAGACACAGAGTCCCACGAGACATTGTGTGTCGTAGTGTAGGTGAGGAAATGACTGACAGTTTGACTGGCTCGCCTTACCCTGGCATCTTGGGTACAATTCGGGAGACCAAGACAACAATGGACAGCAACAGGGCTGCAGATGCTCGTACTTTGTGGATTGCAGGGAAAGATCACAAAACGAGCGATGGAGGTAGTGAGAGTTCTTTGGGAAGCCGCTACTCATCTCAGGAGTCAGAGTGCTCCCCCAACTATCAAATGGAAAATGTGTACCAAAAATCTGGTATTCCCATACATGGTGTTTCTACAAAGAGAAATAGAAGTGGTGCAATAACGTCATTAAATGTGAAGAGACGTAATAGTGATCCTGCTACTAAAAGTGCTTTCATTGCCACTGATCCTGTGGGTACTGATTCTCCTAACAAACCATCAGATGTTCTCCAATGGAAGAGTCCACATGAATTTACCATTGCTGGACATATATTCAAGAAAGTTACAAGGATTCCAAAAGAAGATCGCTGTAATTATTGTAGAAACTCAGTAGATGCTTTTGTTGAACAAGGACACAAATGTGCAGGTTTGTTCTCAAAAATGATTGCAACAAAAAAAGACAGTTGATATTTTGTTTTTGAACTTTTATTCATGAGTATCGATTTTGTTTCAGAATGCAAAGTTTTATTCCACACAAAATGCATTCAAAATGGTGGTGTTGTTCAGATGCCTTGTACCCTACAGGTACAGGGTGGTGGAAAACCAGGAAGAAGGAAAAATCGTAAACATTCCCGTACACCTTATGATATGAATAAATTAACTGGGAAATTCAATTTAACTGGAACTTCTGAATTTACTGACAGTACAGATAAAATAATTTCTGATGCCAGCGAACTGCAACAAATGCAGGATTTCATCACGCAGAAGGTACCTAAGTTTTGAACACTTTAGACTGGGAGTGGATCTTTTCTACTTGATATATAAGTGGAAAATGATGAATTTCAACTCAAGGGTTCTATAATATTTATATGTATGTTCGTAATGGTCTTTTGTTACATTATTGTTATATTTTATTTATTTATTTATTTATTTTAACATGTTAGGTGTCTTCCAGAATAAAAGAAAAAATCAATTTGTTTGAGTTTTCTGAACGTAAATGAGAGTATCTTTCTATAATTCTATTTTGGGATTCTTGTGGTGATATTCTCAAGAACTGAGTGTGTAATGACTGAATATCCTGAACCAAAAAAGTGCTGGGTTACTCCATAAGGAGATGATGTTAAAGGAAGTTACATTTAATGTAACAAAGGCATCTATTGTCTTCACCAACATTATTAATATGCATTTCTTTAATGAGCTATTTTAGATGTTCTAGTCATAATTGGAACTGCTGCACAGTACTATTGCTGATATTTAAAGACTTTCAAAGTCAATAAAGCATGTTATGATGAAGTATTTGTCACGTTTAATTCTGAATTTTTTCAAAACTTGACATGGACTAATCAAAGCTTAGAGAGCATGTTAAAAATTGAATTATACAATTAGTAGGAAATACATTATGATCATTCTCGTGATCTATGCTGTGACCATACATAATCAATGTTGGCATGCATTTCTCATGACAAGAATTTTAAAAAAAGTATAATTTAATTTTGTTACTTTTCAGATTTACAAGATAGAAAGTGAAGAAATACAAAAAGGCAATAAATCTAGTGAGGTAGACAGAGTTTTCAAGCAAGCATTGAAAGAATTTAAAGACAATCTTGTTTCAACATATAGTGTAATCAACAAACAAGGTGAAACATTTAACATCAAGTACAAAGATCTCATTGCAAATTTTCTTCATGTAAGTAAACACAGTACTTAAAGCTACATTTTTTCTCATTTTGCTGTGAGGTCAAAATTTAAAGGAAAATGTTTTTTAGGTGATGGAGACAGTTTGTAATCAAGAACAGATGAAAGAGGCATTTCCTGTTACAATGGGTGTAAATGCTTTCCGAGGTTTTATGAATGAATTTATGAGTTTGAATCGTGTAGAAGAGAAGCCAAAAACAAAGAGGAAGAAAGAGAAAAAGCGGAAAGTGGAAGATCCAATTGTTCACATGGGACATATGTTCCTGTTTTCAATGATAAATATTCCAACTGCATGTGAAGTTTGTTCTTCATTCTTCATGTGGCCAATAGAGAAGAGTCTTATTTGCCAAAGTGAGTTTCTTATTCATTTTGTGTTTTTAAAGAAAGGGCTTCATGTACTTTTAATTGTATTGTCTGAGTTTGTTTTTCTTGTGAAACTGGTTAATTGTGAATGAATTTCTCTACAGATTGCAAATTAACTTGTCATAAAAAATGTTACCAAAAAGTGGGAAACACTTGTGGAAAAGACAGTGGAGCCATTAATCAGGGAGGACCTCGTGTGTTTGGTGTCCCTTTGCATCAGATGGTAGTGGGTGATGGAAAAGTGCCAGTAGTGGTTGATAGACTTATTACAACTATTGAAATGTATGGACTTTACACTGAAGGAATTTATAGGAAATCAGGGGTAGGTCTTTTGTAAACTCTTTTTCATTTTTTAAAATTTCATTTTAGGAACAATTACACTAATTGTGATTTGCTTATGCTTCCAAGATTACTATGGTAAATCAATATAAACAGGTTGTAAAACCTAATTTCTTGTAGATCATGATGATGTTTCCTTAATTTTACGTCACCAATTATCATTAATTTCTTCTTCAACAGGTGAATTCGAAGATCCGGGAACTAAAGACACGCATTGAAGAAGAAAATACTGATGATGTTAATTTTGAAAATTACCAAGTTCATGTTTTAGCTGCAGTTCTGAAAAGCTTCTTTCGTGAGATGCCTGAGCCTCTACTTACATTTGATAGTTATGAGGACTTTCTTAGAGCTGCCAACTTATCAGATGCTCAGGATCGTATTTCCACTCTGTTTGCCATTTTAAAAAAATTGCCAAAACCTAATTTTGACCTGATGGAGAGGTTAATTTTTCATTTAGCAAGGTAAATAATATTATTTTAAAATAAACGGTAACTATTTCTGGAAGTGGATGACCTTATCTTTGTGTTTTTTGTTGTTAGAGTGGCTCTTCATGAAGAAGCAAATCGAATGAATGCGAGTGCATTAGCCATTGTGTTTGCACCTTGCATATTGCGAACTAACAAGATTCTCCCTGCTCAAGATTCTTTGCAAGATATTGGTCGGCAGACTCAGTGTATAGAAACTATTATTTCTGAGAAGTTACGGAAAGTTAAAGCTACGCTTGCTGATATAGATTCGTTGGATACTGCTTGTCATACTGCGAACCATAGATTATCCTCTTTGCGAAGCTCTAAGGTTAGTAATTAACTTCAAGAATTCTTTTCTCTTTCAACTATTTATGGATGTTCAGTCTTTTCTATCTTCAATTATTTTAATATTCCTCTGGGTTTTTTTTGAGAAATATCTTGGAATCACTATTAACTACCATCCCTCAAGGAACATTTTTTTCATGGAACGAACACTGAATCCCATATATTGTTGCTCAGTCGTACCCTAGTTAACAGACCACCCCTCTCCTTGACTACTGGCCAGTGCCTTATTAGGAATTTTCACAATTTATGACCCCTTTTAAGAGACAGCTTTCTGGAAAATGGAAAGAATACATTACATTGAATTTTCAGTAATTACAGTGAAGATTGATGTAAACAGCATTCACATTACATGTCGCTAGACTGAGCTTTCATCCTTGAGAAAATCGAGGTGCAGGAGAAAACAGGAATCGTGTAATATACCTGATCACTAATATGATATCACAGCTGCTCACTCCATTTTAGTTCAATTTCTTCTAATGTGATGGTGGATAAGAAAGAGACTTAACCTTAATTGTTTGAATTAACAAATCTTTTCTTGACTTACCTAACTGAAAGATCATCTAATACTGTAGAATATCAATATTTGAAATGAAGGTTATCGACTTGCCCCCTAACTCGGCTTCTAGAATCTGAGCCCAGCGCTTACCTGTGACTCATTGTTTGATTATTTTTTTAATTGTTATTATTATTATTTTATTTTCCCATCTGAAGAAACATGAGAAAACTGAGTTTTGGGGAACCCTTAAGTATAGAAGTGTTGTGCATACCCAAATGGCATAGTGATAGTGACAAGGAAATGTAATTTTTTTTACAGAAAGTCAACTAAGAGGAATATTAGTATTAAAAATGTTTTATACATTTATTTTTAACATATTCGGTTCTGGAATCCCAGACGAATCACGCACATCATTTTGAAATTAATAAAACTTGTAGTATTGTCTTTTCTCTTTAAATCTGTATGTATTTTATGGTCATTTGATTATAAGATAGTAGTGAGAATAGAATTCAAAGAAACACATGTCAATTTTATAATCAGTGGAAAGTAGCAATGTTACAAAATATGTGAGGAAATGCAATGAACTTCATATAACAACAATTTGGTGCACTATAAATATATTTTGTTAAAGTTCAGAAATAGTTCCATTTGCATATATGTTTATTTCTAAATGTTTTATTCTATGTTTTCTGAGACATTGGTAATTCAGATTGTTGACCAATTTCACAGCATTCTAAAGAAAATGAAAACTCGAATTTGAGAAGACTCACCAATAGAATCATTCCCATCATTATTATTCTCCTTGATATAATTGTTATTGCTCAAACCAGAAAACTGTCCTGGAATAAAATTGTTGTCCACATCAGAAGAATTCAGTTGTGTTCCATTATTCAAAAGCTCTTGAAATTTGAATGTGTCGCCAACAGTATGAACACTACTTACAAAGAAAGACATTCTGAACCTCATTGACAATACCTGACAGTACAATTATCTAATCGCTTCATGGAAAAATTGCAAATACTTGCAAAAAAATAGAAGCACACATTGGTGTTGTGTTCTATGGCAATCTTAATGATATTAAAAATGGTATTCTAGATTCCCAGGAATGTCCGTGAGACGTTTATAACCAGATAAATGTGGAAGAATGTATGAAATATGTCCATAGGTCATAGAAGTATAATGAAGAGTGTATCAGACATGTCCTTAAGATCATTAGTGTTAACAAAGAAAAGAAGGAGATATGTGATTAAATTAATTTAGAAGGATAGTAAATGTTTCTAAAAAGGTATTTACATCCCAAAAGGCAAAATAAAACTTCATCAAAATGTTTCAGCTTTCAAAATTTGTGCACATGCTAAAAGTTTGTAATTATGTTCATTTACTATAACTACACACTTTCCTAAACATCTGATGTATAGTAATAATAAAAAAAAAATTAAAAAAAAAATCATCCATGTCAAGCAACCACTTCTCTGAAGTTGATACCTGCAAGAATCTTAACCTTATTTATATTATAGTATTGAGAGGAAAAGAAAAAATAATCGCAAACATTATATACAATTTTACAAAACCTTCAGATAGAATACCTATTAATCTTTACTTACCTATCAATCTTTAAAAGATAGTAATATTTTGAAATTGGGAGGGGGCTGGAGTTTTTAAGGCCCCTTTTGTGTCTTGAGTTAAAATCATTTACTCTGACTTAGCTGATCATACTTATTTTAATTTCAGATTTTCAATCCTGAAGAATTTGCACCAGCTGAAATGACAACTAATGATGCCAAGCCTTCTCTCAATGCCGATGAAGAAGAAGCAATGTTAGTTGGCACAATTCAAGAAATGCAGAAGGAAAAAGCATTGCTGACATCTGCTCTCCCAAGTTTGACAAGGACTACATCAGATGATGATTTGTTATCCACTGATATGGATGATGGAAGTTTAGATGATGTTACTGGGCATATAGATGAAGTGGATAATGAAGGTTTGTAACCCTTTGATAATATTATTTTTTAAATTTTGTCTGATATATTGATTTTGTTTTTAATAAGTGTGGTGTGTGGGATTGTATCAATGTTTTAGTAGTTGATAGTACATAGCTCAGTGACTGTAGGTCTTTTTTCTCTGTCATTCTTTGCCATTTCCTTTCAAGAGGGTCATTTTGCATGCAATTTTTAACAATGGAAAAATCCAACATGATTTCTCAGGGTTTTTGGAAATACAAAAGAATTACATTTATGTGGATACATTGTTAATGTTATGTAAGAGAGAAATCAGTTTTTGTTGGATCCAAAAGTAGAAATCCAAAATGTAGAAAACATTTCGTTTTAAAACTATTATTTAGGTTTATAACATCTATTAACACGTAATATCATAATGACAAAAAATATAATTTAAGGACCTCACAAAATTGTTTCAGAAATCAATCAAAATAACCATTAATGTGATAATTATAAAAAATAGAAATTATAAGATAGTTTTTGTTTCATTTAATGTTTACTTAAAACAAGAAGTACAGGACCACATTTATTTGCATACATTCTAAATTAAGTGCCCTTGGTATAAAGTAGATTAGGATTCTTATGTCTTTCTTGGTGGGAATGTAGTGGTACATTTATGGTGAAAAGTTTATTTTAATTGTGAATCCCCCATAAAAACCGATATCCCCCTATTGAAATATCAATGACTTGTTGCATTATACAAGTTTGAGGATAGTCACCTAACTGATGGTGGTGCTGAGACCAAACAAATTCCTCTTTTATTTTTTGGGTGAATGATTTCCTGAAAAGGTCAATGATATCACCAAATTCAACAATTAATTAATCCCAATTTGATTTGATTTAACCAGTACATACATGAGGAATTAATGTTCTTGACCTTTCTTCTTTCTCCTCTTCCTCCTTTTTGTCAGTTTATACTAGTTCGTATCATAAAGGAAAGACTATTTCCTCATACTTCAGAACACATTTGCAATTGATGCATTAATACTTTTTTTTACACACAATGATTACAGGTCATACTCCATGTCAGTCTTTGTTACCACCTACCCGTAGAAATCGTGCTATAACAAGGACTGGTGTATTGCGAACAGTTTCTGGTGGTGATGAAGATCAACATCGCAGTGTGATTGGAAAAACGCGTTTGAAACGGCAATCTTCTTCTGATACAAGTGTTGTGTCGCTGTACCCACCCATAGACTGTGATGAAGATCCTATAATGGTGTGATATCATAAGGATGCTTTTATGTTTGGAACCAATCTTTCGATAAGTGTGCTGTCATGTAATATTATATTATTTTCAGGATTTATAAATATATATTATATATATTTTTTACTGTTACCTTCCACATTCCATATAACTTCAAAATGTGGATTAACATTGTAATTTATGTACTGACTGTTCTCGTACATTCAAGTTTAATAATTAGGTTCTGGAAGTTCGTGATTGGAGTTCATCAACACATTTTTCTCTGTGATTATTTTTAAGTGTTTGATAGATATAGGTGTTGCTGATTCCAATGTGAGAATCTTCGTTGATATTACTTAGACCGTGTACATAAGAAGTACGTATGTGTGAAAATTTGTGTGAATGTGTGTTAAGTGTGATGTGCAGAATGCTGTCTGTTCTTTTTATTGTTTTGTTGCAATCTTATCCTTTATAAGATTACTCGAAATTTTCTATAAACTTGTGATTTGAAACTGTAAGTCCATAAATTCTAGATTTCATTTTTATTGAAAATACTTTATACCGTGTCATAGCTGAGAAATTGTGGTGTTATATTACATTAGTCATATTAAGCTTTAAAAGTTAAAAATTTCATTTAGAAAATCAGTGCTTTACCATTTACAATTATTGTTAACATTTCCAAAGATTATATCTGTATTATAAAGTAAACTGTTCTTAGGCTTTGTGTGTGTTCAAAAGTCTTTATGGTTGTCTTGTTATAGAATTGCGCACACAAACAAAGGAGAACAAGTTTTGTTGCAGGTTGGAATTTTACAAGTTTTTTGCTAACGACAGTTACATCAGTCGTATTTCTTGTTATTGCAAAGTTCTCTTTCAGGAAAGATGATTTTAAAGCCTTTATGTCAAAGGAGCATTTAATAGTTTGTTATTAGCTTTCTCTATATGATTTATTTTGGTTATAGAAGTGTTATTGATATGTTAATGTATTGTTGTAGACCATGTCGTTTCAGATGACTGTCTATATTATTGCATTTATGTGTTCTGAACTATTTTGCTGTAATGGCATAAGATAATAGCGCAAGTTGTTTGTTACATGTTACTTCAGATCATAGTCAATTAGTTCTTTAAACAAGACTTGTCGATACCTCGTTAAACTGAAATACTTTTCAGTGAACCATGACAAAATACTTATTAGTCTGAGATAATATAAATTTCTTATTGAATTACTATGCTTTTTATAATATGCATTTTGCATTATTATTCTGAATAGCATTGAGATTTTTGATAGCTGTATATGTACTTGAAATTACCATTTGGACATCTTATAGAAAATAATACAGGCTATGAGCAATATTTTCATAATGCAAAATTGTAATCCTTCAGATTTATATTTTTCATAATATGAAGATCTATTTTAAAAGTTGTGTTATCAAGGGATAAGATATATAAGTAACCTTTCATAGATTTATGTACTGATTATCAGTGTTGGCAATTGCTAAATTATATTTGACTGTGGTAGAAGAATTACTACTGGTGTCATAGTGTTTGTGTGCTCTGTTAGTGGCACTGTGATCTTCCTTCCCTGTACATTTACAGCTGAAATTGATGTTATTTGTAATTTGAAGTTCAATTGCTCTTGAGGTGATAGACTGTATGCCAAATGAGAATTAAAGAATATGAGTGGAGAAATACTCGGAAACAGGCTGCAACATCATTGACACTGCATCAAATAACTTTCAATGTTAACTATTATTTGTATTATGTGCTGTGTACTGCTACTTGATAACTACATATTTTGCTTATCTAAGATAGTATTTATATCAGTGTACAAAATGCTGATGTGCAAGTAATGTTGTAATTACTTGGATTGAATTTTCACTCCATACTCAATGTTGCGTGTATACAGTGACATAAATTTTCTGTGTTTTGTGAAAATGCATATTGAATCCAAGGATTCTTCAGAAGTCATTTCAAAGGAGTAATAAATTATAATCACCTTCCATTTTAATGTTACATCGTTTTCAAGAAAAGGTTGTAGCTGTTGTGTATTCTGTTTATATGTAATGTATGAATGACTTTGTGTGCTTGTGAATGTCGATATCTCTCTTACTTTTGAAGATGGCAGAGGTGGATCTAGGAAGGTGACTACAATGAGATGATTGCATTTCATTTTTGTCCAGAATAGTGGAGTACAAAATTCATTCCAATTGTAAAAAATAGATTCTGTGAATAGTGTATTAATGTTATTAAATGTTATAAGTTCAAGAAAATGTGTGATGCATGAAATTGTGCCTTTCTGGATCCTCCTGTTCAAAGAATATGTGAAGTTCCAGAAAACAACTGTGTTTAAGGCTGCATTTTGGACATTCATATTTAATACAATAAATAAGGGGTTGAATGGTTTCATATATAAGTGTTCTATGTGTTTCAAGTGAACGGATAGTGTTATTCCAGAAAAGTGTTTCTTATCAACGTATATCTGCCAAATTTTTATTAGTATGTAATATAGTTATTTATTTGTTGTTTAATTAAGTGTAATGGTCTGATATGAATCCTAAAGTTTACCTCAGTCAGCCATGCAGTGAATTGTCAGATCCCGATGTGCATATTATATGTTTGTACATAATTGTTTGAATGTGCACTTCTGTGTGTTTCTATATATGTGCAATGCACATGGCATAAATGATCTGTTGTGGATGTAGGAAAATGGTTTCAATAAAAATTATGTGTTTAACAAGTGAATAAGTGACATAAACAAGCCAATGTCCTCTTTCTTTTCAACTTTCCAATATACTTTAATGATGAGTAGAGCCCGGAAGTTCAGGCTTTTATTTTACCTAAAATAAGTAGGCTAAAAGACATTTTTTAAAATTAAAATAGGCGAGAAAAAAGGCATTTATTCTAGTTAAAGTAGGGTGCAAAATAAGCAGATGGACAGTAAAAAATCACATTTAAAAGGAGTTTTGGTAACAAATAACAAATTAAAAGTATTCACACTTTTATTCTAATTCAAAAATTCACATTAGCATTTAACATGTAAGGAAATTATTTTAACATAGTAGTTTCAATATACCACATATATGGAATGATGGCTAAGAATTTGTTTTATTTGTGATAATGCCTCTTCAAATTAATATTGTGGACTCCCTTTTGAATCTTGAAGTGACATCATTGAAAATTGAATTATTATGTTCAATTTTCTCACTTGTGTAATCACCAGCACTGAAAACGACATATCATTCACAGAGAGTTGTCCTCAGAAGGGATCGGAGGCCATACTCAAAGTGATGAGATTCCTCTTGAGCAAAGAAAGCTTGTTGGCATCAATGCAAAAAATAAGTAAATCTTGACTAGTATTTTCTTCCTTTTCATATATATTTTTAATACCTCTGCTTCCAAAGAAAGACAAAATATGACCATGCCTTCCTGTTGTCCAGACTTGCAGGTATATATCCAGCTTGAAATAGTCAGGAGAAAATAGCATGATGAAAAAGGCAAAAATAGACATCAGTAGCTGAAAATGCAAAATGAAAATCTATTAAAACCACTCCAGAACCACAATTAAGTGATTCCTATTGTCAAATGTCATGAAATAGAAACAAGAGAAAAAGGCAATTTACCAAACTTCCAGGCTCTAATCATGAGTGTATACTATTTCATAACCAGAGCAGTTAGATGTCTCAGCAGAGGTAAAAGCCAGAAGGACTATGGTCTCATATTAGTTCACAACTTAAAATATATATTATTATTATTATTATTATTATTATTATTATTATTATTATTATTATTATTATTGCCTTGTTACTAAGCTTTCCGTACCTGTTGCAGAAAAGTGTGAATTGTGTAAAAAGTGTAAATTATATTTCAAAACATTAAAATTAGAATTCATTAGAAGAAAAATATGAGATATACATTAAAGTAGAAAAACGAGAGAATATTTCCTAATAAAAGCTATTCTGGGTTTCACTTGTTTAAAAGACGTTAAATAGATGACCAGAATACTTGTAAATATTTTTTTCAGGATTAGTAACGTCCTTGTGGAAACATGAAAATTAATGACTTTTTTTTGGTCCACAAGTAGAAAATAATGTATTTTGAAAAGTTTTATGATGAATTGCTCAAATAGAGAGTGGTCTATCTATCATCTCTATGTTATAAAACAATGTGAGCTTTCATGGTCGAAGTCATTGTGATATTGCACTGGTTTGTTAGGTCGGGCCCAGTTGACTTAACAGTTCTACCACATGTTTCGTCTGCACCTGTGGCAGATATCACCAGCTATAATGGGCTACAGTCACAGACCCCTCCTGGTCTGCTCCTGGCTCGCTAATTAATAACTAATATAGAAGTTGAAGATGAGTGTGACAGGTGCTGATGAAACATCTGGTAGAACTGTTAATTCAACAGGACCACAGCATATCAGCTCAATAATCAGAATCTATAAATTGTACTATGTAAATTAACAATTAACAGTTCTTTCAGTTAAAAGGGTCAATCCTAAAGAAATGCATCCTATTTTGTTTCTTAAGTATGTATAATAATATGCAGATTTACTTTGGTGCAGTTTCTCATTTTTCCTTTTATAGTTCACTTCAGTAACTTTGTATTTCAACAAATGGTAGAAGTTTTGCCACCAGAAGTTTTCGGCGTCACCCATAAAACGTGGATTCGGACTACATAAGATTAGAGAAAGTAATCAAGTCAATAAAGATTTATCTGTATTAGCAGAAGTCTATGTGATATTTGAATTTTCAGCTTTTATATACTTTTTCAATTTACTTATTCGATTATTAAAATCAATCTCATGTCAAATCAATTGTCTGTCTGTCCATCTGTTTGGGCCGATTTAACTAAACAACTACTTAATATATCGATGTGAAATTTATTACATTATAGGCACTGTTCATGGGACCAACCTGATATTTGTTTTGCTGTGGTATCCCCAACGTTTCTGTAGAAATTTTTTTTTCTCTCTCCCTCCCCCCACATTGCTCATCTTCATATTCACGTAAAAGGAATACATACAGTGGCTCTCAAAATTGACTGTACGCTATGTAAGAAAATACAGAATTGTATAGAAAAATTATTTATTGCAGAATTGTACAAAATAAATATAGGTGTTAATGCAAACCTTCTTCACTCATACATTAAAAATTTTCGTGAAATAACTGAATAAATAAAACTTATACGAATGCATATGCAAGTCACTACAAAAATGAGCGTACTCTGGCAATTTGACTTCGAAGAAAAGGAAAAATAAGTCGAAATTTTGTGGAAAGAACTTTAGCCAAAATAACAACCTCCGGCCTTGCTGGCACTGATCTTACAAGCTTTCTTGTAAATTCAGGCGGGATTTTCTTCCATTCTTTAGAGCGGACCCTCATGAGCTCTTTTTTTATTTAAAACTATGGTTCTGAACATATTTTTCCAATTTCTACCAAAAGTACACAATAGGATTGAGGTCGGGTGATTGTGGCAGCGTCTTAAGGCACTTTGGTAAATTATATAACAACCATAACTTCACAATACGCGCACTGTACACAATACACGCGCTGTACGGTTGAAGACGTTATCCTGCTGAAAGTACGAGTAATATGTCAGCCCTAGTGCAAGATTAAATGCACTTGTCATTACTTTCTAAAATTAATAAATATCCGAATTTGTCAACTGTGGAATCAATAAAACGGAGTTTCGACACCGGATGCAGACATACAGCCCCGAACTATTACGCAGCCCTTGCTGTGCCATTGCACACAAATGTTTCGTACCTTCTGATGCTGCGTTTTCCTTCCTCCACACGCACTGTCACCCATCTGATACAAATGTCTTGAATTTACTATCATTTGCTGAAAGTCACTGTTTACCAGTACTCCGAAGGGTGGTTTCTGTAATATTTCGTGAACTGCAGTGTATTTTGCAGATTTGCCTTACTAATCCAAGGCTTCTTCCCTACTCTTCCGTTGTACCCTTCGACTCGTACCTTTCGGACAGCTTCTGAAGATACAGTTCTCCTTGTAAAAAATACCCATGGAGTCACTGAACGACACTTTGACGAGGATTCCTGCTGAGTTATTGACAACAATTCTTTTATCTCGTTCGATAAGTATCGGATTTCGGCCTAAGGCTATTTTATTAATAAATCTACTATCGGTCTACCATACCTTGAATAGTTGAATGAAGCCTTCCCATTGTCATCGCAATACCTCTTAGTGATCTTCCCCTCGTGGCTAAATTCACAATAAGTTTTCGTTTCCCTTCTCGGAGCCATTTTCAATACAATGATGCACTCCGCAAATCTGATCAACTAATCTGTCACAATTTTGTACTCAAGAAAACGTTTCAACGGGTACTTTTCAAAGCGCGCTTGTGTACATATGAAATGATTCTGTGCAAATGTTATTTGTAGATATCACACAATATATTTAATTTTATCCCTAATAAAGCAATTTTCTGCTTTCAAATTGCACTAGCCTTTCAAAGAAACATCAAATATCAAAATTACATATTTTATTTCCAGAAATATTCTTATGAAAAGA
>BOPP01000274.1:402634-415556 GCA_017312745.1 Gryllus bimaculatus
GTTAAATGCAATCTCCAATCCAGTTTTATTGTTGCTAGGCGTCGTTACGTGTGACGCGGGGCGGGGCGGGGCGGGGCCGAGCTGGAGCGGAGCCTGCGAAGCCAGCGGAAGGGCAGCAAGGAGAGGGAGGACCGGCGCAGCGGACGGAGGTGGAGCGAAAGAGCGAGCCGCATGGGAGGAATCGGTGTGGCGGAGGGACAGAAGTGGGAGGTACGTGATGGTGGAGACGAACAGATATACTACAAAAAATACTTCTGTCAACTTGACAGCTCCTGCCTGAGAAGGGGATTGTGATGATGTGACTGCAGAGTTGCCGATGTCCAGGTTTGTTAAGAAAAAAACTGACATCTAATAGCATGAAGCAGCTGTAAGTTTAAGAGCGCCATTACTTCTTTGGTTCTGCATCGTGTGTGCGGTTCTGTGTCGTCTACTGTTGTGCGCTCTTATTGCGGTTAGTTTCTCTCGTACTACTGTTGTGATCTGCTGCAAGAACGATCACACGACCACGTATCTGTGCTGTGATGAGAGGAATAATCTATGAATTAACCCCGGTAGAGGAAGTTCGGATGACATAAAAGTACAACCAGTGGACCCTGAGCATATGTATAAATGTTTGGGATTCAGGCAAATATCATTAACTGATAGAAAACAAAACAAACAACACAAAGAAAACATATTCAAATCTCGCCTTCACAAAATCCTAAAAACAGAGCTCATTGCTAAAAACAAAATTAAATCCACCAACTCTTGGTATAGAGTAATAAAATAGTCACAAACTGATCTGGAAAATCTAAGTATCCTAGTATGTACAATGTCCACAAAATACAGAATCCACCATCCGAAATGTGCTTTGGAAAGATTGTATATTCTCAGAAAACAAGGAGGAATATGTCTCTTAGACCTTAAAAGCCTGTACAATAAACAAGTTCCAGGATTAAAAAGGTACTTTCTAACTGAACCATTAGAAAGTTATTTCCATCTGTGACAAAGGATTTACTCTGCTTAATCTGGAGGATAAGGAGAACTATCCGAATGTAGCCACCACTGATGACAGAATACAATTATGGAAGTTCAAAAGTTTCTTCAGTAGATTTCTCCATTTCCTGAAAAATGATGAAGACGCCTCGATGCGTTGGCTTCGGGATGGGTCTCTATTTAGGGATACTCAGGAATTTATTCATACTATCCAGGATAAGGTGACTGCAACCAATAATTACAGAAAATACATTGCGAAAACGGATGTTCGAGATGAATGTAAGGTATGCCATCAATCACCAGAAATAATAGAACGCTCAATAACGTCATGCACAAACTTGGCAAACAGACAATACCCAACCCGGCACAATCTAACAGCAAACATCGTACATCAAGCACTTGCAGTGAAATATGGTCAACTATCACCTGACATTCTAGGCACATACTAATAAATATATAAAGCTAAGTCAGTATTGGAAGACAAAAACTACAAAATGTACCATGATATCCAAATACACACGGACAAAACCTTTGCAGCTAATAGACCAGATATTGTAATCTGCAGCAGACAGCAGACAAAAAGGCCTTCTTCATTTATATCATTCTTCCATCAGATCCCAACATTGATAAGGCAGAAAGAGAAAAAAACCACCAAATATACCCCATTGGCCATAGAATACAGAGAAATATATCGTCTTAATTCTGTTGAAGTTATACCATTTGTTATCACAGCAACTGGTCTGGCCAATAAAAACCTGAAAAAGTATATTAAAGAATTATTATTAAACCTCAGTGCAATAATTATTATAACTCAAAAATATATTTTATTACTATATAATTAATTAAATATTACTATATTAGTAATTTTGCGCAACTATAGAATAAAAAGGAAAATTGGGTGAAATCTTGAATTCTCGTAGCTCTGTTACTGTTTGCGTGAGAACAATAATTTAAAAAGCAAATTTGTAGAGTATTTTATGACCTTCAATATTGTATAGAACTATTTTTGCACTAAGATCAACTCTTAGAAAGTTATTACGCAAATATTAAAAAAATACTCAAAATGTTTTACTTTTTGACTACCAAAACTTTTCCTGAAGTTTTTCGCGGTGGAAAACTTACGGTTTTCTTGCTAACAATATTATAAATAAAATGAAAAATAACATCTTCTACCTCCCTTTTTGCAAGGTAGACCCCCTTTTGGCTCCCCATCGGTTGCACTAAATACATTGTTGTGAGATAAAAATATCCGCGTCAACGCCAGCTCAGCTAATTTACTAGATTTTGGAACACAATTTATTCACTTTTTTGGTATCAATATCACAAATTTCTTCTTTTTTTCGTTTTATCTTTATAAAACCTATGTTTTGGGTCACCGCATTACAATTTTCACTTCATTTCGTAAGTAGCAAGAAAGTAAAAAGAAAGGAAACAGAGAAGAGGAATTCATTAAGCCAGCAAAATTGTATTTTGTAATAAAAACAGCAATAATTTGCAGACCCCAGGAGGTCTTAGTTAAAAAATAGTTAAAAAAGAATAATTTTGCATGGATAATCTGATTGTTTTGTTCGTTACGAATTCTTGCATTCTATTGGCTGAAATTTTTCTAGTGAAATAATCAGCTAGGGTAATTGGTGAGATGCAACCCGCAACACACATCTGTTCGAAGAGTTGCATCTAGCGTTCTTTCATATATATTTTTATCGTATGCGTACGTTATACGAGTATAACCCCTGGGGTATTTTCAAAATTTTCTGAAAAGTGTCTCCAATTTTCTTCCTTTGAAATGTTTGTTCGGATAGTCCTAAAGACTCTCAATAACATGGCACACAGGCTATTTTAGTTCTATTTATTTTCATAATTACATAAATGTATTTTTGTAAATATGTCCCACGTTTTTAATATTTACATGTTTTATATATTATTGCATTTGTGAATAGAAGCGCTTTAAATGATTTCTAATGAAAATTATCAAAAACTCAAACATTTTGTTCGAAATGAGCTCAAAATTACCCATTTTCAGAAACGCCTAAATGTCACTTTCTTAAAAATGTGTGCACAGTTTTCATCTAAAATTTGCATAGGTTTTACACTTGTATAATATTCTTAGTCATATTTCAATACTACGATTAGAGGATCGGAAAATTGCCAAACCGTGAAAATATACCTTTAGGCACCTGCTAAGGTGCATGTTGCAGAACCAGCTAAGGTCGCTCAGGGCATACGCTGTTGCCACAGCAGTGCTTCTGACCGGGAGGCACTAGGGTTCAAGTATCGGTCGTGGCAGAATTTTCGATACCAGCTAGAAACGTAGGTCCAATTAAGCCACTATCTGGAGTATTCTAGCGACCGGCTACTCTGCTCAGTAGATTTCCGTGATTTCTCCGATCAACACCATGTGAAAGCCATGAACCGCACGCGATCTTTCCTTCGTCTTTCTTGTCCTTTTCTCAACCCTTACATACCTGGTTGGGGAAATCCCGCTAGCTAACGTGTACTAGATCGCCACAAGATCTCACATCCAGCGGGGCAAAATCATATTAAAACTTAAAACATGTACCACTCTTTCGGGAATAATGACATTAGCAGTTGGTACGCAAAACACATATAATTAATCAATAAATGACAGCTGGGAAGAGGGTGAGGCAAAACAGAAAAGCTAGCTCAGTCGAAAGAGCTCAGAAAACTAATTAGTACGAGAAAGTTTTTGGGCCGTTCTGAAGCTACTTTAATTAGTAAATTAAATATATATGTTAATCTACGAAAAGTCACTGGTTGTCACTATATTAATTGCTTAATTGCGTCCAATTAATACTCCACAACGACCAAGAAGAACTGAAGAAAAGAGTAAAAATCGTGTAATTAAAACACTACACTACACACATCACAGAGTACACAGTGTAATAAATTTGAACGTTGTGCCTTGCCGTGAGCTTTACTAAACCACATGAGCTGATTGCGAATATGAAATCAGAAAAGTTCCACATATACCACTTTCGAGAAACTTGGAAAGAGCTCAATACAATACAGGGGGAATCTGTAGTGGACTATTCTACAGATCAAGTAAAAAAATATTTATATTACAAAATCTGTAAATGATATATTTGATATATATATATATCAAAAAACTGTATTAAATTATGACTATAATACATTGTTTGTATTACAAAACATACAATGAAAACAGTACTATAAAGCTGCATAAAGCTTGAAATGTACTTCCAAGTTAGAAACTTTTTTGAAAACTTTCCGTTTGTGGATGGATGATGATACTTCTTGTTGGAGTGACCATCAGTAATCTGCCAAAACGTTTGGTGACCATCTTTCCTTATATTGCCTTTACATGGCAGAGATATCTTGGTGAAATCGCTTACCATGTTCGTCACTCACTTCTCCAAGATTAGGTAGGAAGAAGTCCAAATTGAATGTAGGAAATGTAATTTTAGCCGTATGTTGCACCCCGTATACTTGTAACAGTCCAGCAGGTCCCTGTAATTCTCAGACATTACGTTTTCCAAAAAAATGTAATGTGTATGCAAGCCAAGCTGCTTTCTCATTTTATGTCAGCAACTGTTTATAGGTAATATCTTTAATCAAATCACGGACCTGATGCCCAAAGAAAATTTCAGATAGTAAAAGTTGAAAACCCTGGCCATCTTTCTCCTTTGGTTTCACAAAATTCTTAATAAAGCCTAATTTCAGATGGAATGTAGTAACATCAGACTGGCTCTGGTAACAAGGGATTCATGCGACACATTTTTTCACCAAGATTAAAATTTTCTCTCAAAGGCCAATATTTGTCTACATAATGTTCTTTCCTTGCCCTACTATCCAAGTAGCACAAGCAACACTATTTTCTTGATCAGACTCTATTCCTAGAATAAGTTCCAGATTTCTACATTACTACAGATTTTACATTTGTGATTCGAATAGCCAGTACACTTCAGGAGTAGCCTCACATTCTCCTAGGTTTCCTTTAACTGAACGGAATGGGCCACTGGTATCAAAAGTTTCTCGTTTCCGTTATGCAAGAGAATGGCTTTGAGACTACTAATTGAACAATCTATAAATAGGTTCCATTCTTTTCGATTGTGAACCAACCCATGTATGTCATTAAAATATACCAAACTGTTATTTAGAAAAAATAAGAAAGATCAAGCTGTTTTTTTCGTAATGTAATTCTAGTTTTAGTTATAAGATTTTATTTTTTTGAAGTCGAGGTCTAGTAATTTAGTTTGCCTCTTTGAAAGATCTTACAAGATCGTTCAATTCTGCATGCGACAATGACTGTGGTTGTAGCCGTGCTGCAGAAGGTCTGTATTCAAGATCTTAATGATCTTTGTGATCTGTTGGTTTGTCACGACCATCGTCCGTTACATATTTCATTGTCCATTCCGTTGGTGGTTTTGGAACTGAGAGAGAATCAACTTGGGAACTGGGCGCATTGCAAATTCCAATTGCATAAGAATCTGTGTTTTGAACTTCCTGTACTTGAGATTCCTGTACCTTTCGTTAAACAAAAGTAGCAATCTTTAATGTCTCTAGGTTCCCTCCACAACTGTGGTATGACAAATGGCATAGATGGATGAGTTACATGCCATCAGCCTCTTAAATTGTGGGAGCAACATAAATAGCAGTTCTATGGTGACCCTTTCATTTATCCTTGAACTCGTATGCGTTTCTGATGATCGGAGAAATGGGACGTCTTTGAGACAGTTTAAAATCGCTAAACTCGTAACAGAAAATATTTAAGAATTAACACATTTCCTTGACATCGTTGAGTGTAAGAAACACAAGAACATGCAAAAACTATGTTCTTCACTTTCACATTTCAAGAATAGATACTGTGTGATCCCGCTATCGATTGACTCATACAAGTGAAACTTCCCATTACCTACCTATGTGCCTATCTGACCCTTCTCTCTCTACTCCCCACACTTGTCAATAATAGAGCTAAAATAATAGAATATGATAAGTGCCACAACAATATAAATAACGCAACGCAGCACAGATAAGTTGCGTTTTCAGAAGAAAGTTAAGGTGATAGCAAAAACTGGCTTTCACTATTGCCATTAGGGCACTGAACTGCATAACAATGACATTTTTTGTTCTGCGGCAAATTTCATTGTCGCACTGTGTTATAAAGAACTTCAGTCTGAAAAATTTATGAACAAATACTTAATTACTTCTACTATGAGATATTAGTACAAATAATTATATTGGAGAATGTTATCCCAATTGTACTTGGCTGTTGTAATGTGAAGTATCAGTATTTGTCTTTCACATTGAATGTCTTTTTTAGCGTGGACCTGTTCCGCAAATTCACAGCTGGCGGCAAGACTCGTGCATTACGAGAACGCATTGCAGCCGAGGGCGTTGCAGGGAGAGCTGCTTGCAACTATTTCCTTACCTTCCAGGATGGCCTGTTGAGTGCAGGGAAGCTAAAATCAAGCAACGCTGCCTCTACCTGTATCCAGCCATAAAGCCTGGTATTTGACAGGAAGGGAGGGGGAAACAGAAGAAGAACGCAAGTCGAAAAAGAACACAAGCAACCACATGAATGGTGACACGGCAGCGAAGTGATAGGTGTGAAAGTGGAGTGCTGCTAAAGGGACGTTCATAGTAAAAGAAGATGGTGAATATAATAGTGAGAGAACGTAAGTCTAAATAGTAATTGTACACATAACGCTGAATTATTAACAGTAACATTAGGCAACTTACGTTTAGTGAACCTAAGTTTTTTTAGCTACAACGTAAACAAGTAAATATTATGAG
Organism: Gryllus bimaculatus; assembly: GCA_017312745.1. Taxonomy (NCBI): domain Eukaryota; kingdom Metazoa; phylum Arthropoda; class Insecta; order Orthoptera; family Gryllidae; genus Gryllus; species Gryllus bimaculatus. The sequence goes on from BOPP01000274.1 coordinate 409,385, forward strand.
CAAAAAAAAAAATACTTTTTCCATACACATCGCTTACATACACATCCCTTTGTGGAAGCAAGCCGGAGCCCACTCGAGAAATGCGACCAAGGAAACGACGTCGTAGTCTGCCGCGGCGCGGAAGGGGAAAAAGGGAGGAGCACAGTGGCTTATGGGCAGTTGGAGCTCTCGGACGGCGATGCGTTTATTACTGCGCAGACGCCGTGACGATCTTAGCGAGTGCCTTGACATGCCTCGAAGGTGTAGCACTCTGCTAGCACAAGTTTTTAATAGAAGTAAATGTGACATTGAACGAAGGAACTGTGATATATCTCTCCACTTAAATGACCTCTCATCCCCTCCAAAATAGCATTTCCTCGCTAGTGCGCGAAACGCAAACACATTGATGGCAGTCTTGCATTCATAAGAATGTTAATTGAAAATAAAATGAACATTCTCTTGTTTTAAAGTGAGTTCCAATTACAAATCCAAGCCGACGTATTGAGAACAGAAATTATGTAAATGTTTGTAGTAGGCTACTTTTTAATGCGTTTTGAAAAACGAGAGTTCGTTTTCTGTCAAAGGTTTGTGCAACTAACAATGAATAGTGGCGTAAAGGAAAAGGGAGAGAATACTTGCGCAGGTTGGAGGCCTCGTACGTGTTTTTTCTGACCACTTACTGCGCTCGCGCCTCTGCGCGCAGCCACTTGGGTTAATTTTGCAACTTCGGTCTTGGAAAATTTTCGAACCGCAGTGTTATCTGTTCACATTATTTCATGTGCTGTGCTTGGCCTCAATTTAGTGGAGGAAGTAATTATTCACTAAATTTATCACGTTTGTGAGTTCGTTAGTTTTATAAAATCCAATTGACGGGTGCAACGAAATCTGCTCTCACTGCAATTGCAACTTGTGAAAGCTAAAGGACAGAACTACTTTGCTTTCCAAAATTGTGACGAGCAGCCGTAGTAAATTATTCTGTGCCAGTATTTGGCATAATCACGCGGAAGTGACTTCGGGAACGGTAGCGACCGCTGCCTTACTCTCAATACCGGAGAAGCATTGTTTGGTGGTATCAACCCGGCCAGTTGAGCGAAGCTTTGCTCCCCGGCCACCTATCTCCGTCGGCGAGTGTCTCCAACCGCGCGGCCTTGGTCTGGCCGCCGTCCCAGCCGCAGCGATCTCCAGGGTCCAATGAACTCCGTAGCTTTTACGGTGATGTGTACGAAAGAGCTTAGCTACAGGCTCTCAACTGCCCCTCAGGTACCAAAATAAATGGAACTTTTGGACTCAGACATTCCGCCCGTCATACCTCGTTTTCAGACTCCATTTCTACCTTCTGAGCTAGTCGAAGTCGCAAGGGTAGTATACGACTATGGTAGTATATACATGGTGGTTACCGTGGTAATATATACATAGGCGGTTTATTCGACGTCGACATTGGGATCGCTGTATATCGCCTCCTAAGATAGATGAATCACAGTTTATGATTGGCCAGTAGGTAGAAGCAGTAAGAAAAATCGGATAGAAAAAGCGATAAACTTTTTGAGATACACGGCACTGTTGGGGCATTTTGTAAGTGTAGTTAAATGGTTTTTAATTATTGGTTTTAATTTAACGAGTGGAATAGTCACAATAATTTATCAGACAGGAAGACGTATTCCATCTATTCCCGCCCTGCCACGGAACCTACTAGTATCTATTCTATTGCATCCCCGTTCCGTCTTTCTCAACCTCCCCCTGCCTTGCTCTCACTTGAAAATATCATGTATTCCACGCTTACTTTCTCACTAAAAATGTGTATATTTTTTTTTTTAAATTGGGGATCTACTTCTTTCTTAAAATTTTCCTCTACTTTGTTTTTCAACGGCTCTCTTCCTTTTTCATTATTACATTCTACAATCACTGCTTCCTTACTTCCTTTTTTGAATTTAGTTACCCCTACGGGGAGGTTTTTAATATTAACATTCTCCCTGAGAGTTTGTTCTGTTATACTTCTATCTTGTGGTGTTTTAGGTTTTAATACAATTGTTTTTTTCTTTTCTAGCTATTCCAATATTAACACTTTTTATTATTTCTCGCATCTGTACTTTTATAATATTTATTACTTCCAAAACTACTTCTCTGACAACTTCTTTCAATTTATATATACTTTGCGGTTTATTTTTAATTTCAATGAAATGTTGTATTATCAAGTCTAATTTGCTTCCTAACGTACTATTGTTTCCGGAAATTTCTTCCATCATTCTTACTTCCATCATTTTCAACGACACACATTTCCCTATCCCCATCACAGTTCACAAACTCGTCTCTAGTATTGAACCCTTGATGTTTCTTGCTGTAGTTTCTATGGAAGTATTTCCTACATTTCCTACAATAGATTTCCTCTATGTTTCTTACTTTGTTACACCGCCGTAAATCGCATATCCGTGTAATTTCCTTCATTCTCTTACGGTCTATTAACCTCCATTTACAATCTGCCAGTGAAGGCAAGTGCAAGGCTCTGCACTGTGCATTCAGCTCGCCGCCTCCGCGTCAGCTGTACTTCTCAGTCGTTGTACTTACTAGTGTGTACTGACTCAATTTCGTTCGCTCACCAACTTCCCTCTCACTGGTGACAATTGATGATCGTCGAATGAAGTTACAACCGTAACTTTTCTTTAGTTTTGAAGGTCACGGGTACAAAATGTTATTAAGATTAGAATAGTACTCAAAATATTTATAAAATACAAACAAAATTTTTCTTTATATAATAGAAAATGATAATTTCAAATCTGTAGCATAAGTTAAACTCGACAACATACCGTACTTTATGTGCAAACCCAATCGAAATTGGTTTAGCCGTTCCCTAAAATAACTCGAATAAACAGACCGAACAATAGGCATACATTCTAAAAACAATTGAATTGTTTTTCGTTTATACTGGCATATTTGATTCAGGGGCGGATCTACAATGAGAGGTGCTGAGCTGCAGAACCCCCACGTTTCTGTGAAATATTTTTTGTAGAGATTTTGTTCTAAAAAGACGGCTTCTATAATTTTAGATAGCATTAGTCTGTGTTTACTCTCCTCGCGATTAATTCCCGAACCCAAACGGGCGCGCAGCGCTCCCCGCCGCTTCCGTGAGCTGCAATTTGAAGCTCCTAATCATTTGGCATTGCCGTCAATCTCAGTTATTGAGCGGGGCTTCGCTCCTCCGTAAGAGGCCATGCGAGTTCCGGGGAGCCCTGATTGCTACACGAGTACTGCCGAATCGCATGACGCAACTGCCCTTATAACGTGCGATCGCAGAGGCGAGAACACTTGCATCTTGCATGGATTTCTTAACGGTTGCTTGATGAAGTGGTTTCCGGTGTTGTTTCGTCTTGTGTATAGTGTATCGGGCTTCGATAGGGATTAGTGATCGGCGAGTGCGAAGGCGCCTTATTAAGTACTCAAATTGCGGTGATAATATTCGGTCGAAAATGAATTCTGAGTCGCCTCATTGAAGAGACATTTTACTTATTGTTTTATGAGGATAAGGTACGAGTAAAAGAACAAGGTAGGCCCTTCCGAATTAAAACTCGAATTTTAGGCAATAGCCGAAGCAAAACATTTACAAGTCGTTTCGGTAAAGAAATACGAAAGAAACAAGTGGATATGCGTATATGATCAATTCGATGCTCTTTTTTATTTTCCATGCGTTCGTTTTGGTGAGGAAAGTGCGAGGTCAAAGTCAGGAGAAAGATCTTGTGCACATTTACGCGAAAATTAAAAAAAAATAACAAATGGATTCCGCTTATTCATCAAATATTCAGAAATACAACGAAAATGTAATTAAAATAGGTTTGTTCTTTCGAAAACAATACATTGTATTACGTTTTGTGGAGAATTTGAACTCACAAACCAAAATTTAATTGAAGTAATATGAAGAGCCCAACTTCTAATTTGGCACGGTGTAGAACAACTAAGTTGTTTGCTCACGAGCCGCCCCTGAGTAGATTACACATAGTTTATTTTCAACGTCCTCCTCGCGGAGATTCATTTTACTTCCCACATTCTCAACCCATAACTTTACATTCATTACTTACATACTCTACATAATTACATTCCTACTTTTACCCCTTTAAAACATTTTTCATTGCCCTTATTTTCCTATTCCTTACGTTATCCTACCCTGTCTGCCCTTTTTTCCTTAGTTTCTTTTTTCCTTTTCTCCTCTCTATCCTCCTACAGAACCTGATTCACTTTATATTATCTCTCCTTTCTGTCCCGACTTCTCACTCCCTACTACACTCTTCCGTTGCTTGCTCCATGTCTTTTTCTCTCCCTGAAGTATACTTTATTTCCTTTCCCTCACATCGCCTAGTACTTCCTGCATCTAATTACCTTATAAACCAATCTAAATCTCGCTATCGTTATTCTATTTCCTTTTTATTACATTTAGATATCTTGGTCTATTCAGGGTTATGATTTCTTTATTCATGCCGTTGTATCTAGAGTTTCGAATTTCCCGAGACCCTCCTATCCTCGTAACTTCTTACCTCGTTCCCTTCAGATTTTCTTTATTTCCCAGTCTTCCTTTCTAAGTATACGTAACCCTTCTGACTTATGCATAGCCTCTTTATCTAAAGATATCTTGTCCTTCTTCATCTTATGAAATTGTGAAAACGTAGTTATGTTGAAATAATAGGCAGATACTCCAATCTATATTACTAATTTTCAAGGCGTGCAGACATTGAATGAACACTATGGCTTCTGAAAGAAAACTCCGGCCATGTGAGAGGTGTCTGTTGATCATTAGATACCCGGAATCTTGGGGAAAATCCAAAAACAATAAAAGTTCCGATTTTGACTGAAAAATGTATTTCATTGTGGTATTTCGCCTGATTCCCTGGTCACGAGCTTTGAGCGAAGTCGGCCATTTCTCCTACTAGCGCCTTCGGCAAGGTGACCGGTTTTTCGAAATCGCCCCGAACTAAATTGCCTTTCAACCATCACTGTGATGTGAAGCGCGACTGTTTGACCCTCTGGCTCATCACTGCGATCGGTTGACCCTCTGCCTCAGTTGCAGCAGTTATTTTACGAGTTATTTCGTAAACATAAATCCATATTTAATATCTATGTAAAATACAGGGTATGCTTGAAAACTTTAGCATGATGAAAATAGGCTAAAATGGGAAATAATATTTCAGCTTAAAATTTCAAACTAAAACTATATCATGTTCATTACTGTTTAGAATCGTTATTGAAGGAACTATACTTGAGTAGACCTTCGGAATGTGTAGCCGGCGATTAGGGCGTCAGTACCTCGGTGGAGGTGGAACACATCCATTTTTTACTACTTACCTCCATTGGGCCAATCTATATTAGTGGTAAGTAGAGTAAGAAAAATGAAATAATTTGAAAGTTAATGAACTATGCTGCAATGAATATTGAGAACTTTTTGAAATGAAATTATAAGTTGGTCTAAATATCCAGTGACAATAGTTTCATGTAATTTTATGTGTTATGCCATATTATGAGCCTCAGTAATATTTATTTTCATCATTAAAACGATAAAGAGCAAATGACTGAAGCGGTTGAGGTTTGGAAACCATGGCGTTGTACGATGTTTGTAACCAACCAATATCTACCTTACTACTAATAATCTTAATACCTAAGACCATCTTCTTCTAGGAAAAATTGTACAAATAAAAAATAACCTTTCTTGGAGTAGGAGAACTCGTTCGCCACATTCAGTTAAAATTAATTTGTTTCTATTATTCTCAGTAACATTCTTAACGAACTCCGGCCGCCAAGAGTGACATTTGGTTCCTCTGGTAGCATCGAGATAATTTAACAGAACAGTATTACGAAAAATAAAAAAATGTCGACCTTAATTGCCTAAGCGACTCTGCTGTTGGGAAACCCTTCGCTAGGATTGATTATGAGCAAAAGCCTGAAATTATTGTTACGATTTTATAACTTTTGACAATAGTAATAACTTAATTGTACTTTTGGAGTTGTTTTAGTAGATTTTCATTTTGCCTTTTGTTCGTCCATTTTAGCTACGGATATCTACTTTTGGCATTTTGCTTTATTTGTGACTTTTTCGTATTTATTTTCCCCTTCAATTCAGAAATAAATCAGTCAATAATTAACCCCCTTACGTCACGTACAGTTTTTACTGTTTTTTGACGAAATAAATCTAGCTACATACATTTTAGCTACAGAT
>BOPP01000274.1:421417-439158 GCA_017312745.1 Gryllus bimaculatus
TAAAGAAGTTTTTCAAAACCTCAAAGCTTCGAGTCGAGCCAGATGAACGAAGGATTTCTTCAAATTTGAAAAAAGTCCTACGAACGGGCTTAGGCGTTTAGTGTGTTCGCAGGGCAGACGGGACATACGGACGTTTGAAAAGAACCACTTTTCCGTGTCAGGAACCCCAAACGTGTATTTCCGTGAATTTCGAATCCGATTTTCGGCATTCATTACAATAACTTCCTATACTACGGTAACTCCTATTATTAGCACGTATAAGGGAAAGTAATGATGTATAATATTGATACTTTTTAAAACACACTTTCATTTACTGACAATTTTCCAATAGGTCTGAACGTTCAGAAGTTGAAAAACAGATTTTCATATAAATAATATAATTATTTTCTTTTCATTTTCATAGTTGATCTACCAATCAAATTAACATTTTGTAGTAATTTAGATGCACCCGTCGCCTTGGCGTCGCCTCCGCCTCCTCCTCGGCCTGTCGCGGCGACCGAACGCCGTGCCGGCACTCTCTACCCACCTGATTACCACCTTGTCTGTGGCAAGGGAATAAGCCCACGGGCTTGTGCAGGTCCTTCTTGCGCGCGGGCGCGTCCAAACAGGTGCGGGAGCCGTAGCCAAGGTTGCGCACCTGTGGGCAAACTCGCTCTGTCTCTCGTTCTCGACGTGATGTCATTGGAGTGCGTTCGCGAAACAGTACAGGTGAAGCAAAAATGAGCATATATCCTTTGGATCCCTTACGTATTACGTTTTGCTTTCTGGAAACCCTTCCAAAGTCCCTGACTAAAGGAAGAAAATGCCCTGAAGAGCAATGAACAACTTTCTAAATGTATGGAAGAACACGCCACCGATACACGTTAATACTCATTTGCATTAGAATCAGAGTGAAATATTTGGCAAAATTTAATACACAGTTTTTTACCTTACATGAATCTCCCGAGAAGATTAAGATTCAAAGGCCATTGACCTGACTCCCGCCCTTCAGAAAAGTTGTCAGACAAGTGGTTACCGCTGGACAATCCAATCATAAGAGATATTTTGACGACTTAGTTGCGATGAATAACCCGCCTTATTGCTTTGAACGGGGCGAATAACCTGGAAATCCAGGCTTGGCTAACGAGATAGCCTTTTGGCAGGATGCCTAAACGATAGTTAATGAGTCGGCTGGTTGAACACTTTTGCATTCCAACTGAAGTAAAAGCACTATTAAAAATCAAGTGTAACACTTCTATTGACTTCACGAGTCTTGCTGAAAACAAGTGGATTAATAAATATAACGTATAAGGAAATGGTTAGGAATGTTATGTAATGTAGAACTCCACTTGTTCTGCAACTAAATTCTTGCAAAATACCTGCACCGTGCACTGAATAATCGAAAAATCTTTTAAATCTGTCTTATTAGTACTCATCGCTCGTAATTGTCGCTTTCGACTATCATTATCGACTGAATATATTCAGATTATACTTGTTTCAAAAATGATTTTTTTTTGCTTTCTACCGGTCGCAGATGATTTAAACCTTCCATTGTGGTACACACTATATATTTCATCGGTTTGTTCGGTTTAGGAAGTAATGGTTGATCGATCGAGTCCTTTCTCGAGTCCCCTACAGTTCCTTGCCTTCATACTGGAGCGAAATTACCTGGAACCGGCGTTTTTTGAATTTCTACCCGAAGCAACTTCGCTCTTGACTACTTTAAAAAATTATTTTTTCTTAGTTTACTTGAAGATCTAACGACGACGCGCGACTCACTTGTCTAACCATTGCCGTTGAGGACTTGCGACTAATTAATTCAAAGCTCAAAGTAAATTTCGAGACCCGTATCCTACTCCACTCTGCTCGTCGGCGTAAGAGCACATATGCAACTTGCACCTAATTAGCAGCGAACGATAGTGTATTTTTAGAATTTATTCACTTCTCTGCGCCCAACACTTGGGCCAAGGGAGGTAACATAATTGCGAACAACAAAAACGTTTCCTCGCGAACTCTGTGATATCTGGTTCAAGACGTTTTCGAGGCCGCTGGCAGCTGGAGCTTTGGATCCGCGGCCATCACAATTCGCGAGGCAATCGGCATTCAGTGGCGCGGGGATTGGAAACTCGGAGAACTTTAGCAAAAGACAAAGGCTCTCAGCCCTCCGGCCCTCCCTTATTACGCAAAACGATCAGTCGGGAAAAATAAAAACAAGCACGAAGGAAATGCCTTAATTGAAAGGAACGAGACGAGTCGGGATGGGGAAACGGGGCCGGGGTAGTGAATTGTTGAAGAGAACTGTGCTCTGTCGTTCGTGATGGTGAAGGCGGCGGTGAAGATAAGTAGCGGAGGTGGTGAGAGGTGCGTGGAGAGGAATGGCGGATATCTCCAGAGTGTGTTTGTGCAAGTGTTCAATTCTCAAGAACTAATATTTTGAAAGATCCTTCTTAAGCCTTGTTTCCCTTAAGGGCGTACGCACTAGACCGTCACAGTCCGAACGGAACAATCCGATCTGCAACCTCCGCCGTTTATAATACGTCCGAAGGAATGATCTTGTAGACATTCCGTCTTGCTGTTCCGTTCGTGCTGAATGATGACATCAACGGCTAGTCCGCGCACGCACGGCGAGTCGGGACGGTCCACACCGCCAGTTGTTTTGCGGTTATGTGACGTGGTCATGCGTATGTCCAATTTGAATTTATTGGTCCAGAATTATTCCGAGCTATTCAACTACATTAGGCTACATTAAACGAGGCCGACCGTATGGGGGTATAGCTTAACAACGTACCTAAACTACTAGTGACCAATAAAAACTTTATTTTTATTTAACCCACATGATGACCTGTTAGACATATGCTGTTGAAAAGTGTGATATATAATGTTTAGGTATATGAAAACACTAAACTTTATTATTTAATACCTTTTGTGTAATATCTTCGTAAATATTAATGAAAGAAAGCTGATGATCTTGGAAATTCTTGATGGTTATAATATAACTCAAACTAAGTACACAAATATTTGCAAAAATGAAATATTTCTTATACTCTACACTAGACTGACTAAGAAATTGAGTTTATAATTGTTTAATTACATATGCCTGGAAGAGATTTACTCATTTTAATGTCCTTCTTCTGCTATACACTAGATAAATTTGTAAAAAATGGAAAGGTTTGCCTCACTCACAGTGATTTATTTCCTACTTTCAGGTATTTGTTTTCCTTTTTCCTTTTTTAATTTTCAACCAATACGGGTTTTTTCTTTCTTTCTCGCTTACTACGTAGTTATGAGTAAAGTGAAAGCATTGTAGCGGCAGAAATCGTCGATATTTTAAAAAAAGATACGGGTTTTGTTGGGAAATGGTATTGAAAACTTGGATATATCTTGTTCCAATATTTAGTAAATTACTTCCGCTAAAACATTGGGAAGTCAGAATGCGCGCTTTGTGGGTCCTTGATTTCGAAAAATTGGTTGACGGTAAAACGCCTGTCTGTGGTCAACACTAGCGCCTAAACCGTCGAGACAAAATTCTCCGATAAGAAGGCATTGGCTGTTCGACAACCTTAAAGTATGCATTTGCAGAATTTTATGAGAAACATACATTTAGAAACCAACTTTAAAATAACTGATTTATCAAATTTAACTAAAAGAAACATTCTATTAAGTTTTTTGTGCATTTTACATTTTGTTTAAAAAATTAACTTTTTATCGCCATCTACTCCGAAGGATTCGACTTGAATGATGCAATTTAGCTATATCGAATTTGGAACAAAAATGTCTCTCCTGTGCTTGTGAAATATAAATATCTCTCTTCAAAGAAAATTAATGTCCGGTTGTCATGGTTTATCTGAGTCCCTCTCTTCAATGTACTTATCCACTTTTAAATATAGAAGTATTGTTAATAAAATGGACATGAACGCCAGTTACTCACCAGAGAAAGGAAACCATCCCTCGTTCTCTGGCAACGTCTTGTGCACGACTTGTATGAAAGTGTACGGAGGGCCCAACGGCGATGCATAGAGCTTGTAACAAATGATTTAGAAACTAAGAAAGAACGAGTTCAGGTTTATCGATTAAATTAACAATTAAATAATGTTTATTAACCTCATTCATGTTGTCGCCATATATTATCTTCCTTTACTCAAGAGTACTATGATTCTTAACGGTGTTGCGAATAAGATCAAAGTGACTAAAGCATTCGTAAAGTATGCGTTATACGAATAATAAACGTTAGAAATGGATTAGAATTATATTTCAATAACTAAATGTGTCTGGAGCAGTATCACAGGAATATTCTCATTTACGAACAATGAGAATACTTTTGAAATTTAGCTGAGGTGATGATCAACATTATTACTAGCATACAGAATCTTTACCGTATACATCATACTCGAGATATTGCTTATCACAGTACTATTTATTTTGTGAACCTATTACCCTTTAACTATAAGTAGCTTCAGCTTCAAGAACAATTTCTTTGTAACAATGAGAAGGATTCTTGTTTTTATTATTTTCTTATCGATCGTAAAATTTATTTTTAAGGAACAAGATGCGAACATTTACATCGTCAACACTTAAAGCTTTAGCATAAAGCTTTATTTTCGCGATTTGGTCCGCGTTTATTTTATTAATTGCGATGTCTACATTTCATATAACGACACAACAAGCAGAATAGATGAGGAAAGAGCGCTGCGAGCTACCCCTTCTCACGGAAACACTCAACAGTGCATCCGAGTAGCACTTCTGCTTACAAAACATTGGTTTAAAAGGAGGTATTTACACGGGCGGTGGGGTGGCGCTGCTGTGGTGATTTGTGGCGCACTCCCGCCAGGAGACATCTTTCCGCGCCAGTGAGCTTATCTATTAACATGTCTGATCGCAGAGGTGACTCGAACCTTTCGCCCGCTCAGTGAGTGGCGCTGGTCAGTGGCCTTGGTTAAGGGACCCGTTGCCGGCGCTTCTCGGTTTGCGCTTTAGAGTGGCTCCATGTGAAGGCGGGCTATGGGGCCGCTGCCTCGCCCGTCGCCAAAGCGAGGGCCTTTTTATTGCGAGAGAACACTACGGCAAGAGGCTTCCGCACGCAGATCACCCGTGCCATCTTTACAGAAGTCCAGTACCATGTCCTCTTTACAGAAGGTTTCTTTATTTATTGTAATTTCAATATTATTTATGCTTACTACTTATGTGTTTGAAACTGTGACCTATCCTTGAAGAGTGCTGATATTGAGATAAAGTAAATAGACAATACGAAAAAAAGCTCCAAGTGATCAATACCATACAGAAGCTCCCTTTTGTTTGCCTGATTTCACATGAATACAAAAAAATATCATTATTGGAATACTTTCTAAACGATGAAAAAAACTTTCAAATAATTATTTTGGATTTTGTTTGGACAGAATGCGGTGTGAGAATATTCACAATATTGCAGTATAATTAATCGTAGACGTTTTCTGAAAAAAATGGACAGATTGTTCACTTATATTTGCTTCATAAGTATTTTTACTAGATAAAATGTGGGGATAAATTCATTTCTGATATGAGTCCTCAGTGATTTTTTTCAATTTTCATTGCTTCATAAGTTGATTCTATTAACCAAGTTAACGCGTCATGATACTCAGAAAAATATGTTTTTATAGACACCACTTTTCTTTGTAGATCATAGGTGAGGAGCAGTCCTTACTTACTTTTTACGGATACTCAGGATCAAAAATATTTATTTTTTACGAATTTTACCTAATAAAGTGATGAACAATCTATTATTGTATACATGTATTCAGATGTTTAGCAGAAAGTAAGCAATGGATGAATTTGCTAATTAATTTATTAAAATTTGCTCATTCCGGGGTTATTTTCTTTCTTTTTCTCGGATTATAATTCGTAATATTATATAAAACAAGACATGATTAATAATTTCTAAATGACGGGAGATTTACATACATCAAGAACCAAGCACGGAATATTAAGAGACGTCATTAGTTTATATTTCCTGACTAGGTTCGTGAAAAATAGAATTAGAGCAGGAGACTGGCTTAGTTTTACATACATGTCGCTTGGTAGAATACCCTCCCCCCTGCTGGCAGTAGCCTTTCGAGCGATCTAGTGTCATAGTTAGCCGAGTAGGGAATCTCGAATTCTCTTTTCACCCCCAATCCACGAAGACATATCTTATCGTGTGGAGCGTTACATAAACGTTGATTCCAGTCTGTTACAACTTTAACGGGACTGTCCAGGCGCGGACACTCCGGTTCAAAGAAATTCGTTGCGTGAATTCCATGTCCACGCGATCCGTCCGGGTGGGCACACCCTCATGCGAGCCTCGTAGTGGAGGCGAGACCTTACCTCTCCCGAAGCGACCGCCTCTCCGGGAATGAAGAGCTCGGGGTACACGGTGTCCAGGTACCACTGGAAGCTCTTGCAGCCCAGCTTCTGCCGCAACTCACGGCGAGCGGACACGTCGCCGTAGTCGCCCTGCAACAAACGACGACCTCAGCGTCATCCACACCAAACCATCAACAAATTCGTCTCGCAGCACTGCGACAGGCTGAGATACAAACATCTGGGAAACAACTATATATTTGCCTCTTTAGGCGGGAACGCTTATAAGTGGGATACGCTAAAATACGTTCTTATATAATCACCTAAGGTTCCATACCTTCCATACGTTTTAAAACTCAAATACCAGTACTCCGAACAATTATGATTACCAGAGCCCAGAATGTTAGATTTTCTAAAAGCCTGGCGTTAAGATAACGTACAACTATGTTAGTATCAATGCAAATTAAACAATGCCTTAAGTTGATCTGCACATTGTGCGAGAAATGTGCTAGCGACTGATTTACATGTGGCGCAAGATAGGATTGCAAGCCACATTCCGTAATGTGCGATTGCCTTACCACTTTATAAAATCCTGCACTACTCGCACTACTCCGGGTCGCTTGAATACACCAAGGACATTAGCAGGAACGAGCTCTCAACAAAGACCACGCGCCTTGGTCTTTCACAAAACTATAGGCAGCAAAAGGGAAAACAGATTTACACCTTTCGTGAACGAGTTGTTATTTCTGAGTGGTATTTCCGCAGATAGGAATGTCTTCCTATGTAGTGTCTGTCAAATATGCTTAAGAGTAGAATCATCGAGTTTACATAATTTAACCAACATAACTCATTAAATCAACATAATTTGGGACCATTATTTTGTTAACACCCAAAAAGCTGTTATTTTGTGTATTTACTTCTCAGAAACTACATTTTTCAGCTTCACAAATAGATACTAATTGCAGGAAATGCAAACTAACGGTTTCTGCGAATATGGCTGAGGAACCTAATCATCACTTCGTAGCACACGCCACAGAAGTTCTTTAACAGCATATTTGTGGGAAAATGGTTGGTGCATTGACCAGGGGCCAATTTAGCGTGCAAGAAAGTATTTATTTTCCTCTACCCGAGATTTTACAGTTTTCAGCGTCGCCCGAAAAGCCACACGGCCATTCGTCATCGCTATCCGAGCGAACTTTCCCTACAATGCGTGCGAGGCTTAGCATACCCGTCATAAAACTGTGATGAAGTAGTCTGGCCTTAACTCTCGATTCAGGTAAAGTCAATAAAGCACAGTCACTCGCGGAATCAAGCAGGATACGTTAACATTGAGACCGCAATTTGTATTTCTGCAAGGAATGTAAACAGCTCACTTACAATTTGTTGGCATCGGCGGAAACGTATAGTTCTGAATTATTAGTTTATTCCTTGAGTTAATTCAGATGATCGAGGACTGAATCGGGATGATCGGCAGGCATTTAGTAGATGGGAGAAGGGAAAGGAAAGAAGAGGTGAGAGGAAGGAATGGTCGAAAATTATGCTTAAACATCCTCGGTATCACTAGGCAATTGTCAACGCCAAACATTTTGACCGACATAGCTCCGAGACAGCTTTGCTACTATCTGCAGCGACTCTGACTCTCCTAAGTTCCAGTCCCGACGGTGACAGTATTTTTGACACTAGCCAGGTCGAGATCTGTCGCTGCCTGGAAGATACTTCTAGCGGCCGGCTGCTGTGATCGGTAGTTTACCATAGTTTCTCCGTTCAATACCAAGCGAATGCCAGAGCACTACCCTAACAAATAGGACACGGGCAATCATTCGTTTCTCTTCCTTGTCCTATCCACACACCATTTCCACCACTAGCGTACTCGTCGGAACACTAGTCGGGAGCTTAGAGCTTGTCACGGCTGGGGCAGTGCCCTCTGAAGGAGATATTTGGAGGTAGAAATGGCCCACAAGTCGACATGTAGGTCAATACCTTACCTCAACATCCAACGGGAGATGAACACCGCCACCTCCCGGGATAAAAACCTCCGAATAAATGACCGCTCATCGAAATCCGACTAGTGAGGTTGCTCACAGAGTATGTTGCCCAGTATCTATGTGTTCAGGCACCCATAGCAAGCATAGAATTTTGCGGCTCTGTCAAAATGCTTCAAATTAAAGTATATTTTAAAATATAATTTAAGGTCGCATCAACTTCTAGGTCATTAGCGACCACTATTGCTTGTAATGGTATGATAACTCTGAGGATGACACGCTATGATGATGATAAGGGGTGAAAGAACGGACACCCTACAACCATGCCCGAGGCGGGACTCGAACCCAACCCCGATACTTCGGTCCGAGATCGCTACGGAACTACTACTGCCTTAGCGATCTCGGACGCCCCTTGTGAGTGGTGCTCATGGCACGTGCCAGGTCTGTCATACCATAGGTACGCCTCTGGGGTTGCTTGCGATAAACCGAGTGCCGAAATCTGCAAGCATGTAGGTCGGCGTCGGATTTCATGTTCCAATAGGAGAGAAACATTCAGTGCTCCCGCGAGCGTCTCTTGTCTTTTGAGCACATCAAAGGTCGCAAACTTTCGCCGGGCACCTCGGGTGCTCGTGATTGGACCAGCAGCCACTGCTTCACGTCGAACACCCGCCTTGCGAGCAGCGAGGACGGGAGCGGAGCGGTTTACGCCCGGGGGGGGGGGAGAGGGGGCGCGGTGGCCGGGAGCCGGAAGCCCCCTCGGCGCGGCAGTCGAGGCGGTCGTTGGCCCCGCCGGCCGCACGCCGCGCTCCATGACTGGATCTTTAGACTCATCGTACGAGCAAAGACACATCTGACGGACGAGGATAAAAGTTATTCTACAGCGCAATGCTCTCAGTTGTTTGGAACCTACAGGAAATGAAAACGAGAATATAATCGTATTAACATTTGCACCGTATGCCAATAGAATGAATACAGAACTACGCTCTTCAACACAGCGACCTTAAAGGGAGAAGGTTCGCAGTTATCCAATAAAGAGATGGCGATAACATTGAGAATTATGAACCCTTCTCAGGTTGAAACCAATGGCAGGTGCGGTTGGAGAACAGTCCGAAATTAATAAAAAGAGATGGCAAGAAAGTAAGTGAATAATTACATAAATATTACAGTGAAGAAAGATAATTAATAGAATTACTAGCAACAAAAACTATAGCTTCAAATTAAAATAGGAACTTTTTGTTCTCATTTTTTCTCTCGTCATCAGTGATCTCATGATTTAATAATTGGAAGTTGTGAAGGTACACAAAATTTTTCACGAACCAACTGAAAAATTGCCAGATGAATTCAGCCACGTGTAAATTAAGGATGAATAAAATCATCAACATACTTTAAGTTGAATCAAATTCAAAACATTTCGTTCTACTTCCCCAAAAGTATTTTTAAACTTCGGAATCGTAACACCTTCCGTCCAATTATTTTTTTTTCTCGAAGGTCTCTGGTTGGACGTTTTTGCTCTTTGAATTAAAGCATCTAAAGTAAGGGCAATTCCTGAGATACATGTCGTTATTTTTTAAATCCTTCTTTCATTACATCTCGTACCCTCTTCAATTCCTTCAATTCCAGGTTCAAAGACCGTACAGTCACTGCTGATCGTCTTGCATATGATTTATTTGTTTTATTAACTTTGATTATCTAAAACCATACATTTTGGAACTGAAATCAGTTTTGAAAGAAGAATAATTAGAATAAAAGTGTCTTTAGTAATTAATAAAAATTCTTGGGCGTCCTATCAACTACTATTAACATGAGGTTGTCACCTTTTTGGGAATGAACAGTCAAATTTAACCAATAAATAATTTATAGTTGATTGGAATTTTCGAATAATTGATAATTTGTACGGTATGCATAACACCTCATTACAATTTAAGAGCGATCTATCGGCATCGTTTATTCTCCTATCTCGCCTTGAGATACTTTTGTGAATAACTATAAATAACATTAGAACGTTATCCTAGCGAAATTATTCCAAAACTTAATCAATATCAATGTGAGTGCAAATGCTGACGGTACAATAATACACATTTGCGTGAGAAATATCGCTATTATTGGTTACACGTAGTAAATCAAGAATATAGTAAAACCTAATTTAACAGACACCTCCATTTAACATCTTTTTTTTTTGTGGAACCGATTGGTTATACCTTCAAAATTTTGCTCGTTTAAACGGTCACCTGGTCCCAAAGTTACATGCACCTGCCACCGAGATGGTAAATGAGCCCCGGTAAATGCGTGCACGCGTGGTCCAATTCGGCATACACGAAACAAAAAAAAAACAACAACAAAAAAACCTCCACGAATTAGCAATGTTTTTCTTCGCCCATTTCGCGCATTCTAGGGAAGTTGCTCCTGCTGACCTTTTCTGCTTCCCCTCTCCGGGGCCTTGTGTAGGGTCTGCTGAGTAAGCCGTGTGCGCGAATTTGATCTGAAGGTCATTGTCACATACCTGTGACAACATCCTGAGGCGTCCTTCGGATGGTCCTTCTCACAGAATGGAAACTGTATTTTGATGAGTACCTTGCTTGTGTATTCGGTTCGGAGAGGACCGAAGAAGGAAGAAGAGAAGTTACAAGACAATGATGTTCGACACTAAGAAGTGAATTTAGAAAATGAGGAAGGGGGTTTCTGAGAGAAAACGTGCTGATATTTTATGAAGGGAAGAACACGAATTAATAAGTACACTTTTACGATGTTTCAAAACCTCTGTTGTAAACTTTTGTAAACTTAAACACACATCTCTACAAGACATTTTGATGAAAAAGTCAGTAAAATCCATGCGCGATCACATTTGTCTGTATTTTAAAATTCAAGTGCAATTTGTTGTGTAAATTGTATTTTGTAGTTTAAGTAATCAAAATTATTTAAGAAGAGTATTTTATTTCACAGCAATTAACACAATTTGAGCTGATGAAGGCTTCCCCTAATCCCATAAACTAGATTTAGCGGCTTCCTCTGTTAACCGCCAATTTTTGCTGGAACCATTTGTGATCGCTTAAGATAGGCTTCACTGTCGAGTTTCTTCGACGTTGTGAATTACTTCGTTGCGAAATAAACTATTAGTCTAGGGTAAAATGAACTGACTCTTACTGAAGGAAAATATTTATACAGACGCCACAAACTATGCCTGCTTTACATAAAGAAAGAAAGAAAGAAAGAAAGAAAGAAAGAAAGAAAGAAAGAAAGCCTGACAGGATTGGCTTTCAATAAAAGCTACTTACGCGTCGTAATTGACCTGTAAAGGCCTTTTTAACGCGCAGTATTCCATATACTATGTCAACTTTTGGCATAAGTAACATATTACCTGAATTTTGTTATTCTTCGCCGTAAAGTCCCTCATAAATAATATTGTAGTAATGTATATTTGTAGTAATGTTGGTGAATTATAATTAAAAGATTTACGTGTGAATCATTAAGAATGTGATTTAAGATTTTTCCCTCGAGTACCATGGATACATATTGCACATCTGTTTGAGTAAATTATTGGAACAAAACGAAAAGCGCGCAATCTTGTCACTACTGAAGATGTTCACCGTAGTCGTGAACGAAACGTTTGGACCTTCAATGCGAACTGGACGACAGCATACCAGCCCGGAAACATACTCTAATATTGATTCCGGTCGTGGAAGTCGACGATGCTATATAAAACAAAATTGTCTTCGGAAAGAGCGCTTATTTAATTGTATTCTTCAAAATGTTTTACTTGTGATAAATAACTCTATTGTTATTACGGATGATGAATCCTTGTCTCACTTGTAGTATAGTAGTAGTGTATCTTACTTCCTATAAATGAACTCCGTAATTCAGGAGTTTATTCGGAACCTTAATGAAAATACTTTTTCTTGAATTAAGTGTAAGCATGCGTATTAGTTAAACGCTTGGAAACTCACGAGAATCTATGAGAAATGTATAAAGGAAACGAACACTCACTCTGACAAAAGAAAAGCTTTTGTTTCCAAGACGCCAAGGAAGATTGTTGAGGCCTTTTTTCTTAGCACGGAGCTTTGTAGCTCGAACCCACTACCAGCGTCGAAGTAGCACGAAGTGCAAACTTGGCGAAGTGGAAGAGGCTTTGAGACTTGTGGGAACACTTGCGAGCCTTGGCGAGATCACGAAAAGACGTGGCGTGGGTGGGAAAGAACGACTTTTGAATGAGCATCACTGTTGGACAAGGGTTTTAAACCACTGCATTACGTGAGGAGGAATGCTATTTTGTCACAGATTTTGCATAGACGTAGAGAGAGGGAGAAAGAGTGTTCGATTTTGCTTGACTTTGAAAGGGCAAAATGCGACAGCGCATGAAAAGGATCCTCGCGAATGAGAGGGCCTCTCTTCATCTTCACTTGTTTTTTACGGGATAAACAGTTTTCCATTTATTTTGCATAGTTCTGACTTCTTTTCCGGTTTGCCTTCCATCTCCGAAACACCTGCTTTCACGTTTTGGTTTTGGTCGGGGTTGTACGCGTGCACCAATGTGTCACTCCAAAGCAAAATCTAAATTTGAGGACGCAGCAGGGTTTGAAGTGCGCTAAACGTTAGTTAGGAACTGCGTGTTTAGTGTGAAGTAGCAAATCCATTCACAAGTAAAAAAATATTGTTTCATTTACTTCTGAATCTGATCATGGTAAATAAAAAAACGGCAAATGTGAAATTAGGTATTTCCTTTCTCTGCATTCAGTCTTAAACTTGAAATTCCTCTGTACATCTGACGACCTTGACGATACTTGACGATCAACAAATTCGTTATTAACAAATTTGATGATTATCAACCTTGTAATTTTTCTATGCATCTATGTATAGAAATTTGTTTTTATTTCAAATTTCACAGTAAAATGTACGTATTTATACGTTTTATTGAGTATTTTGCATTCAATAACAGTAACTACAATCTGTAAAATGTATATCTGACCTTCCAAAAATTAGTCATATCGCTACGATATACAGCTTTCTTAGTAAATTTTCAACGACTTGTTTTTGTTCTCATTTAAAACATTACTGAAGGAACACCATGTTTGTAAAGTTCTATGCCACTGGTCAAGTTTAATCAAGGTCTCCACGATCGTGAGATTTTAATTGTAGTTAGTTTATTATTACACATTTGAACAAATGTTTAAGGTGTAAACGAAGAAATGGAGCTATTAATTTTTCTCCTTGATTTTCTTACTAAGTAGAAATAACCAATGTCTGCATTTTTTTGTTAACTAAAAGAATTGATTTTCTTGAGATCTACAGATGTGTGAGTGAACCTATTCATTACTTGAGTCAAGAAATACATTTCAGCGTGTAAGAGTCTTTCGTTGAGTAGTTAAAGATTGAGTGCAATGCGTTAAAAGATAATCGAGTTCATTTGAGAACCTTCCAGGAAAAATAGTGAGTCAATCAAGTGTTATCATATGATTTCAAGGGGAGGCGTTATGTTGAAAGAAGGAAAATTTTTGAAACAAAATATGTAGCGGTTGAAGCAGGAAATCGAAATTCAAGAACTGAAAATATTTACCTAATTTTATCACATACGTCAGAAATTTATCCAAAATAATGAGCAGCTTTTAATTTGATCACTAGATTTTAGGGCGAAGGGAGAATCCGTTCTATATTTATAGGCACTTCATACTTTATCTATCGGAACATTTAAAACACCTGACGGTAATAATAAGCATAATAGAAATGTAGTAATATATTTCCCTCAAATTCACTACATTTGTGATAATTGTTTTAGGCTAGATCGTCTCATCGATTGGTCCTTGGTGTACTTATAGATCATACACAAACCTAGCTGTTCACTGTGTTAACTTTGGTATGGTACTAAAGAAGAAAAAAAAACGACTGACATCCCCGCAATACCGAATCAATCGCTCGGAAGCTATAAATCGTGATAGCTACATCGAAACCGTCCTTAACCGCTTCCGACTCAGTATCACTCTTGGCCATGCGAGCGGCGAAAGCGTGTACTTATCGAAGGCAATTTTCAGTGGAACCCATTCTCACTCTGCTTCGAAAAGCTTTTAAGTATAATGGGAAAAAGTTAGAGTGCTGCCTAAATCTGGATGAACACCACAGTTGAAGCAAGATGCTAATCACATAGACAAAGTGTAACAAATTGTGATTCAATCAGTCAATAATAATCCCATACGTCACGTACAGTTTTACTGTGTTTTGACGAAATAAATCTAACAACATTTAAGCTACAATGCTATTTGTGACCGTTGCCTTATTGTGTGCCTTTTTGGTCTTTTTCTCCTTTTTCTCCTGGCACCAATCCATCAAAGCTGGAATCATACCTGCTATTCTGGAAAACATGAAGGCAAGGTCGTATATTGTCTTCCTGTGGTGGCTCCAGTGTCAGGTTGTGTTAAACATCTAAAAGGGAAAGGAAGATGATACCAGTGAAGATTTTTGATATTTTTCATTGATGTTAACAGACTTGTTCCCTCAGAGGAATAGGTTTGAATATTGCCTCAGATCCCTTTTGAGGATAGAGCTCTGTTGATGATATACCCCTTTCAGCTCCTTCTTGTTCTCTCTTCCCTTCTGGCGATTACACAAGTGCAAAGAACAAAATCTCTAATTCCGATTTCAAGATGCAAAAAGCAATCCACAATAGCGTTTCCCACAGACAGCGTCGCGAGTAAAATAAATGCGTAGTCGTCATACCGGATGGTCACGTGCTGTCATATTGCCAAGAAAGGGTAGTTTATTTCCACGTAAGTGGTAATGAATTTGAGTTAGAATAAAAATGTGAATCATTTCAACTACTATTTGTTTTACAATAATTACTTTTAAATAATGATGTATCAATGTTTCTTGTGCATTACACCCCTGTTTTAGCTAGAATTATGCCTTTTTTAAGTAAAAATAGATACCTTTTTGCCTGAATATTTTAGGTAAAATAAATGCCTAAACTTCTGGGCTCTAATTATGAGCTTTACAAATGATGACTAAGATGTGTTATTATGGACAGAAATTGCGGTACTATTACTTAACCAATACTCACGCGAGAAAATAAATGCTGTTTTAGTAGTATTTATTTCTCTTTTCCTGATTCAATTTAAGATTGCAACTTAGCAAGATGTTATAAAATGTAATTAAAATTTCACTATCGTTCATGATTTTTTAACAATATCTAACATAATTACCGTAGGCAATCCAAAAATATCGCCTTACAGGTAATTCAACTATAATTATTTTAAAGGTGCTTTTCCTTGTCGGTTAATATATATATATATATATATATATATATATATATATATAAGGCTTTCAGACTCAGCTTATCTCCATTGGTGTATTTTTTTTACTTTTAGGTTAAATCTTAATTATAAATAATAAATAACGACTACTGCCAAATTAAATTTTGTTGCAAAAGAATTCAACTTTAGATTTTACTAAACCCGCTTTTAAACATCCATGGTTTAAACATTTGAATAGTTATTCGTTTGATGTATTATTAAATAAATGTTTTTCATTTTGAAACATCGATATATTTAATCCAGTCGCATCACTAATTACTTCCGCCCCTGCGTCAAATATGTTTAAGCATGGAAAAAATGAAGTTCGTAGATTACGATATAGGGGATAGCAGGCGCACATGCAACAACACCACGCGTACGCCTCAATACGCTTCCATTGTGCAAAACGTCAACACCTTGCATCCTAGGATATTAAACCATAGTATCGCTAGAGTTATGTTCGTAGCCGTAAGCCCACCAAAATGAAACCCTACTGGATTATTATTACATTTTTGGAGGGTTTTCCCACTCTACAAACGTAGGTTGTGAATCACACGGGGCTGGCGTTCCAATATAAGTAAAATTTTACTTCTAAAAAACAACACGAGTATGAAGCAGATTTACATAAAGCGGAATGTTTTGTCGGCGTTGTAGCTAGTATACAAAGCAATATAAGTCACCTTAAAACACTAAGAAGCTTATACAAAATAAATATCTGTTCGTGGGTTTCAAATAGAGGCACAACCTCAAAAAATTTCTGGTGCAGAGCTTAAATTGAGTTTGAAAATTTCGCTGTGTTTTGACTTGCATTATTTCATACATTCACCACCTTTCCGCCATTTGTAGCGTGGATGTACCTAAGAATGGTGCTGTCAAAATCATATTTTTTGTCAGCTGTTCCACAATGCAGCCCACGCAGCGATATGAGAGAGAAGTGCGAAGGACGGTACGTACCCAGGTCGTAGCGCCACGCGTGGTAGTATACTTGGCGTAGTCGTCCAGCCACACCTGCGCCAGGCGCACCGCAGTTGCGCTTCAGCCACGTTGACGCCGACCGCCACTTGTAGGCGAGCGCTTGCGGAAGATGGGCCCACGTGCCGAGCACGGCACGAATCTCAGCTCCCCGCAAACATCCACGTCTTGACAAGCACACACCGCGGCCGCTCACGAGCACGCCCTCGCACGCCCCGCAGCGGCGGCCGCTGCGCGGCACACAACGCCTCGTCAACAAGGCCCAGAGAGGGTTTTCACTAACGGAAGAGGACTGACATTGCTTGATGGCGAAACTATGGTTGTAGCGTACAGCTTAATTACAAGACACTTAATGACAACAAAAATATTTTGGGTCCATCCAGGAAGTAAGTTTCCCTAGATCATCAACAAAAAGAAAACACAGTTTCATAGAAAACACTATTGTGAACAAGTACAGCATAAAGTTGAACTATTTTTCTCATTATCACCACAAGAATTGAGACATTTTGATATACCGTAGAGATCCAGTATTTGAAATCTGTGTGTCATAGAAGCCTGCAGCCTTGTACCAATTTCTGGCTACCCAGTGTATGACAGCCCACCTGCATATTCTGCCTCACGTATTATGCGAAAAGCCCCCAGCCAGAAATGTCTGAATGTAAGGGAGAGTGCGAAATCGGTGGGGCCGAAGTATCCGCACTTTTAGGGCTGGGTATCATAACATCAGCGCTTCATGAGTCATGCCCTCTGCCTTGCCACTAGTAGATCTGTTCTGAGCCGAACCGTGGTGGACCGACTGAATTACCGTATTTCCGTATGACCGGATATTCCGACAGTAATCATTAGAACGTTATCTCATGCGGCAGTTTCCTACGACCAAGAGGAAGACCATATATGATCTCATTGATATTGTACATATGGTCCACAATTCTAGAAGTAGGTCTTTGTTCATAATCCAGAAATATAATTGCAACATGTGTTGTACTGCTTGTAATAAAGCTTTCCATATTATTATTTTTTTTGTGACGACATAGGGATGGATACATTCGTATGATGCGCTATCTTCCGCTTTTACTCTCTACTATTGATTTTATTTCTCTGTTCCATATATGAAAATATGCACAATAACCGAATTTAAAATAACATCGAAAATTATTAATGGAACATTTAAACTCTCAACAATGCTTAAATATTTTAATAAATATTATTGTAAAAAATATGA
>BOPP01000274.1:439316-465737 GCA_017312745.1 Gryllus bimaculatus
ACGCAACTATTGGGTTATCTAATAATTTTAATAAATAATTAATATTTACACTGTATTCTAAGAAATAAAACAACTTTCTTACAAGGTATCCGTACCACCTCTAAAGAAGTGAGATCAATAATTTTCATTAAAACAAATCGGAACTATTGCACGATGTTTTTCTTTGAAATGGAACGCTAAAGTTCTAATGAGTTCAGACTCGAGCTGTTTACTTCGTGTCTCATCAACATGAAAATTAATTTCATCCATCTTCTACTTTGTTCCAAGTAAACTATTTAGGAGGTCTAGAACATTAAGTGAGCTGGAAGAAGTGCTGATAGGAATGTAATTAATTCGCCATTATTCGATTGATGATAATTTACATTGCTTTTATGTATGTGGTAGATGTAAGTATGAAAGATACTTTTAAAAACTTCAATTTAATTTAGTATTTATCGTAACCCATTTAATCAAGTTTTATGCGGCTACACAGTCTAAAATATTTATTTTTAATTTTACTCTTCTCGAGTTTTAATCCGGTTTGTTAAATACCACTATATACAGTGTAAAGTATCTGTCACATGTATTTCCTCAAATACGTTGGTATTAATTAATTTTTCGAGAAATTTACATGTGGTTTTAGATATCTTACAGTTGTGTACTTCGGCGGCTGTCTCAAATATAGTGATGAAGTCCGGAAAAAGCTTTGATACTCTCAAAGGAGTTTTGCTGCCTATTATGGCACAGCTTTGATATATTAAGTTATTTGCCTCATTAGGATTCATAAGTTCTTAATATTATTTCTCTCAACACCACTTTCCTTTCTTTTTATTTCGTACTTCTATATCTAAGAGCAGAATATTACATTACAGTTGCAACACTCGTTGATCAAACCGAGGCTCACTATCGATGAAAATTGGTAAGTCTATCCTAGGACGTTGCCCGATTCAGCTCAACAGGTGTCAAAGCTGTATCAACGAAACTACCGTTTTCTTTTCTTCGTGGCTTTCTGTATTTTATACACCGGGCGCAAGACCCCGTAAGAATCGAGTAGCAACTTGATAACATGTTTCTGCCAATAAAAGAAACAATTAACAGGAAACATTGTTGAACAAAAATAAAGTTCGGCAATTTGAACATATTTGGATAACTGAATGCTTTTAGCATGTTTTCTGTGTCTCTTTTTAATACAAACAAAGAAATAATTATATTGTAATTTAGTGTAAAAGTAATTAGATATGTGTATAATACCAAAAAAATACTAAGTATATTTTTCATTGTGTGTCCTTTGGAAACAACAGTATTCATTCCGTATGGTAGAAACAACTCCTAAATGTACTCTCACGTTTATTATCATATTTATTGGAAATATTAATAGCATTCGAGAGCCAAACTACCCTAAATGTAACTACACCTTGTGTTGTTTATCAGAATAAATATAACATTACATTGACTTGTTTTCTTCTCGTGCCGTCTAATTATTTATTGCCACGATAACTAACGTGAACAAAATTCAAAGTTTTATTTATATTGGAACATATATAATACTTATTATATTTGAGGGCCGTTAAGACAAAGATCTACCGAAATGCCTCAAACATATTAAACATATCTGAATATTACATCTGGTAGCATGTGGATGTGGATGATCGTTAAATCGTTTTAAGATATATATTATTTTAAACATACAGAATATGAAGATACACACCTTTCGATGCACACTATTATTGCATTTGTATATATCTAAAGAAAAAATACTTAGCGGTGAAATGGGCATTGGGAAAGCCCTGCCGTCGAGAATCTCAGGCTTTGTTGCAGTGAACTCTCCAATTGAATAGATTAGTAAATGCGATAAAAATGTGCTATTTATTATAAAAACTACACAACACTTACTCTTGTGTCTGTGTTTCACAGTTAATCGGTTTACTCGTCATATTCAACCCCTACGTACTATGTTCTAATGATGACAAAGGCGAAGAAAGATTTGAGTTGATGTATTGAAATCACATTTTATTTGAAAAGAAAACATGCTACATAAAAATAGAATTCTCACATATGTAAGTGTAAGTTTGCGGTGGGAAATATTGTAAAATTAGAAAATCATATTTATTCAGACACTGAGAACAAGTGAAACGTGAAGGCAACCTGACCTTTTCTTTGATATACGTTTCTGGATATGTGCCGTGAACGAATTTTGTTAAGGGATTAATTGATGAATTCGTGATGTGGACACCGCACGAAAATCTCTCTATGGCATTGTCTGCGAGAGCTAAGGAATCTCCGTCGAACATATCGTGTCTGGTCGGGGGACGAGGGGCAGATACGGGAATCTGCCAGCGCCCACACAGCTATTTCCGACGGCGCCTACCGGTTCTCGTCACCGCTATCGCTCGTCCCAGATAAAAAGCGCAAGTCAGACATGGCGGACGGGCGGGCGGGGCAAGGCGTTGCCTGCAAAGCGCTCCGCCGTCGCCACACACGAAGTGCAGAACGGGCGCGTTCCGCGGATTTTTGCTCCAGCCTGCCCTCCCACAACTCCCCCCCCCCACTTGCCCCTGCTCGCACTTTCCGAATCTCCCTCTACAGCTGCGGTACAGGGAAAAATGGTATTCTCTTTGAATAAACTCTGATTTTGCCTTACGACATAATTTACGGCTGCGGCGAGGCGCCGCAACGGCTACTTTAGGAATAGGCGCCCGTTGTCAGACAAGAATGATGGTTCGTGCTGTCGTGACAGAATGACGTGCTTCTAGAAATCCAGATTCCTTTATAACACTTTTTTTGTTGCCTAATTTCCGTTTTTTGAATTAATGTTTCTCGAATTTTCTTTAAAAGCAACAGTTTTTATCTTGTTTTCAAATAAAGACAATTTTAAATTGAAAAAAGTATTTTGTGATTTGTTGAAATGTATAATTTGTCCTCAACGAATGTAAAATGATCCGCGAGAATATCAAACTTCTAATATATGTTATTGGGATAAAGTATAAAATATTCAGGGTAATATTCATCACTTGTTTCCATAACTTCCTCTGTATTACGAATTCGAGAAAGTAACAATGAGAAAATACATTTTTAACATTCACACTTTGGTGATATTTAGAGAAATTCATTTTCTGACTTGTTTTGTAAGGTTCCCTTTTCTTACTGTATTTTTTATTCTCGGCACGCCTCTTAATTGACATACAACATTTCGAAAGTGGATGCACTTAATAAACTCGACAGCAACGAACACATATGTGCCTGAAATTGAAGCTTTCTAGCATGTTCGTCCAAACCTGTCCATCCAATAAATAATTCTACCAAAATTGTCCGCTCTCTTAAGTCCTGTATAGTTAGTTCAAAGTATTTCCGTCTAATTCTTAATTTTGTCCATAGATTTTTCAATCTTCAGAAAACTGGCCCAATGTATCTCTTATCCGATCGTAATGAAATAAGAGTCCAATGGAATCAGTTCACAGCATTGTAATTTGAAACGGGAAAAGAAATATAAACGCATCATGCCAACATTTGATTTTTCCTAGAAAAATTAAAAATTCCAGGCAGAAACCTAAAATTAAATTGCTGGCACCACAGAAGAGTTTTTACTTTCCAGACAAACTGTCGCCGGTAGGTATGTTATAAATCAACACAGTGTTGAACACATTGTAAAACACTATTATGAATGTAAAGAAAATGTGCAACTCAAACTACTAGACGGCAGTTTCATACTTTCTGAAGTTACATAGAAACCTGCAGAACCGTGAAGATGAAGATTAATTTAAAGAACATTACACACTTTAGAACACGAGTATAACCGTATAAATGATTTCTGTAATATAATAAATTTTACTTTTTAGTTTTATATTTAGTTATGTAATAATTTCTGGACGTAACTCCAAACATTTCAAGATAAAATTTGAACCGTATCAGATAGGGACAAAAAATATACAGAACAAACTTTTTCACATAGTACTAAAAAGAACCGGACGAAAAAGTTATGGACAAAAAGTAATAAAGAGAAAGTTGCCGCAGGATAAAAGGGTACTAAGGACCAAATGCAGATTCGCAAACGCAATGGACGTACCTTCTGTTAACCGAAATTGAATTTACAGATTAATGCTCCTGACGTAAACAATTATTTCTTATTTTAAAATATCCATATATTAATAATAAAATGTTTTACATAACAAGTTCAATACCTGGTTAATAGATAAAATCCGTCCAAAAGAAGACTGAGTAGACACTAGAGGATACGTTACTAGATTAATGCTAGTCTATGATGGTTATTATTTTACTAAGATGGAGTGTAAATCAGTATTTAAATTCGAAATAAATTACCGCCAGTATGTTCTGTGGGTGATTAGAATACGAGGTCATTGCGCGCGCGCGAAAGAAACTAATTTATAATGATTTAGAATTATTATTTACAATATGACATGGACTGGAACAGCATTTTTTACTTCAGGGCTGTGTTGGGGCGAACTTTAAAAGTTACGAGTACTCAAAGAAAGAAGCGGGGGTCACGAAGAAGGGTTCTATTTGTAGTCCCTTTTTTAAGCTTTTAGTGATCTATAGATTCTTCTAATAAATATAATAGTAGTAATGATGGTATTGAAATAAAAATTAATGTAAAAGCAGGTAAGATGGTTCAAGTAATTTCGATGATCTATTTTTCGAGAAGAAATCGGTTGGTGTAGAGATTAAAAAGTACTGGTGCTATAACATACGCAAAACAATTATAAATACTAATAAACTTAGCAGAGTACGATAATAAAAAATATGTCGTTATATAAGGGGAGATGATCTATTTTGGAAATTTATATAAGGACATATAGCTCGTAATGTAATGATCATCGAGTTATCTCATAAACGGTGCATTGTAGCAAAATGCACGTGTCAGGTTTCAAAATGAAAACTGACAAACATCGCTAAAATATTGTTTGAATTTCGAAGAATAGCTTTTTGCGGCCGGAGTCAATTGAAACTTGCCAGTAAGGGAGTCCAAGGTACAGTTGCCAACGACCTTTCTCAGGGTGAAATGCAATATGACGGGCGAAACATACGCAACTGTGCCCACGACGCGGTGTCTCCCGACAACCAAGTATCTATTTTTTGAATTTATTTTCTTCTACTCCGAGTTCTATATAGTTTTTGAGAAATTGACAACCGAAAATAGCAAATTTTCGAAAAACCTTTTTACCTATCGCCTTTCAAGTAACGTATCCATCTAGCACTTAATCGCGGTGTTGTACATCAATGCGTTTCTAATAGACATTTTGAGCGTATGTTGCATTGTGCTTTAAAAATTTATAATTTGATATGACGAATCGTTATAACAATTTAAAATTTTCGGGGCCAATTTTGATGTTTTGTAAAAAAAGAACATTTGTGAGAAGTTGAGACAATATTATTATAAAGAATGAATTGTGGAAATATAAATTTATTACAAGTTTAAAAAACTTTGAAATAATCGGTCTAAAACATATCATAATCGAGATCTTCTCTGAGCAACCGCCTAGAGCTCTATAGATTGTTAATAGTAAGTATACCTGGTTCTAAATCACAATTCATAATGCTAATGCGGAGGCATGGAGGCTGATTGGCTAGTTCCCAATGCGCAATTCTAATATGGAATTTTCAGTGCGATAATCGCATCACTCATAACGTAAGTACTTCATGATAGTGCGATGCTGACAGCCTCAAGGGCCAAAGATAGAAGAATACTCATTTTACGCGTAGCTAAACTTTATCAAATTCCCATGACCTTTACTTTTGAAATACTTTCCTATGACTACTGTACTTACAATTTACGCAAGGGATAATACTCAAAACTTAAAAATCATATCACGTTTGGGTACGGTATCATAATTTAGGTTATAAAACAATGTAGCTTAAGGAATATCACACACAGAAAACCGAAGCACGAGTACAAACTTCGAAAGTGAAGTTGTAACGAAGAAACACAGGCTGTATATTAACATGTCGAATGAGGGATGACGACATAAGCAAAAATCGAAATGTCGATCATGCATGTGTAGGCCATCTTTGTCAGTGTGTGTAAGCCCTGAATTTCGGCCCCTGCGAACGGCTGCAGACGCGGAGCGCGGCGCGCAGGGCGTGTGCGCCGGCCTCACCTTGAAGGAGAGCTCGAGGTTCTCGCCGCCCCAGATGTCGAAGCCGCTGTCGTAGGTGCCGAGCCGCTCGAAGAAGGCCTTGTCGATGCTGAAGAGGCCGCCGGCCATCGTGGGGCTCCACACGGGCTCCGCTGTGTTGTTGTGCCGCTGCCGCTCCCGCTCAGGCACCGAGTGCCAGTTGAACTGCGGCAAGAACGCAATTCATTGTTCTTTACGTCAACAACTGAAAACATTCTAATGATTAGGCATTTTAATTACAACTTTGTATTCACAAAATGTTCTATTGATGTATCGGGGCACTCCAACAACAATGGTCATTAGCGCTGTGGATGTAGTAAGCGCTTTATCCCGGGCGGAAGAGCTCCTCCCTGCTGGAGTGTGAGTTTCGGCGCCAACTGCATTTCCGTCCTGTCTCCAGCCCTACTGAGATAAGCTCCAAGCGCCCGACGTGTGTGCCAGTGTAGTGCATGTAAGTGTAAATGTGTGCAAGGAGAAGAGTAGCACAAGGAAGAGGAACGAAAGTCAGCATGTCATGTTGTTTTATATAACCGTTTCAGATACTTTAAGAGCAGAATGATTGTAACGGGAAGTCTGAGCGAGTGACACTTGGTATCTGAGTACTTCGTACTTCTCCTCAGCGTAAATTTTCCATTAATTAATTTTGGAAATGCTGCAAAGAACGAATTAATTCAGTGCCGAAATTCAAATCGACTTGTCTGTTAATATTTCTAGTTGACTAATAAGATTGTGATGACATTCCAGCGCCCAATGGCGCAATCCTCTCTCAATTATTTTTTATCGTACTTCTAAAATTAATTTACAAGAAAACTCGAAGGAGTTGGACAATCAATAGTAGACTCAGTTTGAAATTGGTTTTTAATAATCAGAAAGTTTTTATGTTCATATCTTGTTTCTTGTGAACATTATGAAGTGACTGTGCAAGTTTGTTAGAGTCAAGGATAACTGAAAGGTATTCTGTTGCGTTCTGTGACAACCACTGTGATTTAAAAGCGAAGGGGCTCTTGTAAACACAAATATATCAGGTCCACTGCACGAATAGTAGGAGTGTGTAGATTTATGCGTCAGCGTGAGTCTGTAACACTATTTGTCAAGAAATTTTTCGCAACATTTCGTGTAATACTCATGATCTAATACTCATGTTCTAATATAATTAAAATTATTCCTACCATATTTTTATTTCATGACAAGAATACACATACATATTTATCGTGTCAAAAGACATTCCAGAAAAAAATGTTAAATATCCATTTGGTTTATTTGGATTATCCACTTTGATTTGTTCTATTAGATAATTACAATTTATTTGCATTCTTTCAAAAACTCATTCAAATCTCTAGACGTAGGCAAGATAAGATAAAATGGTAAGATTTCACTTGCTATCTGAAATCCTAGCAGCAACGTACGTACACTAAACGGGAGAAAATACGAGGTTGTTCTTCAAACAACTCAACGTAATCATATTTTTCAAAATTCCATATTCATGAATTTATATTCTTTTGGAATAAATGGAGATAGCATAAAAATACTAAAGAGTTGCATGGAAACCTTTCACAATAAAAAAAGAGTAGTTACTTCGAAACCGTAAATGATCAGTTTGCACGACATTAAAATTGCTGAAATCGATTAAAAACATGTTTAAAAATGTGAGCGCTTATCCTAAAAATACTCAATTTTACTAGTTTTACCAGATCTCAAATCATAATTCTTATTGTTCATCTGTTTTCCAAAATATAAAACATAATTTGACATACTATTATTACATAACAATACATTCCCAAATAAATGTATTTTCATAATTATTTTAATTTTTGTATATAAAAATCATTTTTTGTTAAGAGTAATGATGGTGTCTGTAATGCAATAATACTAACTCAGGATTGGCTTTTGTATGATAATTATAATGCACACTTATATTGTTACTTTTTATGCAATTGACAATAACGTATGATATTTGATAATGTTATTGAATATTGTAATGAGATACACATTGGATTTGAGTGTAATTGTGTCTACAATCGATCCATACCTAATGTCAATTACGCTGCCTCGATTTTCGTTTTTTGTCTGTTGTCTTTCTGATGCCTAAAAACATTACCCGACAATCTTGATACAATATCAAAGCGGACAATATATTCCTCCCGCACTTAAAAAATTTGTTCTCTTTTTCACACACTTTTGGTATGTGTATCAGAAAGCCAATGGTCTGTTGATAAATGAATTCATGTTAAGAATGCCTGATGCATAAATTTATATTTTGAGGCCCAAATGAACGAGATTCGTATTTGTAATGTATACTTTCGAATTAGCTTTAACTTTTGTGTGAGATTCTATGGACGATAGTGATTGTGTTTCAGTAGCGGAACTCGGATGCGTGTTTGAGTACTCAGTGTTAGATAATTCACACTGCATTGAAAAGAGATCTCAGACAATAAAACATCCTCGAGGATGAAAAGAATTAACACAGGTTACTCCCGTGCCTTTATAAATAATCACGAAGGATTGAATTTGAGGACATTAAACATTTTGTTGAGTTGTTTGAAGGTTTGGTCTGTAAATGTGTGAGGTGCTAAGAATTCTTTCTTTCAAGTATGGAAAGCATTTTTTGGAACATGAATTCTTTTCTCGAGATGTATTCATTTACTTTTGTATGTACATGTACAAATGTGTACATGTACACATTTTAATATCGCACAAAATACTAAACTTTACCAGTTTTCTTTGAACCAATTCGGATAAGTAGTTAGTGAATATAAATAATAATTTTACAAAAAGTCTTAATGGGAAAAAGTGGCCCGTTTTACTCAAGCTCTGCCTTCCCTGCGATACAGAGCGCCTTCCCGTTTGCGGCATGGTGCAGGCGACCTGCTCTGTTCACGTATCCGACGTATCGAATGCAACCCGAAGCGGAGCGCGCTGTCCGCAGGAGGGCGATGCCTATTCCGCTGCGAGCAGTCGCACAGTATAGACCTACGCGCTCAGCACGACGCCTCGCCTCCTACCTGTGTTCTGTGTTCCAGTGAAAGTTATAGGGCTACAGTAACAGTTATCAGTAACTCTCACGAATCGTGTGGTGTTAATATTCTAACAAATTAGTGCAGCATTTTCTACCGACAACGCTGGCATTCGCCAGTGTATTCTAGATGCCCTCACTAATGTCTACCCGACCGAGGGCGAAATGGAGGTCGCTTACCAAGAAGGCGACGCCCGTGAAACATCATTCCTACAAATACCCGAGCATCTACTACAACAACATCAACCAGATCAGCGGCTACCTCTACCTCCATCGCGACAGCCTCGCATGTTAAGTGGAACAATGCTGCATGACAATGTTAATGGTCAACTAAATAAGGTCAGTAATTATTTGCCGGCCAACGGCACTGCGAGTTCTTCAAAGTGCAACGGAATACCAGCGCAAGCGCAGAACCAATTTCTCAAGAGCCCAGTGGTGAGCGAGGGCGTAGTGATTCAAATCCAAACATGCAACCAAATGTTTGTGTTTGGCCATTCTAAAGGCTATGGTTTTCTCTTAAAAATAGATTTGACGCTTTAAGGAACCTACAAGAAAGTAAACCAAGTTCCGTATCCCGAAACATCACCGTTCCTGAAAACTCCGAAATTATTAGAATCCCTCCCATCCGTATTAACAATTTTGAAAACATTATAGAACTAAATAATGAAATTCAAACCCACATCACTAACCAGTTTACATCAGTCTTCAATAAGAGCAAAGCAAAAATTAACTTTAAC
Source organism: Gryllus bimaculatus (assembly GCA_017312745.1). NCBI lineage: Eukaryota > Metazoa > Arthropoda > Insecta > Orthoptera > Gryllidae > Gryllus > Gryllus bimaculatus. The sequence continues at coordinate 449,177 of BOPP01000274.1, forward strand.
CAAATAGAAGATTTCAGTAAAGCTATTAAATACTTTAGAAGCACTAATAAACAGTTTCACACTTAAAAGGACCCAACCAACAAAAAGTTCTCTGTGGTCATAAAACATTCATCCGTCTATTTCTCAAGAGGAAATATACCAAGATCTAAAAGCCGGTCCGGGTGGCCGAGATCGCTAAGGCAGTAGTGCCGTAGCGACCACGCACCGAAGGATCGCGGGTTCGAGTCCCGCGCATGGTTGTTCACACAATGTTCGTCCTTTCACACCCCGATCATCATCATATCGTATCATCCTCATACATACCATACCATTACAAGCAATAGTGGTCGCTAATGACCTAGTAGTTTATGCGACCTTTAAAAAAAAATTTAAAAGCTAAACATTCTTCCCTCATTAGTGTTACCAGATTACACAAGAACAATTCACCAATCCCAGTCTACCGCTGAATATTTAGAAGAGCAGAATATTGCAATAATACTTAAAACAAATGTAATATGTCTAAAAGTAAAAATTGAAAGAAGGCGCAAAGGTAAATATAGTGTCTCCGATGTTTGGATTTCGGGCATTTTGATAACAACTGTAACCATCTAATTTCTTGTATATACATTGTTCTGAGAATCATTATTCGGCCTCATGCCCACGAAAGGACGACCCTCCGAAATGTAAAAACTGCGATGGGGCGCACAGAGAAGATATCCGAACAATAGAATGCTCATATTATAAAACAATTTTGAAAAGTAAATCAAAAAATTCCCACCAAGCACCTCAAAAGTAGAGAACTAGCCATCAATCCCCTCCTCCTATGTCACCAATGCCGCTGAATACCTTCATACATCGTTAAAAAAAATCAATAGCAGTATTCATCGTCATCACCAAAGCCTTCGATCGAGTCTGGCACGAAAGACTAATATATAAACTATCGTCAATTGGAACCCCAATATATCTCTTTAAAATCATTAAATGATTCCTTAAAAACAGAACGTTTTCAGTCGTAATAGAGAACCACACCTCAAACCCACGCCCCATAAGAGTAGAACCCCCACAAGAATCCCCCCTCTCCACACTGCTATTCAACATCTACACAACGGACATTCCTACCCCCAGATTAACCGAAATAGCCCAATTCGCAGATGACACTCCAATCTATTTGTCTCATCCATCATTAAACTTTATAGCAAATGAAATCCAACATTACAAACATTAAACAACCTTCAAACATTAGAAAGTTTTTCCTCAAAATGGAAGATGAAAATCAATCCCACCAAATCAGCCGTTCAAATATTCACATTTAAACCCCATCCAATTAAAAATAAATAATAATATAATTCAATGTACTCCACATAATAAGGCAGTTAAATACTTAGGACTACATCTGGACACCACCCTCAACTGGAAAACTCATATCGACTACAAAGTTTAGCAAGCAAAAATTGAAATGTTTAAACTGAAAGCTCTCATAAATAAAAATACTAAACTGTCTTTAAACAATACCACAATCTTTTATAAATCATTCATCAGACCCCTCCTCCTGTACCCCTGCCCAATACGGACAAATTCTGCCAAATATAACTTTCAAAAATTTCAAGTCATCTAAAAAAAATTGTTAAGATCCATCAACCAAGCTTCCTGGTTCATCTTCAACAAGTAACTTTACATCGAATTAAACATCAAACTAATTTCTCACAATATTGCCTATCTTTCCAATAACTTTTACTCGAACCTGTAATTAATCAACCAAAGCAGAAATCTCAAACTGGGTAAATATACAGAACGTCAAACTCGATTAAAAAACAGATATCCGTTACATGCATTCTTGGACATATTCAGCAATATAGAATAAATCAATTGAGGTGCTCTGTGAGCCCCCTCGTCAGATGTAGCTTAGTGTTTTAGTGAAATAGATTAACTTAGATTGTAAGTCAAAATAGCAAATGTAAAGTTAAAATAAACTGAACTTTGTAATCTCATTGAGAACACAAATAAATTAAAAAGAAAAAAAGGATGGCGATGCCACGGAGAAGCAACGGCGGGAGGGGGAGGGGAGAGAACAGCAGGGGAATCTCGGCGGCCCCTCCCACTCGAGGTGGCGTGTGCATGCAGATGTGTGCAGAGGTAGACGGAGGAGGAGGAGGGACACGTGTCTGTTGCAGGCGACCGTTGTGTCGCCCCTCCTCGAGCGGCCCCTAGCCACTTCATTCCGAGGGCCTAACTGGGGCTCTCGGCGCCCGGAGGGGAGATGGGGAGGAGGTAAGCTCGGGGCTCAGCGGGCGGCGCGGCGGGCACCACAACTCGGAAGAAACAGGTCCTTCCTGCGAGAGGTAGCATCAGCGTCGGAGGAGTGCTCGGCCCGTGACGTACGAGCTGCTGGAAGCGGAGATAGGTGGACGGATGGCGAGTGTCTATTTACTTCTCTGTTCGATAGGTTTTTGCAGTTTGTAGACGCTAGAAAATAGTCTTCACGTTCATTCTCTCTTGTGAGAACAAGAAATAATTGATACACTGTAACGACGTCCGCAATTAACTTGTTTCTTATCCATGTTATTCTTTCGACATTATTTATCTTCCAATCTAACATACAATAATTGTACTCTGGCTCAATTATTTTGTTCGGGACATTTAGATAAACGATTAGTTGAAGCCAATAATTTCATCTCGGAATACTTTTAAGATCCCGTCGTTTGTCTAATCGAATAGAAAACTCCCGAACTCGAGGCAACAATTTTTTACAAGAGAGAAAAACATGTCATCTCTTTCAGTGATCACAGATGTTATCCTATTAATATTAAGCAGATTTATCCGTTATTTATCCCTTAAATTCTACCAATTTAAATTCTGCACTTAAATAGTTGTTAAAAATTGGATTATACACTCCAAAATATTTCCACCAAAAAGTAGAGTTGGTGGGCTTTGTTTTCGTGTTTCAATAACTGGTATCAGACTTGTCACAATATACCTTGATTTATATCTCGTGCTCTATTGTTCCTAGCAACTCTGTCATCAGATTCACCGATCAACACGTGAACTGAAGATAACTAAAGTTTCACAATTATTTATTATTCTTTCTTGTACTCGTAACACTCTGAACATTACAAATATAACGCAACTATAGGGAGGGACTTCAAAGACAGAAATACATAATGAAATATTTTTTCGTGTATGGAAGGAAGTAACGCCAACGGAGAACGCGAACGAAAATAGAAAGCTATCAAATACCAGGGGCAGGAACTGGAATTATCTGATTACAATGACTATTTGCAGCCAGAATAATAGTTTAATACAATCAAAAACGTCGTCTGTCCTCTTATGTAAATAGATAATGGCAATAGATTTTTGATTCCGATGCATGGAAGAGGTCGATTCGGATAAACATTTCTTTCTCTACCTGAACTTCGAAGTTTGTATTCCCGTAATTTCCAATCTTTTTAATTTTGTATATCGTTGTGCATTTTTTCGAAGAAATAATGCGTACTTATGGCTTTAAACGTGTCACTCGATGTAATATCTGTGAGTGGCACACTTCGTTCCCTTAGAGAGTTATTCCTCTGGTTTTATAGTAATAAAATGCTGGAATATAATTCAATGTAAGCCCACTTACCAAAACTTCACTCAATAAAACTTCCAACTTATTTACAAGCTCACATTTCTTTAGACAGTTGCAATGCTCGTGAACACGTTTGAAAACTTTTAGTGATCTACTCACTATTTGATTATTAATAATACTTTGATATCTTGAAAAGCTAGAAGCAGCAAGTAATCTTTCTTACAGAGCGACTGAAAGGAAGGAAATGACATTTTAAGGAAACACATTTCTTAGAAAATAAATCCCCTTTTCTGAAAGTTCTAAAGCAATCGCCCGAGTGCTAGTAGTGTAGCTTTCTCACTTTCTGGAAACTTTGTTCATTGGTTTGTTGTAACGTATTATCACAATCTACCGTCCGCATAAGATTTTCCGGCTTGCGAGTGGTTTTTAGTATAGTCTCCGTGGTTGAAGAGACTGAAAGCCACTTTAAACTTCTTTGAAATGTCGTCTTTATTCCAGGAAAGAGTCAGACGATGAAGTGGAGGAACTTACCTGCCACCAACTTTGTACAAATCCTAAATAAGTCCAAAGAAAAAACACGAAACGATCGTCCGCGAAATAAAGTTACGACAATTAAAAATTATAAAGTCTATTAACTTCTACCTCCTATAAAATGAAACGTTCGTTGAAAGCTAATGCAGCCTTTTCCTCACCGAAGATAAAAAATATTGTAAGTCACTATTGGCTTTTTTAAATGGGTATTTATGTTGTTTACACAAAGTGAATACAGGTAGGGAAAATGCTTATTGCATTGACATTTTGAACACATACAAAAGAAGTGTCGGAGATCTAGACCCAGATTATTAATAATTTTACATGTCATTACTTAGCAACGCACGTTCATATATTGTTTATGATAATGTATGACCTTTGTGCTACAGCAACACCTCTGTAAACTCAAAAGATAAATTAGATTAAAGAAATTATATTAATCTAATGTTTGCATTACGTTCTGAAACTTGTATTCTTCTCTGGATGAAGTGTAATTACTGTTGTACAGTTAGCAGTAATGATAAAAAAAAACTTTAATATTTGTGAAATAAAGACTAACTTGCCAAAACATCATAGTATCAGGAAGTGATTGTGAATCAGAGCGTTATTTTGGAGTGTAGCCAAAACTACGAGTATAGTGGCTCTATTATTCCAAATGAAACCCCTTTACTTAATACTCCACTGGTATGTCAAGAAAACGCATCCAAGTAAAGGAGCAAAAAGCAGCTCATAACGGCTGCGTCCGTTAAGGATATTAACAGTCCCACCCGTTAAAAGCAGTCCAAACAAATAAGTTGTTTAAAAATATGGGGTACTTATATCAAAAGAATAGTTATTTATGATACAAGTGGTAAAAGTAAAATTTTATTTTGAGAGTACAAAGTATAGCGACACGAGGCCGATAGATGGTGTTGCGCAATCCTATGTGCAAAATGAAATGTACTATTTTTTAAACAGTCTTACTGACTTCCTTTTTATTTTAATTCAAGTGTACAAATCAATTAATAGCATGAAACATTAAGATCAGCTGTAGTTGATCAGACAGTTTAGCAAAGAAAGACCTGTTGCTAAAACTTGAACTTTGGAATTGATTCGGTCGCCAGACTCTGAGGCCCTCGGACGTGTCTCTTCCTTTATATCCCGGCCGCTATCTTGTGAACTGTTTTAATGTGATTTAGTGTTTTAACATTTTATTTATTTATGTGTGTGCGGCTGGGCAGCAACAATTTATTTGTGACAAACATTTTAATATCTATGAGAATTATTATATATGATGGAGGGTGGCGGCAAGTAATGCGAATAATTGCTTTTTGTGATCATCATTTCTCTCCTCAAGATTTGGCTGCACTGATCTGATTATAAAACATAATTACGCAAGAATCCCGCAAATATCAGGTATTCCAACTCTTAAATCGTGTAGGATGTCAATGACATTGTTTTCCTGTATAAATTATTACATGGTACCATAGATTGTCCACTATTACTTAGTAAAATGTTGTTTCGGGTCTCTAATAGGTCTACTCGTCATATTGAACCTTTTTTCTTGCGTAAATATTCTAAAATGTATACATCAAATAACTTTTTCTCTAGAACTTGTAAAATTATAAATAATCAAAATGTAGATATATTAGATCTTAGTATGAATGAGTTAATAACATGGTTGAGATCATCAGTTCTTCAATATGCATAAATAATTATATACTTGTAATATATTTAAATTTTTTATATTTAGTCACTATGTTATACTTGTAAAATATTTTCTTTACGAATTTTATTTTTGTTCTAAATTATTCTTATATTTTGCTATTTTGATATATTTGCAAATTGGACACAATAGAGTCCGTACAGTAAATAAATAAATAATTTTAGCATGTGTCCTAAAAGTAAAGGCTTTTACTAGTGGCTATCTAATAAAGATATTTCTTATTTTGCTTCATTTTTCTTATAAGAAAATATATGCCCTCGTGGGTCAATGCGCGGCAGTGGGCGAAGACGCTTGCCTTTCACTACTGAGGTTCTGAGTTGGATTCCCGTAGAATCCCCGTAGAACGTGGATCATGTGGAATTTGTTACGACAAAACGAGCTTGCACGCTTCACAGGTGCTAGTCCAACCCCTGTGAAGTGTCCTAAACCCTACCCTAATTCCTTCCCAATTGTGGCCGCTGAGTAGTGACGCAAGGGCGCGCAGTAGGAGGCGCGTTCGCGGAAATGGTACTTGGCAGTCCTCGTGACACCAGACTGCGTTGAGACGGGACAGATATAACATGAAGTGAATTCATGGAGGATTACTCCCGCGCTGATATTAAGATTACTCCGAAAGCACAAAGCGCTCAACGGGATTAGAGACATGTTGTGTCAACTAAAGAGACAACAAGTTTTTAAAAAATGGAATCTCGAAAATTATTTAACGACAAATGGGCGAAATTAGACATAACGGTCCTGCTTGGTTATAACCTCGACTTACCAGTGAAATTTAGAAATGTCAGTCACGTCCGTTCTTTGCTTTGTGTTGGTCTAATGACGTGTGTCGTGGTCGTGGAGAGGGGCGGGCGCCTTGGCGGCGCGTGGACTCACCTGCAGGTTCCAGTCGAAGCCGCCCACGTTGACGCCCCCCGCGTCGCGCCAGTGGTACTCCAGCGTGTTGTCGTCGATGACGTCGATCACCGGGCAGACGACGGTGTGCGGGTCGCGCGCGATGCGGTCCAGCAGCGGCTCCAGCCAGCCTGCACAGGCACACGCGCGCACTCGTCAGACACTGCGCCGGCTGGGGAGGCCCAGAGGCAGCGTTAACAGTCGATGACCGGGAGGTCCTACGGTTTGCATTCCGATTGTGAGCTTTTTTAGTCATTACCTGCATTGTTTGGTTCAATTGAACAACTGCCCAGATTCGAATTCTGGCCGGATGCCCGCTGAACGGTAATTATCCGTTGTGTCTCCGATAAATAAAAGGTGTATACCGAAGCTGTGTCTTAACATATGGAGCATGAACAGCATAAGGTCTTTCTTTCCTCATTTTTGTTCTTTTCCCCCTTACCCTTTCACACGAACTAACAAGCACTAAACTACCAAACATGTCGAAAGCATACAGCCTGTCTCAGCTAGGACGATAACCCTCTCGTAGAGATACCTGGAAAAGGAAATAACGCAAACCGACGTGGAGAACGTACCAGTGGGGGAGGAAAATTTGTACCCCGAAGGATATAATATGTACTACACTTACGGGCCTGATGACCGCAGATGAAGCACCCCAAAACACAATCATATTCTATAGTAGCGGATGATGCTTTTGAGAGGGGTCTATGTCACAGATACTTGAATCTCATAGGGATGTCCGAAGAACCGCTTGGTCCACGTAGATTCTTGCCGAATTCTTTTTACTGTGATCCATATTGAATTATTCAGGGGCCAGAAGGAATTGCATCACCTACCCTAAATAAACCACAAAAACTCTAAATAAACATGATTTTAAACTCGATTCACTCGATTTCTTAGTTATTTCCATCGACATTGTCATTTCAAAAGGTACTTTCCCATTTATTAGTTCTGTGATGAATATCCCAACCTAGAGTCTCGGAAGAACATTATTCTTACATTATCAGTGTTGACTAAATACTGGACAGAATCAATTTATGGAATCAAAATTGACTTGGAATCCAAATAAGGGCGGTTTTTGTATAAGTGATACACATTGTAGTGACATTTAAACGATCTCTTATGCCCATATCCTTCAACAGGTACCAACTTCTCCGTGTATCGCTCACCATATTCTCTAGAGCGGCCTTGTCGCGTTTCTTTGTTGGCCCTGTTCGTTATAAATGAAAATAATTGAGTTATCTTACTCCTATGCAACTAGTTTGAAATCTTCGTGATATAGTGATTGGTACTGTATTGGAAGACACTGTCGGAGCAGAGAACGTGGAGAATTGGTTGATAAGGGAAAACTGAGGGAAGAGAAAATATTAGTAGTGATGGAAGAGAGGATAGTTCAGAAGTAAAGAGTCGGTGGCAACTCTGAGAGAGGGAGTTGAGAAACTAGGAGAGACACAATGGCACAATTCCAGTCCGCTCTTCAGAGTGAACCACGGAGAGGGCACAGTAGAGTTGAAGTGCGGACAGGTCCACCGCAATACAATTACGAAAGTTATCCACCGCACAGAGGGACACTTAGGAAGGAGACTCCAAATTAATTTGGATAAATTGGCTCTGCCTTCAATCTAGGCGTTCTCCGGTTTGTCAAGCCCACGTTGTCAAGAAGTCCTTATCAATTCTGTGAAATATTTGGACTGCAAAGTTGCAATGTGTCAGCAGTGTTACAGACAGCATGTACAAAGTTATAATGTAATTCTGCCATTTATAATGCTTCTGTTCTAAGAAATAGTTAGCCTTAGTTCGGGCATCCCTGCACTTCCGATACTCAGAAGAAAATTAGACATGTTGCTTTTTGCTTGTAATGCAACACAATGAAAACCTTCCATGTTACCTTTCTATGTTAAAATAGTGAGGAATCTTGTGAGAAAGAAAAGAGGCAACAAAAGATGGCAAAATATGTAACAGGAGTTTGTCCATTATATTGTTTCGAATAAAAAATATATGTTAAATAAAAATGTTTATATTCGTATGTGAGTTTAAGGAAATGCATTATGAAGTTAGTTGAAGTTAGTCGTGCAATTTAACTGTTATTCAATATGCTATTTCTCTGTTTCCCTCCCCCCCCTCTCTCTCTCTCTCTCTCTCTCTCTCTCTCTCGTCTCCGGTGGTGCAGCACCCGCGGTTAAATTCTGGCTTGACTTAACCGCACTCGCAGAAGACTACCGAGATATGGGGGGGGGGAGAAATATCGATCGAAGAATTTGCCCACCGTCAAGTTGTAAAGATTATAGTAGGGCCAGAATGGGGAAGAAAGGATTGCGCTAACTCCATGGCGTATGGTACTATTCCAATAAGAGCAAGCCTTTAGAAATCTCATCCATACTGTGCCTTCAGCCTTTTCAGCAAGGGTCCAAAATACTCTACAGTTGGGACTCGAACCCAGGACTCTTAGTAAATGAATATTCAGTGGCAGTCTTGCAACCACACTGATGCAGTCGATTGTGCAGCTATCTAAATTGTATTAATTGAATTCATTATGCCTTTCGATTAACTGAGTTCAGCCAAAGTGTGTTGTGATTCAGTTGATGGAATCGTCCGAATTCCGCAAGGGTGCAACACGTAGTAAAGCTGCGAGTTGGAGCATGTGTCCACGCGCCACCCGGTCGATAGTGGTTGCTTGCGAGGGAACGGCCGCGCGCCGCGGGGGCGCGAGGGAGGAACACAGCGTCCGGGCGTTCTTTGGGCTCTCACGGACAATGGGGCAAAAGGGCTTCAGGGAACGGCATTCCTCGCGCGTCTCCCGCACTCAGACGCCGCCTGCCTTGACAGCTGCGATGGCTTAATGAAAACACTGTGCCTCTGCAACATCGTTGTCCGGAGATCCTAGGGCTTGAGTTCTGACAAAGATGGATTTTCGACACTGACTACATTTCTACGGTGCTGACTACATTGTTGAGTCGCAGTAACCACTGTCTGGAGGAGAATTCTAGCGGTCGGGTGCTCTGATTGGTATATTCCCGTATTTTTTTCGATTTGCACTAGGCAAATGCTGGAGAAGTTCCCTCAAGGGTATCCTTGTCGCTTTCTCTCCCCTTACACACCCACCCACACAGATCACACTAGCATCATACAGACACACACATACACATACACATACACATTTTAGACTATTTGAACTGGTTAGAGATACATGACATATCATCTTTGGGGAAGATAAAATTAGCAAAGAAATAATAAAGTTTACATTTACGTAAATATTATAGAGAATACACTAAGTAAATTAATGCATTCTGGATGATACAAAATTTTGTATTCTCAAATTATTGTTTGTACAGTGTTTCTTTCCCTGATGTAAAACTTGGCAAGTATGTCATCAAATTTGCTCGTTATGGTAATTTTGATAATACAAGTAAATTCCGTTGATGGAAAGCAAGTATGTTGCAAGAACGTTGTCTAACTAAATACTCTGATAAACTCATCCCTCAAACTCAAATAAGTTTCCTTAATTCCTATTAAGTTATCTGAGGCAGCTATTTCAAGTTTCAAACTCCATTGAAACGTCTACAAACGAATTTGGAAGTTTCAGAACAATGTGATTTAAAAGATTCAAATGAAATGTAGAAATAATGTTATTTTTTATGATGCTCTTATAACAGTCCAAAGTAGTAAACTGTGCTTAAGATCATTTACTTAAAATCATAGTTAAGGAAAACTAGATTACAAGCGAATTATAACAATTACTACGCAACGAATTACACTAAACAAACGAAGTATAACACACACAACATTTGGTGTTGGAAGATTTTTTGGTTTGAGAGATTTTTGAATATTATTAAAAAGATAACTCAACTGCTTTTTAAGTCATTTTTTTACCTTAGAAATTTGCGTCACTTAAGCTTCAATTCATCTTTATTCAATGATGTTTCTAGAAATGAGTAAATACCATCCGAGAGCTTCTTCCTCCATCGAGAAAATTTTGGAAATTATCATGATGCTTTCTTCTGGTTTTAGTTCTCTTCTCATTGGGCAGTAGTATACGAGTATTAAAACCTGTTTAATAACTGGTTAATTCTACGGCCCATCGTAATCGTAACGTCGATTCTTCTAAAATATAGTTCCCCAAAATGGACGATACCGCCCTCTAGTGTGCGCTGAAACGATATAGGGGGAAGGCAGTGTTAGCGTCGATGTACATTGGTCGCAGTAGCAGTGGAACCATAAAACCGAACGCTTAGTAAAATAGTTCGGCAAGAATATTATTTTATTAGCTTTTGATTTAGAATAATATAAATATTTAGCATCACGTTCTGTTACAAAAACGCAATTTAGAGTTTGAAAAAAAATGAAATTTTATGTTAGAGAGGAAATATCTTGTAATATGAATTTCGGGTATTTAATTAATTGGTCGGACAATTCTTAGCTGCATGATGTCTTCTAAAAAGGAAGCAGATTACTACTATCATGAAAAGATTTGATTCTGTAATGTTTATAAAAACAATTAGAATATTAATAATGAAGTTGAAACCATTTATTACAATATTTTTGTGTTTGTTTCCATAACAAAATTAAAATTTGTTATCTTGCAGTTACCGTCTGGGTTGAGCAATTATGTGGAAAGTAAGTTCGGCACAATTAACGATTTCCAAGCTGTGACCTCGGCACTATGTACGAATATTATATTAATCCAAGAAGGTCGTCTTGGCAGTTTTACTGAAGGAATAATCAACAAACTTACTTGAAAAACAACAAACAATAATGAGGAACCTGTTGGGTTTCCCTTATTTCTTTTACCTAAAGAATAACTGTTTTTTATGAATGTTATCCTTTGTTCCAGTGTTGATTGAAAGGTATTTCGCTGTGTGTTATTTACGTTCGTATATTTGTGTTTTGAGTTGTTATTTATATGAAAACAATCTCTGTAAGGGAGTTATGCTGGTCCATGGAAACGAATAAAAAAATATTCGAGGAGTAGTATTTGAATAGTTATATAAAACAATAGGAAAAGGAAATTAATTGAAGGGTTGCATCAGAGATAGTCGTAAGACACAAAATCACTTCTATCAATATTCTTCAAATCACTACAGATTATTTTGAAACTGTGAATCGAACATGTTTCTAACCTGCACAATGACGAAGAGAAGAACATTGGTTTATAAATTCTTCATTCGACCTAGCGACTAAAGACCATCCCATCACCTATCTAGCTACCACCTTCTTCTCAAACATACCCCAAATCTCTTCACTATCAGTTCATAGACTCGGCAAAAACCCTTCACATAGAATCAGAATACAAAATAAATTTACCTTTCACATTTTCCTCACGAAATTCTCCGAACTAGATGCCGACTAGAGGAGCCCGATGGGTAACCTCAACATCCTAAGTTGTAATTTAAGTTAGCTATTAAGCCATCTAACATACGTATAATTAAATTAAACTGAACTATATATTAACCTTCTGTGTAAATAAATTTAAAATAAAAAAATAACTTCTGCATTTGCCGCTGAATATCAGTTAAGATAAAAAATTCTTAAACATCTTCTGGAAAACTACTTTACCAATACGAAAAGTGACAACCGCTAAGAGTGTGGCTTCTGACTATCTCTGAAGGAGCCCTTGAATCGGTACAGTAAAATAACGAACAGTAAAGATTTAACAAAACAATAAAGTTAGTGAGTGAACGAGTAAATGAGTTAGCGAGAAAGTAAATGGGTAAGGATGTAAGGGCAAGGACTCGCGCAGGGCGAGAGGCGGGGTAGGTGCCACTCACCGGTGGTGCACTCGCAGTGCGAGTCGAGGTACGTGAGCACGGGCGCCGTGGCGTGGCGCGCGCCCAGCAGCCGCGCGCGGATCAGCCCCTCGCGCTTGGTGGCGCGCACGATCTTCACCTTCGGGTAGTGCGCCATGTAGTCCTCCAGCTGCCGCTTCGTGTGCGCTGCAACAGACAGGCGATGCCCCACGCTCACCTCCTTCATCTTCAAACTGTATCAACGAGATTGTAAACAGGTTTACATGCGTGGATACTCAAAATAGTCGTAGGCAAGTGGGAATAAAGAACCAACTGCAAATGACGGTGTCAGAATGTTTTCCGTCAAATGATGGATTGCTGGTTGTTAAATCTCCGTGTTTCGAACTTACAATAAACATCCGTTTGCGAAGAATACTCTTGTAGGATGATCGATGGCGGTTGAATTGTTTTGTTTCTAAGTAAGTGAAATGTTTTTAAGGGTGAATATTACATGATAAAATAATATTGTTTGTAAGAGTGAAATGTGCGTATAGATGAACGAAACTCATCAAAACTGAATTCTCCATTCATCTAAAATTTTACTAGAGGAACGCTTGAGGCCTGGATTACAGAGCTCAATAGCATACATTAGAGGGGGATCTGGTCACATTTTCACTAAAAGCTCATTGAACTAATTACATAATATGCTAAATGGAGAAGATATGAGAAAAAGTGGCACGCAATTCCGAACTCAAAGTTCGACACTACGACAAACGGACTACTCACGGCTTGTGTGTATCGCGGGTTGCCTACGCGGGTAGCGCTTCATGTCCTTGAACCACATTCTTCCAAAGGTGGATATCAACTTCAGCCTACAATGAAAGAATATAATTTGAAAGAAATTATAATTCTTTTTATAACCATTTTTAATTACACCTCTCAGTGTCTAGTAGTCTTAGATCATTTCAAGGCTAAGTTGAAGACCAAGAATAGATCTATTTGTGGGAGAGGTACATTTGAAGATCTTCACTTCTCGTTCTTCTCAAGTTTTTAAAATTATTGTTTAATTATTATTGTTAACTAGCTGAATTTTTGCGAATACATCTCAAAAAGAGAAGTTAGACATGTTAATCAGAAAAGTGCAACAAACGCACCACAGCAAAACATACACCAAATCGACCCTCCCTCCCCAAATATTGCTCATGTTGTTCAGTAATTATTCCCTAAAACTAATGAAATGAGGGAAGTTTACAATTTTTTAATAATACAATCGCTATTCACTGTAAACATAGATTTAATTATGTTTCGGAAAATGTAATTGAAATGTATCATTTACCAAGATCTGGACGAGTGTGGTAGGACGAGTGTGGTTTGTAGGAAATTCTGCTATCCACCTTCATATAAATGGAATTAATCGCATATAATTATTATCCCATAACTGTTGTAAAGTGGAACATGTTTTAAGCACGCTTACTCGTGATAGAGCAAGATCTTATTGAAGAAGGTCTGTACACAATCAATCTAAGTAAAGAACAAATGACGGAAGAGAAGCGTTCATTCTATTAATTTTAAGATTAAAAAATAGTGTTTGTACTATAAAACTGGTTGAAATTAGAGAGCGGCAACAAATATGGGGTTCACTACCCTTCATTTTAAGCAAAAATCACTAAATAAGATTGAGTAAAAAGCTCAAATTACTTTCTAAACGATAGCCTTTAGTTTTTTATAAATAAAAATCTACATTTCTTATAGCTCTCTCGTTGACATTGTCACATTCATCATAATCTATGTTTGATTAGTATATTGGCAACATGTTCGAATATGATTTTTTAATAATGAACAATATATGAGTACTGAAAAGTGTGTTATTTCACTAATATATTGAATTGAAAGTGTTAAGACTTCTCATTGTCAGAAGTATTTAGAATTATGTGTAGTATACAAATACAGTTCGTTTACGTGTTTTGCTTGTTTCATGAGAGCGAAACATATTCGTTAATGGGAAGTATAATAATTAGTTTGATATTGCCCACGGCTTTTGAGAACGTGGAAGCTGTAAAGATACATGGAAATAGTAATTGCCGTTACAATTTCTCTGGAAATAGCCTCTCTCACTGCACCTTTCAGATCTCTCCTCATCGACATATCGAAGCATTATGCGAGGGTAGACATTAACACTCTCGCAGACTTGCAATCCATTCCGAGTCGTGTTTTTTTTCTTTCCAATGGCCGCTGTAGGAAAATGACTTCCTTCTCCAATTGGCCCTCGCGCATGAGTGACTCATCGCGGTTCCGAATAAAACGGAATTCGCCCATCGTCCGGCGCAGCGCACGGCACGGGGCAGGGCGGGGAGGGGCGGGGGGGGAGTGTGCAGCGGGGCCCAAGTGGGCGGGGAGGGGAGAAGCTTTTTAAGCCGCTCCCGGGCCGCTGAGGAACAATGAACATTAATGGAACAGAAAACAGAGAGGGGCGGCGGGAACGGGCGGGTCGAAGCGAGCGAAGAGGTAGGGGTCGGGGTAGGAGAAGAAAAAGGGGTGTGAAATGAGAAAAGGGCAGGAATCGTCAACGATTCGTCTTTAAACACGTTCATCAACGATTTCCTCTGGGACCGCAATAAAAAAAATAGTAGCCGGAGAAGTGGGACGGCCCTTCGCCGCGACAAGCCAACGGATTGGCAGCAGCTGTAGAGAAACGCCGAGGAAGAGCTGAAGGAGGGCAGGCCAAGAAGGGACGGCCACGAGGGGAAAATTGCGAACGGAATTTCGATAAAGCGTGGCGCAGAGAAAACCACGCGCAGTGACGCGGCAAATGACCCCGCGCCTGCGGATGCCGAAAGCGCAGGTCTCTGCTTGAGATAAAAGGTAAATACTTTTGGAATCCACGTAAATTTGGTATTTTAATTGATTTGGAGCGTCAAAACAAAATTTTTTCACGCTACCCAATTTGCGGTTTATCTTTTGGTTAAATGATCGGAACAAACATTTTCTTATTCATGTTGTAAAATAGACAAGAATTCCGAATTGTTTTTGGAGACAGAAAAAATAAAAGTGTTAGCGTGTACTTTCAGGCAACTTTCAGTAATTATTTTTATTCAAGTACATCCACGTAAATGACAACTGTACTACAGAATCTTAATTTTTTTAATGGCAATGAATGCCATCCATACTATTTCTAGTGTAATTGGTCAAGTTCGTTTGGTACATTTTTTAATCTTTATTTTAAGGATTTTATAATATTTTTCTCAAAATATTGCATGTTTCGAAACAGTACAAATTTTAATGAGAAACAACGTAATTGAAAGCTTGCCTTTATGTGTTAAAACTTCGACATTCTACGAACGATGGGCAAGATGTGGAAAGTCATATACTAGTTTCTCTGACATGTGCTTTGGCAAAAAAGTAATAATCAAAATACTCTAAAATTTTGTAACATTAGTTTTGAGTCTCCTTAACCATGAAGCAACCAGCGCATCCCCCCTTTGTTATTCGCGCGCGGCGCTCCAATTGCGCCCATCGGGGGACGCGCAAAACGACGCCTTCCCACATGGCGCACCGCTTGGCAGGTTTTTCCTAGACTTTCTTTGGCCTTCGCTTATTTGCGACAGGACGTGTGAGGCTGTTTCGTGGTGGGCGTGTGCGATTCAGGCCACGGTGTAGCAGTGACGAATATTTCCTGAATGGGCGAAATTCTTTTCATCCCACTGAGTCCAACCCTGGGATTTCTTTTGCAGACATTTTCCAGAACTAACTAGTTAACGAATTAGGTTGGATAAATGTGAGTAAAAAATTAGCTGGAATTTTACTTTTTTAGAAACTACTTAAAATTATTCAATTTTTTTAAAAACATGTACTAATTAACAAACATTTTTTCTGATTTTTTTCCGTTTAATTGCAGTTATTTGGACTACAGTTAATTTGTGGGCCAATACGTATAAAAAAGAATCTAATATCGTATGCTTTAAGAATGACGCCTTTCACAATACGATACTGTGTAGCAGTAGATAATACAAATTTTTGATGGGCTGAATAGCGTTAAAGACCATTTATCTTGTGTGAGAGTGAAAGTAGTGAAATGGAAGATTATTCTCTCAATATGTCCATCTGCTAAGCTATCATTATTCTGCTCCCACCCAACCTCTCTGTCTCCTTCCCTCCTAGTTTGCATTTCCTCGC
>BOPP01000274.1:465949-478091 GCA_017312745.1 Gryllus bimaculatus
CCCCGCCGCAGAGGTTCCGAGGAAGAGGAAGAATGCACGTGCGGTGGTGGCGGCGGTGGTCGTTCAAAGTGTGTTCGCAGCCGAGCGGAGCGGAGAGGAGAGGCAACGCCCCCGCGCGGTGGGTGGCGAGAGCTCTGCGCTGGCGGATTCTCGGAAACCGTTCTTGGAATTCCTTTTTTCCTCTCTTTTTTTCTCTTGACTGCTTGTCCCTTTCTCATAGAACGGAAAATTCCGGTTATCATATAAGAGAAGGTCGAGGCCTAATTTTATATTCGTAAACAAACTGATAAGGTTACGTTAAAACATATCTCGATAAATGGAGAAGAGTCATTGAACGTGATTGAAGTTTACATGTTAATCACAGTTCCTGTAGTTATATTTTCAATGGACGTATTTATAAGTTGAACTAATAGCCTTCTGCATTGCCATAAAAAATGTACGTCTGAATATTGCCATGCTATCTAAAAATAGCATGACACGAACTTAATTAAAAGAAATAAATAGATGAAAGGTACGTATCACGATACGTGTATATTATTATTATTATTATTATTATTATTATTATTATTATAATATTTTGATTTCAAGACAGTATTGGATCTAAGAGTATTGAAATAGCTAACTCATACTCAATAACTCATTTTCCTTATTGGGTCATAAAAATTACACCATGTATTCTGATTACAAAATTAACAGAACAATATATAATGTTTATTAAAATACTGATATTTTCTATTTCTCTTGCAATCGAACTACAACTTACAACCTCTACAACCTGCTCGTGACATTGCTCTGCTGTTACGTAATTATTCCAGTACTTCCCAGGAACATGTTATTGAAATGTATCGAAATACGATATTCAAGAACAAACAAAACGAGAGACTTGACTCTCAATAACAATTACAAAATAATGGAGTTTCATAAAAATAATTACTTAGTCCTATATAATTGTTGTAATTATTTTCATCGAATGTCGTTATCGAAAACAGCGATAATGATTCCTATTAATTAATACAAAATTTTGAAAATACCTAATCATAAGTTACTTAGAAGCTAAATATAATATCGTTCTTTTGCAAGAGAAAATTACTCATTAACGTCATTCGATGTTATATCGATGATGATGACATCTACTTGGTGATGGCAGGCAGGATGACCTGGTGATCACGTCATGATAATACAATAAAAAAGTGCAGTGTTGAGAACGACTTGTATCGAATGACTGCACCACTCATTACCTGTATGTACAACGGTACATACTAGGGGCTCTTTTAAGGTAAGAGTATTACGCTTACAAATGCTTAGCTGTACATTGCATTATACATAGACCACGCTAATTTTATCTCGTTCTCTCTTTTTCTCTCTCTCTCTCTCTCTCTCTCTCTCTCTCTCTCTCTCTTTTGGAAAAGTGATACATTTCCTTGAAAAATTAAATTTAAGAAAATCAACATGTTATCTGCCGTTTTGACGTCATATTCTTGTCTCGTGTTTATTTCATGATACAATTTCATTTTAAATTTTTTCTCTTATATCCATCGTACTTGAATTGGGCTGTAAGGCAAAACGCAAAGATATGAACTGGGAAACCCTACAATCAACAACTCCGTATTCAATTTATGTCAGAAAACCTGATATCGTGTTGATACACGCATTTGCATACACGGAAACAATAAATTCAAATTCGGTAGATAGACATTTATCAATACAAACATTGAAATCGCTTTATTTTATTTTCCTTTCAATATTGTGTGACATGTATTGCAAGTATTGGAAGTAAGCGATGTAGAGAAAACGTATCAATTAAATGTGACATAAAACATGCTACATGGCTATTCCTTATCCGATTCTATGGGCGACGGTATGGTTGAAAATGATCTAGACTAAATGATATCTAAATACTCTCTACAGTGATCCGTGCCAGTCACATACTACTATCTTTTTTGAAAGAGGATGTGCTAATGTTTGCCTCTGAAAGAGGATATCCAGCACGATGTTGCAACGTAATAACACGGATTTAAAAAGTAAAGAACAAGGATTTAAAAACGGGGTTGTCGGATCGTGTAAATTGTGAAAGTCATAACATACACCGGAGATCTAACTGCTTCTACTTTCAAGTATGCTAACGGCACACAAAACAAGCCACACAATTTCCTCATAAAGTATGTATCGTCAATATTCAGTACCCAGTGACCTGTTAGAATGAGCTGATTGTGTCATTCATTCAGTTAACTTCGCCCCCCCCCCCAGCTCTAACTTTAATACGTGCGAGGATAGGTCGGAAATTTGCACTGAGGAGAACGAGGACTTGGAGGAGGACAAGGACGCGGACTGCGGCGTGGGCATCATGGGAACGCATATCTCGCTTTCCCAATCCCTCGTTGCCTCGGTCCCCGCCGCCGACCCTGCTGCCTCCACCTCCGTCGCCACCGCGCGCCACTACCGTCACCGTCGTTTCTTCGCCCGCTGCCATCGCCACCTCTATCACTACTCGTATCAACTACACCTAGTCGTGGTGTAGTTGGTACCAGCTACACCTACTCTACCCTTAACGAACCACACCTACACGTAGCAACTACAACTACTCGAACTACCGCCACGGCGTTGCCCCGCACCGGCCGCAGAGGTCAGCATTTAATCTTGGCTTTATGTCTGAGCGGCTCTTGCGCAACGCCCCTGATTACCCGCGGACGTCGCCGCGTCGCCGCCGCCGCCGCCATTAGAATAACGTTACCTCCACGCGTAAGGTTAATGCACCGCGTGGCCTACTCTCGCGCGAAAGAGTCCTGGCTATGCAGAGCCAAAGGTCTTCTCTAGCAAGCGACCTTCAAGCAAATGCAGCCCTGCCCAATGCGCATTTCTAAAATTCTGGAAAGACGTGCTTACGAGGAGGGAATCCACATACTTTGAAGTGATTTATGCAGATAATTCCCTTTCAAAATGTTTCTTTGCGTCACGGAGTAATGACCAAGGATCTTTGTTGTAGGGGCTTAATTTATGTCTCCGTCATAATAAAATAAAAGTGAAAGCACAGTATTTCCAAATAGGCCGTGTCTATTCATAGCATGAAATGAAGTTCCGGTAATGCAGAAAATAAATATATGATCGCTACTCCCAACATTCATTGCTACGTTTTTGTTCATAAAAGTGTACACTTCATTGATTTTTAATATTGTGCTAAATTTTCACATTTTGCCAAAGTATTACGTTTGAAGAAAACAGCCAAAGCAGCCAGTACATGAATTTTATAAATTTCACAAAGTAAATGATGTTTAGCGAACGTGTCACTCACCACTGCACGTGCTCCCTCAACCGCTCCTCCATTGAAGAATATTAACGTGTTAAAACCTCCCGCCTTTAATACCCCTCATGGCCTGGTAGCCTTCTTAACCGCGATTCCAAGAAGTAGAACGTGAACGTGCTTCGGACGGGCACGGATCGCTCCACCTCCTTATCAATAATTCCGCGGGCAGAGCACGTCAGAAGTAACGCCCTCAGTCCGTCTAGCGCATTCGCCTACTGGTGATGCTCGTCTTTGAAAACGACTATTTGGACAGAGGTCAAACGTCCTTCGAGTCATCTTAAAAATTTCATCGCCCATTCTCAAAGAAAAGAGATATTTATTTATCAATTAACAAACTCATAAATCATTTGCCTGATTTTTACTGCAGCGTATACGAAACATTATAGATCACTAAAGGAACTTCTAAATTATTGGATTTGATTTTTGCGTGTTTGAGAGCGATTCTCTTAGCAGTTCGAATAACATACAGCAAATAACAAAATGTGAAAATAGACATCGAAAAGATAACTTCCTATTAAATTGGTAATTATTACTAGACTTGTAAAAAAGGTGAATTTGAAAATCGATGGAGAAATCTTTCATCGTATCATATTTATTTGCATTCCATAAATTAAGTATTAAGTATTTTCATGTTATGTTACCAATCTTTGTAGAAATAATGTTTGTTAAAGTATTGCGAATGAGTATTTTATGTGTTTTAAAACCAAGTACAGACACTTGATACTTGCTTTTCCTGACCAAATTATCGAACGGTGAATGATTTAGATGAAAAAGTATAGAGTTTTACCACGATTTAATAAAATAATTAAGCATCCACGCCTTTTGCTTGATTAGAATCCACAACCCTTGCAAAGCCGTAAACAACAAACCAGCAATGCTTTGGTTTCGCCGCAATGCTCGCCGTTGCAACTGTCTCTATCGACGGGTGCGGCGGCGACTGCTGAACATGACGCGTGCTTTCTACGCGCGCGCGGCCCGTGGGCGCGTATGACTGCGCGCCGGGTGTCCGCATCGTGTTCCGCAACCGCGCAGGAGCGCGTGTGACTCTGCATCCTCCATTGAGGGCCCCGCCCCCGCCCCCGCCCCCGCCCCCGCCCCGCCCCCACGCCGAGCGCTGCGGTGCCTCCCAGTCACGCGGTAGCAACAACAGCCCGCTGCGTCCACTTTCTTGCGACCGTTAAGTGGCGGTACTCGGCGACGACAGCATGACGAAGGCGAGAAGTGGCATTACCAGACGCACGGCTCTTTGCACTTTGGAGCTGTTCGTGCCGGCGAAGCATCCCGTCGGAGGGGTCCAAATGCCTCTAGACGAGATTCAAAGGTTCCCTCTAAAAACTTCTTCTCTGGGGAAACTTCAAAGCGTATTGAAAAGCGCGAAACTGATACGGTAACTGATACTACAGTGTCCAGCATTGAATAAGATTTCTTGACATGATTTTGACGTGCATTGTCGGCAATCTTGACGGAAAGTAAAACACGACTTAAGATATTTTCATTCCTTGAGAACTTTCTAAATCTTATCTGGTGTCTTTTTTACCTTTATCTACCAATGTCAAAAATCTAAAACCTGCATTTATCTTACAGCTAAAAAAATCGTGTTGTATTTTTAAAATTTTATAAAGTATTTTTCAATAATTTCATCTCTGTGTATGCAGTGAACGGAGAGTTCTTCTGGAAATGACATTGTACACAGGCCGGTGTGCACGCACTCAGTTGGGAGCGTTCCATCGAACAGAGGTACATTGCAGTGATGCCGCTCCTACATGTTGAAATGCCACACAACCAGCAATGCTCAAATGTTAGGGAATGTGACAGAGAGCTAACTCCGGGGAGGACAATGTACACTGAACGCACAAGGGAGGGCGTGGCGTTTTCGCTCATTCGCCATTCGTGTGTGTGTGAATGGGTGTATGACTGAAGCTGCTCTTTAGAAACCTATGCCTCTGGAAATATAAAGGAGCAGGGGAAATTGGCATATGAATCGCCACTTTAGCTCAAGGGATCAAGGACATTCGGAAGTCCAAAACGAAATGAAATATATAAAGAAAAGTATTTGACTAAGCTGAAAAAAGCTTTTAATCGCTACTTCCATGATGAGGGAAAACATTGCGACATGCAGAATGCCTTTTGTCTTTTGTTATTTTCTCTAGCTTAGCAATCTCTTCGTGCACACAATTAACGAATAATATGTGAATTTGACCGAGAGCTCACGAATAAACAAAACAAAAGCAGAAAAATATTGTCTAAATGTTCAGAAAGCAAAACAAACAAACTCTTCAAACACAAAACAGATATCGATAGACGTGATTCCTACATATCTGTATTAGAATTACAAAGTAAGAGTTGTTTTTTCAGAAAATCTTTTTTTTAACATTGCCGTTATTTGACTCAAACTTACATGAAAACTCATATTAAAAAATGCGCATGTCTGCATTTAAAGATCTAATTTTAAATAACAGATTTTACTGATAATGAAAGTCAATCTTCAATAGGAGATGGAGAACGACACCGAAAACCTTAAACTTTTGTAATTTTCAAAATTTTAGAGACTTCTATGAACATTAAAATGATTTAGGCCATTTTGTAGGCGTACTTTCCTCTAAAAAAGTAAACATTTCCGATAAAAAAAGTAATCCAAAAATGTGGAGCCATTTGTGGGAAAATAGATCAATAGGAAAATATTCAATTTTGGTGAAATCTGCTGATGATATAACTGCAAGCGTTGTTCACTGACGGACGAAGATATGTTTTTCTGTAAACCAATTTTTCGATATCAAGGACCCACAAAATAGGGATTATGACTACATAACGAGTTAGAGGAAGTAATTTACTATACATAGGGAGAAGAATTATCCATTTTTTGGAATCGGGAGAATTACATTACGAATTTTTCTGCCAAAACATCGCATTTCTTTGCTGCAGCAATACATAACATTCTTTATATTACGATTGTAGTATGCGAGAAAATAAAATCATAGTTGTATACCAGCGTAATCTGAATAGAAATACATATTTATTAAAAAGATAAATATACTGTACAGGAACAAGAGATACAAAATGTTTTGGGAATTCAGAGTTTAATAAATTTATTTTAGTGGACTCAAATATAAATAATAATATTATCAGTATCGTTTTGGACAACAATTCGCAATAAAAAGTTGTCTATTTATACTGTCGACATTAATATTCAAGATACATTTCTTATCTTTGAATAATGTAAGGGCAGGTAATTTCATAATTTTCATGGTCACAATCCAATTGAAATTGAAATGTTACGTTTATATTACAATTATATGGGCAATTGACTATACACTATTGTTCTATCAACATAAAATTTAAAAACACAAACATTTAAAGCAATAAACAATGTGCAAAGTAACAAAACAATACGAAAAGTATTTGAATGAAAATAAACTACAAAGGCAAAACCACGGAAGGACGCGCCTGGTTTCCCAAGTATCGACCCTTCGGAGCATGTGCTAGCACGCAGCATAGCCTTTGGCTCTTCTGAGGTGATTATCATTCGCGGGTTTCACTTCCTAGTTGCCTAAATCACGACAGCCACCAATCAAGAGTCGTATGTTCAGGTATTTGGTTGAATTTCAATATATCGTAACATATCAACACTTTATCGCACATGGTACTAATGTTTTCATGCTAAGGCGAATTGAAGAAATCATTGAAATACCACAGTACACAATTTTTAGATTTCAATTTTTAGATTTTAATTTCTTTAGGGACTAAAATCTCAATTGGACGTTTTAGGTGTGGTAAAAATAATACTTCGAACACCCAACATCGTGAATTAGATAACTGCAGAAGAACGTTCTACTTTGGGGGCAAAGAACAAAATAGGTACAACACCAAAAATTCGAGCCCTAATCCTGTGGTTCACCGGCCTGAGTAGTCGAGGCTGAAGAGCCGCCGCTGCCTCGTGCCTGAAGTATCGCGGGTTCGAATCCCATCCGGGGCATAGATGTTTTTCTGTGTCCGTGTTCGTTCGTCTGTATCGTTAACGTTACCCCCAATGTTAATTACAGTGGTTGCTGTATGACCTTAGTAGTCAAAAAGCGATCTTAAATAAGTTTAAAAAAAACAATGACGCGCAAGGTGAACATTTGGCCATCGAATTGGGATTCCCTGTGACGACAATATCGTGAGCAGCTCTACTACGCAGCGTAGGGGCCGCGTGCGCCGTTCCGGATGTGATTCACCGCGCGCCGCGGGGCGGCAGCCGGGTTCCTAACCTGCTTCTCCCGTTAGCTGCCAAACGCGGCGCGCGTCGGTCGTGCATCAGCCTTTCGCGCCGTCCTCCACCCCAACCCCACCCCGCCTCCACCCATCTCCGCGCATCCAGCACCGCTCCGCTCCGTCCCGTCCCGTCCCGCACCGTCCCGCACCGTCCCGTCCCGTCCCGCCGACTCGAAGAAGCGGGCCAGCCGGACCTGCCTTCGCCGGCGGCCGTGGGCGGGCGACGCACGACGGGTAGTGCAGCGGCGCGCGGCGTTCTTACGTCAACGGCGAACGCGCCGGCGAAGACACGCGAAGCGCGTGAAAGTTCCACCACAGCCGCACACCCCTTGCCCCGCGGATTAGTGCGGGCGCCCGCGCGGAGGCGGCGCGGGCCGGTAGCCACGCCGGCGCGGAGCCTTGGAGATCGCAGTGGGTCAGCGACGCTTACGGGCTGTGACCGTGGTTGGTTGGTGGGGTATGCATAAGGGGTAAAGGTATGGCTGCAAATGTCAGTTGAGATGTTGTACGTGATGTAGGTGTGACCTCTCCCCACGAAGATTTACTGGACGATGGTTCACGTTAACTATTCTTCGTGGTACAAGTTGAAATTTAATGATTAATGACAAAATTATCTATGCAAAAGTAAAAAGGAAATGAGGTCGTATCTTAGCTAATACGTTGCGATAATTAAAAGCGTTAGTAAGGTGTAAACATATTCCTCCCAACCGTAGTAGATGATGACACCGATTAAATCAAGTAACGAATTTGGACATGTTAAAAGAGTGACTGTTCTGTTAGTATGTCATAGACAAGACGGTTAGCACGGACGTGATAAATATGAAAGTAAAACAGTTAAAAGTGGGTTATTTAGATAATTCTTCGTACCAACAGGAGCCGAGTCTGTGTAGAAGAAGCATCCTCAGTAGTAGCAAAGACAACGGGGTTGGTTGTAAAGAACTCCCATCGACGGGAATTTCGAGTGGCTGCTTCTGCCCCCCCCCCCCCGCGCCCAACCGTTCGCGTCTGAGCTCCTGAGCTTGTGTCTCCTTAAGGGAGGTCGTCCCGTTCCCCTGTCCTGCTCAGGGCTCGCGCGCATTCGCAAGTCGCAGGTGCTGCACGCACGCAGTGCTGCACCCTGGCAGAAGCAGCGCTCGCGGCACTAGAGCATATTCGCGAAACATCTCATCAAACGCCTTTCTCTGCTCCTCCTTTCTTGCCTAACGCCACCTCTGCCTCTGTGTTGAGGATTTTGCATGCGCGCAATTGAGGGGCTCATGAGTTATAGGTCAAGGAAGAATTGTGACTAGGAATCTTCACGATGGTATTTGCGAAGCAGAAAGGTTAAGCAGGTGAATAAATACCAAGAATAAAACCTACCGTGTTCGTAACTACATTAACATATTTTTGAAGAAATCAGAAATCTAAAACGTTTGTATCCACTGTCATTGTCAGGATTCTAAGTTTTTCTGAAATGTTTTATACAATATTTTATAAGTGATAATATAAATGAAAGCTTTTGTAAGTATGCACCCGCATTATTCTAAATATCATTTTACGTGAGAGAGACTGACATGAGAGTTTTCAAAATCTACAGAAGCTGTATGTGGTAAAGCATATGAAATGTAATTAAATATGCATTTTTTGTTACTTTTCACATCAGATGCTACAGTCGTGTATATACAACATTGACGTCTTTCTGACTCTCTATCAACACGTGATGGAGAGAAAGCAAGTGTACTGGGGCAAGGTAAAACAGATAACCATGTAAAATATATACAAAGAAAAAGAAAAATAGATAAATATACCTCATGGCCGTATCATATATGTCGACAACTGTCAGACATTTCTTTAAAATCTTGCACCTTATTGTAATGAAACCACTTCCACCGCAAGGTAGTAAAGGATGCACAAGACCTTGAGTTTGGGGTTTAGCAACGACTCTGCAGCGCTGACTCAACATACGAAGCAGGAAACCACATTGTAGGAGATAGGAAACAGCAATGAATCAGTTTCGTTTAGTCATGGGAAATATCGTAGAAATAGCATTGCCAAAAATTCACTGGATAAGCTCTTGCAATTGAAAGTTGTTGTTGTCAGGTTATATGTTCTTATGTCGACTGTTGTTTCCATTGTATGTTCTTACATACAAACATTAAGGCCCGCCTTCGTATCCTGAGGGAGTATATCCTGATTTTCCTGTAAACTGTAAATATATTTCTGAATGTATGTCAACTATGTTATAATCGAATTGCTATAACAATCATGTAAAAGTCATATAATGTTATACGATTAGTCGTATATAATAGAGAAAACAAATATCTTTAGAAGAGAATGATGTACCTTAAATTATCTAGCATCCGACCATTATTCGCCCGATACTGGTTTTCAAAAGTGAAGAACGCAATAAAAAAAAATTTCCACCTTCAAGCAATTAGCATAAACGTGCTGCAAACATCTCCATAAACGTTCAACGTGTTGATGAGAGTTAATTACAAGGCTCTGCGGCTCCCGCGCAGCGTTTGAATGCGAAGAGACGTGCAATTTGTGGCGTGCAATGCTTCATTTAAATGTCATGCAATGACGCTAGCAAGGTTGCAATGACACCGCACGCAACACTCACTCCGCGCACAACTTCCCTACTGATTCTCGCATGTTTCAAGTGTGGGAAATGTAAAACGTCCAACAACAGTGGTTTATTAAAGTTGGATATGAACTACTTATTTTACATTTCTTCCTCTCTGCATTCGATACATCTCTTTCTAAAGAAGACTCGAAAAACATCGCTCAAAGTGTGTTCGTACGTCTGAATGTATTTCACGAGAAAAAAGAATCATTACACGAGAGGAATAGTAGAAGTCATAAAAACTAACAGTCTGGCAGTAAATACGGAGACATTAAACACCGAAAGTTCTTGAAGTTGAGTTAATTAACGACTTGTGGGAAACTTTTTAATTTTACATTTTTACTCATTAACTTGCAATTTTTACGAAGACAACCAGTCTTCTAATCACGGCATGAGAATTTAAATGAAGTGGCAGAATATGATTGATCTGTCAAAACAAAATGCAAAACTTCTCACCCCCCCCCCCGTCCTTACGAAGTCTGACTTATATGACTCCCAGGTTTAGCTCCGAAAATTTTTTTTTTTGACCTTGTATATGTCATATTAGTTATTAACATTTTAAGAATGTACGTAAATATAAGGACATGAACAAATAGAATTTGCTAGGGTTTTTTTCTTCCATGCTCCTTTTTTAAAAAAATTTTCACAAATGTGAGTAATTTTCGTGTAAATTTGCGAGAAATATAGGTACTTTTTAATCAATTATTTTCACAAAAACGATTAAAATTTTATCATTAAACGTTTTCTCATATGTAGCAAAGGACGAAAAAACTGGTCCTGGACCTACATTCGGCAAACACTATATATTTTTGAAAATTGCAGACAATTAACATCGCAAAAGTACATTATTGATGATAGATATTGTTTTCTTAAATCAAATGTTCTTAAATTGCTCTTTGAATAACGTTCTTTGAAAAAAAAAAGCAAATATTTTCACTAATTTCTGCTTGAAGTTAAAGCAATTTATAAACAAAATCTCAAAAAGGCTTCAATTTTTTTCTTTCATGTTTCCACTTATAGAACGAAAGGCGCTTAATAAATGCTGAGGTCTAATTTTCGTCGATCTCTCTGATTATTTCGAAAATGGCAAAAGTTACAAATAATGATAGTTGTAGTGCAGTTGTAGCACCTTTAAATTATGTTCATATTTGTGTCATAACGATTTCGCAGAATATAATAAGTTAGCACTAGCGACTCTGGCCATCGTGATATGGTGGTTAAAAATGAGTTTTTAAAGTTATGAGTCAAGGTTAAAACAAAAAGAAATCAGGAAATTTGGGGAAGAGCATTAAGAGAACTAATTTAATTTTTAATTGAGCATATCATTGGTATCCAAAATAAGTTGAGTGGGTTTCCTCCAGCTACATACTTGGAGAATGCAACATCTGTTTTTATTTTAGAATTAATATTTATTGTGATTGGAATATATTTAAGGATCTATTTCCTAATACACCCATTAAAACAATTAAAATATTTTATAATAATCTCTACTTCAAATAAGTAAATTTTTTCGTAGTGATAAAACCCCGACATGATCTGTGTACACTGTTTATACCAATAAAAGTTTTCATTCACTTGAATAATGAAGTTTTATAGATATAAGGCTCTTTGTTCGACAAAACCTTTGTTTGACGCAGCTTTAAAAACAGAACGTAAGGTTGAACCGAATGGCATATTAGTGCCGCTGAAGGGGCTCGGTCCATAGCAGCGGAGTCTGCTGCGAAGTGCGCTCTTCCGCTGCCCGCTCCTCCCCTCCTCGTCCTCGCCCTCGCAGCTCGGGCGGCGCGGGCGACGAGCGTCGTAACGTCGAAACGGTTACTGCCGCGGGCGTTAACTCCCGCGCCACGTTCGCTTTGCGACTGCAGACTCACCGGCGCCGCCGCCGCCGCAGGCTTTTTGTCCAACAGACACCGGGGCCCAGTCGTAACTCGGCCGCGCCACGTCGCTTCCCCTGGAACCCCCGCTCCCGCTCCGCCTCCGCTCCC
>BOPP01000274.1:478223-527341 GCA_017312745.1 Gryllus bimaculatus
CCCCGCCCCGCCCCGCTCCCGCTTCTACTCCGACTCGCGCTTGCTCCACTCCGGCCTGCCCCGGTGTGTCGCACATTCTTTCACTTGTTCCCTGCCGCATCGTCAATTCTTCCTCGCCTGTGCTGTTTTCTGCATTCGTCGTACTTAATCGCATTTCACAGCGCTACGCCACGTCTCTCCTCCAGGTTTTCCTTCTCTCCTCTCTTTTGACTGCTCACACGTTTCCTTCTCTATATATTTCTCTTATTTTACTTGCCTCACAGTCTCTCTTTCATTTCCCCCCACAAAATCGTCCTTTTCCCTCGCCGACAGTTGATTACTATCTCAAACCTTCTCTGCCCTTTCTCCGCCACTCTACCAACACTTTCCATCCATTATTTCTTGTTGTTCTTGGTCACGGTTTGAGTTTTTGAGTCTGAAGCACCCCTCTTACTTGGTCTTTTAATGCAGCTTGCTAGGTTCAGTTAACAAATTTATTTGTAACTCACAGTTCCTTACTTCCTAATTTTGATTTTTACATATTTTTTCTTAGTATTGCCCTATCCGAAATTACACTTTAATAGAGCAACAATTACTCATTATCTTCTCTTTGATTCTTCTTATCTTTTCACGCTTCTCTCTACTTGTACCATCCTTCGTGTTTTAGGTTCAGTATTCCTCCTTGGTCGCCGGTTCGTTTGTAGTTTTTTTCATTGTTTTTTATTCTAATTTCGAGACAGGCTGGCGAGCGGAAAATTTGTGGGTTCCCCTGCGGTGGCCTGCAATTATGTTGCATTTGCGCTTCCCAAAAGAAACACCAGGAAGAGCGCGGGTGCGGGGCCCCGAGGAGGAGGCGTCCGCCGCCGCCGCCGCCGCCGCCTTACCTGCCCCCGTGGGACAGCCCAGGACTTCAAAGACACAAATAGACTCCGTCCCACCCCCACCCCACCCCCAACATCCGGACAAATAATGAAAGCCAGGCGCAAACGTCCTTTCAGGAAATCGCTCTTCGTTTGACAGAGATCCGCGACATTCCTTTGACATGTTGATCCTGCGACGACTTTCAATATATGATAAAAGGCAGCGCTCTTGTTCCCGAAATTGTGCGCCGAATGGTCTACGGCCATCGATTCGACGACAAGAAGAATCCCACGAACTTGAGTCAAGTCGTTTTCTGACGTTTTGAAACCGATGGCTAGCGGAAGGACGAGAAAGAAAAGGGACGGAAACAAATGATGTAGATGAAAGTAATGGTTACAAGAATTTTGGTAAACGAAATATGTCACCTGACCTCTGGGATATAAAAGAGGGGTCCATGAGGAAATCGAAGTTCGATTTCACTCCGGAAACTAACATGTCAATCATCCCTTCCTCAAATAATGTCAAGAACGCACTTTAATGATTTATGAGGCTTCTATTACTGGTGAAATATGATTCAGCTAAGGAAAGGAGAATTTGCCCGACTCTGAGCCGGATTGCACAGTAGTCACGTTGTTTATACTTTCCTGTTAAGAACACTAAAATTCTATGTTCAGTCTCACTAAATGTGTCCAAGATTCCTTAAATTTTAATGCGATTAGATCTCACGTGCTAATCCGATACTTATTTAGAATATGATAGCGATATAAACATTCTCTCCAACCTGGTGCTCCAAAATCTACCTATCTGTGAACTGTACTATGTGAAGAGGTAACTTAATTTCAAATTACAGGCCTTATATCACTGTAAGGGATATGTTGTTCAAGGTTTATGATAAATGTTAATGGCCAGGTACAAAATGTGGAAAATATATTTATGATTCTGTGCGCTCCATTGAGGTAGAGATGGCTGATCTAACAAGTCTGAGAACACCGCTGCCGTGATGGCGTAGGCTTCCGCGAACATTCATGCGATTGGCCGACCAGGTGAAGCCGAATATTCATGATCCTCCTCAGACCTGAAGAGTCCTTTACTGAAACCGAGCCTTAGACACTTCAGCCCTGAGGAAGACCACAAAGGTCGAAACGCCGTCGTATCCCAGACAGCCTTTCGCAAGTCCACGTCGGCAAGCAGAGGAGTATTGTGGGACAGCTGATGTGGTATTATTGAAGTAATTACATGTTGAAATAATGGAAGTCATCTCTGGCAACTTAATATATTTATTTTCGGGATATTTTAGCCACAAACAACGAGACTGATGATGACGGCTAAGCCGTCGAAAGCCGGCTCTGTAAATAAATCTATTAAGTTTGACAGAGATGCCCTCCATTATTTTAAGACGTAATTACTGGGTGTGAGTACTCACGCATGTCGGAGAAGTCGTCGACGAGGATGATCTCCTTGAGCAGCTCCGGGGGCGAGCGGTCGAGCACCGAGTGCACGGTGCGCAGCAACACCGTCCACGCCTCGTTGTGGAAGCACACGATGACGGAGGTGGCGGGCAGATCGGCGTTCGGCAGGTAGCGGCCCGGCGCCTTGCACCTGCGCATCAAAGCACCGCGCTCGTTAGGTCTGGGCTCGCCGCCGCCTTCAAATATTCAGCGGGCGGCCAGCGTGCGCGCCCGTAAATCCAGCCCCCTCCCGCCCGCTTAAGCACGTGCTTCGTCAAATTGCTCCCCCTCACCAATAATAGCCCGCCTTCTAAAAATAATATCCCGCAGTGCATATGGGCGCCGGAATGATGCAGCTGGCTTAGAGAGCTTGGCTTTATAAATTAGTCGAGCTTTGCTTGTGCGGTGCCGAACACTTATTGAGATTTATTTGAGCAGTTCTTTTGTGCTAGTGGTCGTTGTCAACTCGTTTCACCCAGTAGAAAACTCGCAAGAAATCGGGTAACGTTTGTGATTTGATTTCCTTTATTTTTCGCAACCTTCCACTCGCTTGTATGGCGTCCAGCATATCTCTATGTAAAAGGTCTTTGAATTAGTAGCTTAAATGTTGTGTCAGTAACTCAACACAATGATACATGCACGAGGTTTTCTCATGCATCGTCGATAATGTACATATTTCTGAGGAAAATACGAACATTTCCAAAAATACTAAATAGAGGCTCCAAATACATGAATTATCAAATACACAATCTTCTTCATTCTATAAAAGACGTGTGATATTATTGTGAATTTATTTGCTTCTTCAAACATAAAAAGACAAGTGAAACGCTTAACCAAATGTAAACGTGTGGCTGGCTGGTTCTCAGAGGATGAAGAGCACGGTAATTTTAAATCAATTTTCTTTGCTCCAATAAGTGCGAGTATTTAGACGTAATGACCTGTATTGATTCACTTGATTAGGGTCTCGTGGCCTTAATTGTAATCGTTTACATGCAATTATCCGCTTATTTCTGAGAGGAGGTATTGTTTCGTGAACGCACCAAGTGCAGGAGTATTGAGTATCTTTTTCAGAACTGACTTACGAAGCGGAAATAAAGGCACTTATTCTATTCCAGTAGTCAGTGTGGACAACTTTTTTATTACAAGTTGAAACTGGCATCCGCACAAATACGTTAAATTTCTACACCTCAAAAGTACGTGAAATATACAGAATGTACTACGGGGGTAGTAAATGTGATAGAAAAAATATCGCATTTTCAAAGAAACAATTATTTCATGGCCATAGATGTTACGAAATTGATAAACTATTGTAATATTTTCGTGTTGACATGTAAGACGCACTGGAAGTAGCTCGTGAGTAGGATTATCAATATAACAATTACATTGTTTAATACTCTGCAGATAAAAAATATAATAGTTTAATATTCGAACCATCTAATATATGATGTTCGTTTGGGAATATAACTGGTCTCTTCCTGAAAGATCAAGGCACGATTACCGATGAAGAATCTTCTGATGGGACTGTAGATATCATACTCAAGAGCGCCCAAAAGAAACAGGGCCTGGGGCAGTAGATCCACCTTTGTTTCAAACAAGAGTTCCCCTCTTACGTCTGTATTATTCGTATAATTATTATTATTATTATTATTATTATTATTATTATTATATTTCAAGATGAATTATTACTCAACTACTAATTTTTTTCAACAAGATGTATAAAGAAAATAAATTTTGTGCACAATTTTGGGGGTCCCACTTAACTGGGGGCCTGGGGCTAGTTGTTCCCACTGCCCCACCCTCTAGACGCCCCTGATGATACGTATTCAATGAATGCACCCTCCCTCTCTTCCATTTCTCCTCGTATATTCGCGTTGCCTTGGTGGAGATAGGCGTTCATCCGCATTCGGGCACCGCCGGCTCAGGGAAGGCAGCGATTCTCGCGGCTGCAGCGGTGGCAGCTGCGCCGCGTCGCGTCCGCCTCCGCCGCCGCTTTCGAAACGACAGCTTCCACCAGCAAGCTCCCCATTGTTTGCAGCGCGGCTTGGCGGCGCGAGGCGCGAGCTGACTCAAGCACACGCAGACACGCAGTCGCAGGCGAAGGCTCTCCTTACGCGGCGCTTGTTGGCCCATCTGCCACCTGCCGCCTGCCTCCTGCCTCCCGCCCCCCGGTCTGTCACCTCAGCGCAACTCCGTTCCAATCGCCGGGAGGCACCACTACACCTCGCTCTTTAGTGCACTCTTCCTACGAGATGAGAAAAAAAAAACTTAAGATTCCGTTTTTGTTAACTGTTTTAAACATTATCAGAATTGTTGCTTGAATTCTGCACTTCAATGCTGACAAGCATTTTTCATTTCTTTCATAAATTTATTTTTGCCTGATTTGAGCCTCTCACATATAACTTCGGTTTATATTCGAACATTCGGACACTAAAATCCAGTACGACAGGAAATAAGACTGCTTTACCCATGTCACAGCTTACTGATTCGGTTAGTCTGTCGATTTTTTAGGTACTACAGCTGGCACCGACGATTTTTCTTCATCCCATGGGAATATTATATAATCGATTTCTTGAACAGTTGTCTTCCTTATTTTCAGTAACCTATCCACTAAAACAGTTGTTTAGTTGCGCACATATTTGCTTCAATCCTAAACATTTGTACTAGCATTTGTAACTATCTTCAGAATATTAAAATTGTAATTTAATAGTGTGTTTGGGGTTAAGAATTACAGGAGGTTTTACTGTGTGATTTCAGTTACATACGTTGGTACGACAAAATTGAAAAATTACATATTCCCAACGTATTCTATGTGCACTTCATCGTAAAAGTGTCGATCAATACCTCCCTTCAGTCCATTACCATGCCTTCACTATGATTAGCTCGCATTTTCAAAATGGTTGAATTGATACCGTTTAATACACCTTAATGACGTAGATGTTTATTTATGATGATGGGATTTGTGACTGAAAGTTGAACATTTTTAATGTGCCTTTACACAGACAACTGAAGGGAGCTCTAATAGGCAGATAAATGGTGGAAGGGCGAAATGTCTGTTGGATGTGCGCATTGTCGAGCGGTCATTGTCAGTGCAGATTGTCAGGCGGGAAGACCAGTGACTGATGAGCAGTTGGGCGGAGTGGGAGCTGACCAATCTAAGTAAGATGACATAACAGTCTAACAGCCGGAATATTGAAGAACAGGACGACCGCTTTACAGGGAAGACTTAATAGCGATAGAAATTTTTTTCCCCCTGTGATTCACATAGTGAGCGGCCGCGCACCTTCAAAGCGTTCTGCGGCGGTCTGCCGCCGCACCTTGAGAGCATGGACGTATTTGTAAACTATTCTCCGCGTCGATTCTAACGATTTCCGATGCTGCGCAGGGCGAGCCGGCTCTGGCGCAAACACGGCAGCCTCGAACGCCTTCAGTGCGCCTCATTACCTGCTCAACGGAACGATCCCGTCGACTTTCCAAACACATGTTCCGCGCTTTTGATTTATTGGCTCGCGGCGCCATTGCCGCCAACGCGCTCGCTCTGCTCGGCATCTACCCCAATTATTGGGGCTTTCGATCCAAATGTATTCGATGGCGAAGAACTTTTGTGGTAAGTCAACAACATGCTCTTAGAATGTACGTAAATTATATTTGTTCAGGAAGTAAACTTTTAGATACCCAAATATTGCGAAAGAAATGTAGGTTTTCCACAGGTCTCAAACCATAAAATACATCTGCGAAAATTGAGATTTTGAAAAGCTTAAATGCACTGACATGTACACAAACGTTGTCTGGTTAGAATACATTGTCTATTACAGTGTGGTAAATCGGTGTTCCTCGACACTATTAAATCAAGTTCTGCGTTGTTGTATAGTCAGTATTGCGCGCTTGCGCTAATACGCCTCTCTAGTCATCCCAGGCTAAATTGAATTCAAACTCTGCACTTTGAAGGCTAAATCGAAATCGAACTCGAAATGAAACCGGACCTGCTAATTCCCAGGATTTTGCGAGAGACATATACCACTTGTTAATCGATAAATAAATTATGCTATTTCGAATTTGTACCCACCGAATTTGTTGCTTTTTTTCACAAAATTCACTGTATTTCTTTTTGCTCAACTTATGTTAATGTTTCAATTTTCTCCTCCGTGCTAGAGACTCATTGAGGATGGGAAAAGAGTTTCCCGAAAGTTCACTATGAGTAATAATTAATAAAATTATTAAACCTTTGTGGATGATTATTTCCTTCACAATATTCTTTCCAATTTTAAGTCGATCTTCTCCCCTCCAACACTATACGGTGCCCGTCTCTCGAAAGCTATGGTACGGTCCATGCTCACTCACACATGTCAAATCTGGGGGTAGCAGTCAAATTTCACATTCACAAAGATTTCATTACAAAATCATTTCCTAAGGACCATTACCGCAGCATCTTGGCGTAAACTTAATTATTATCGCGTGCTCGGTATAACCCCATTATTGGTCGCATCAAACAATCCGCACTAAATGTTTTATCAAAACTTCCTCAACTCCACGAGCTCTTTCCTTCTAGGGAAACAAAGCCCAAAAAGTAATACCAGAAGATAAGTAATACTAGCAGAAAACTGTCTAGTCATTACTTTTGATACCCATAAGCCCCACTAGCCTAATTCTTCAAAATTATTCTCAGCAAGAGATGATATTTTAAAAGAAAATCTTGTTATAAAATTACGTATCCATTAAACTTAAACATTTAAAGAAGCTTATACACCCCTAACCAATGAAAAAAATCATTGTGCTTCGCTATTTTAAAATAGTTACACGTGAAATAAATATCGACAATACAATAAGACATCCTATTACAATAAGAGATTGGAGAATTATTAGAATAGGGCATCATGTCGAGTTGACAACCATTTGAGTAATTG
The DNA here is from genome assembly GCA_017312745.1 of Gryllus bimaculatus. Lineage (NCBI taxonomy): Eukaryota > Metazoa > Arthropoda > Insecta > Orthoptera > Gryllidae > Gryllus > Gryllus bimaculatus. The sequence goes on from BOPP01000274.1 coordinate 485,413, forward strand.
TACAGAGATGTTACGATACAGATATCGTGCGTGTATGCACATTGTTAAAATTTCAATAAACTAAAATTTTCGTTTATATTTGACTGTTTTCCTGTTAAATACTGACCAATGTAGAAAATTTAATAGAGGAGGCCATGCATTCTTTGAATACTCGTTTTCTAATAACTCGTAATTCGAAAGTGATCTACATATTTTAAAGTTGGTCTTGGGATAACCGAAGGGGTTAAAACACCCCTAGGGGTAAATATCTTTCTCAAAACCTCTTGAACAACTAAAGCAATTGCATCGAATTTGGAGAATGGATGTGGAGGGAGGCGAACAGAGTGGGTGACAGTCACGAGAAGGCAGATGAAGTCGAGAAGAGCACTGAGGCCTCGACGAGGGAAGTGGCGGGACGAGGTGAGGCGAGGCGAAGCGAGACAGCGGGCGGAAAGGTCCGGCGGCGCCCCGGGGATCGCGAGGTGTAACGCGCACGTTCGCGTCTCGCAGATTCCATCCGCGGCCCACCGCTCTTCGCGCGCTTCGTCGGCCGCATCGAAAGCACCGGCCACCGCCCCCTGCTAATTAATTAGTTGATGAGCCACGAAGCGCGCCGCTCACTCACGGTCCTCGCGGGGGCTTTTTACGAGAGACCGTCGAGCAGCGGGCAATTGCCGGCTCCCACATCGATCCAGCTCAAGAGGTCACTGGGTTGCCACTGGACGCACTCAAATGTGTGAAGCGCTAAAGACTCGAGACGCTCTGACTGGCAAAGGCGGCTCAGAGCATCAACTGTTGACACTGCAGGGCCTCTGATCGGGAGGTTCTAGGTTCGAGTCCTGACGGTGGCAGGATTTTGGACAACAGCTACATCTAGGTCGAGTTCTGTCGCTGTCTAGAGGAGAATTGTAGCGCTCGGCTGCTCTGATCGGTAGTTTTTCGTGTTTTCTACGATCAACACCAGACGAATGCCGGAGCAGTACCCTAACAAACGGACCATGGACCGCGCGCGATCTTTCCTTCCTTTTCCTTGTCTTATTCTAGTCCCTTACACTCGCATACTTGCACTACTACACATCCCGGGAGACCAGTCGGGAGCTTAGAGCTTGTACCGGCTGGGACGATGCCACACTGGTGGGAAATACCTGGCTGGGGATAATCTCTGCAAGTCGATGCAACGATCGTCTCCGGGTATCGCCATACAGCGGGGGAAGATCACCGCCACCTCCCGTGACAAATCATGAACTTCACTTAAAGAATTGGTGATTTTATCAGTTGACGCACCCCGAATCACTAATCAGTTAATCAATAAATCAACAGAATTTGAACTATTGTCGCCGTTGATGCCGGACAGTCGTCATCTCTTTGCTTTACAAAGTCACTTAGAATTTTGTCGGTTTTTATGCTCAAATTTCATTTCAATTGAGCCTTTGCTTCTAAAGATACATACCCGTAAGGACCAGTGTTCACATAAATAACAGGCTACAAGTTATGACAACCATTTTGTCATAATTTTTATGCAGACGTATTTCATATCCATTCACAGAATCCTGACATTTTCAGAGTAGATAAGTTAACAGACACACTCTTAGGCGGTCTCAACTCTGCCTTTGAAGAAGTCTTTGTACATATACATTCTGCGGCTGCATGTGAACTTAAGATCTATTCCGAATACTTTATGCAAGTGTATACCAGTATAATACTCTCCCCATCACTCCAGGTACAACTTCAATATTGTCTAACAGCAATAATTTTGAAATGGAAGAAACGTGACTGATCCTAAGGCCAATCTAATAATGGACTAGCAATGGTGTGTACGTTTAGATCAATACGTTTTAAAGCACATTTTGTCTATTTGGTGCAAGAAACATGTGATTATGATATATAAATAAAATATCAACATTCGTTTCGAACCTTCCGTAGGAACATTTTAAATACAACTTTTCTACCAGTTCTAAGAAACATGTGTCAACAGTACTGTAAATGCATCTTGTTCAACCCGTTCTTTATCGCAATCTCATCCTGCACCCTGACTTACCTCTACGTTCCTCCACGCCCACATGAAAGCGAAAATAGTTTTACTGAGAGAGTGTGGGTGTTGTAATCAGTTATACAAGACTTTTGTTAAGACTTCACGTCGCAAGACATCCGGACGTAAACGTACGCAGAACTTTTCAGCCAACGGCAGATGGCTTGCGCCACACCTCGCCGCGGAAGAAGCGTAATTTTCCACGCTTTCTGCCTCGCACACGGAGTTGCATTTTCCTGATGGCTTCTTTATTCGTGTGGGTTTTATTTACGTTTACAAAATTCCACTGAATCATCATGGTTTCAACTGAATTCATATGAAAATCAATCATATCAGGAAAAATGAGAAAGGAAATATATGTGAAGGGTTTCTCTCAAGAACCAAACTAGCCTAAATACAAGATTTGTCAGGAAGCACCAAAAATTTCGTAATGTAGACCCGCATATTAATGACTTTATAGTTTTCCTCCTTTTATAACTTTCAATTTGTTGCTGAAAAAAATGTCCCAGCAGAAAACTCCAATAACAAGGAAAAACTTAGTAAAATATGTCAAAATAGGGAATTTTGGACTTGTTTTGTTTTAGTAAGAAAATCCTCATATAATATGGATAAATTAATATCTTTGAAAATCATCTAAAGTTTAACTGGAAGTGACTGTTCTCATGGGAGATATTTAATATACAGATGAACAATATACATGCATGTGTATTCATAATCCTTTATAAATATTTTTTTTCGAAACACGTTTAACACATTCGATCCTGAGTGATACGTCACGTGGTTAACTCTTGTGTACTTGGCAACATGGCTACTATTCAAAACGCTGTAAAACAAAAACTATCGTACGCATCCGTCTGAACCGACAACATTTTGTAGAATTGTCTTTTATATTTAATCTGTACTAATTTCATGATCGTTTGATTGCAAGATGCTAGTAAGAATGGAATTGAAAGAATCACGTGTGGCCGATTTATGCTTGCGAAAAGTAGCAATGTTAAGAAATATGGGGGGAAACGCAGTGAACTTCATGTGCCAACAATACAGGTGCACCATAATTACCATAAGTATACTTTGTTGAAGTTCAATATAATTACATTTGCATATTTTCTAGAGATTTGGGAAGACATCTGGTCTATGGAGGGTAAATATTTTTGCCTGGCTTTTATTAGGATTTATTTCAATGTGCCATTTTTTGGCCCAGTTGGAAAACAATGTGAGATAATGCTGCAGATTTATCACGGCAGATTGAAGACTGGTACTGCAAGATACAATACTAAAGAACTGTATTATCAGCAAATTACAGTATTATGTATTTACTATAACATTACTATATTTACTACAAAATACTGTAATACTATTACAGTATTTTCAGTGATTGGTATATCCGAAGTGTCGACATTAAATAAAGTGGATTCCTGGGGTACTCCTGCTTTGATGGTGATAGGTGCGTAGAGAGCTCCGAGGAGACGTACAGAAAATGTTCGGTTGGAAAGAAAACTTTCAATGATGCGTGAAAAAAAATAATGGAGTACCTATACTGCGGAATTTGAAAATTAAACGTGGGCGCCCGGCGGTATCAAAAGTTTTGGGTACATCTAGAAAAACTGCTGTGGTGTGCTTGTGGTCATGGAATCCTTCGATGATATCTTCAGTTAAACGTACGATTTGATTATGTGTAGGCAATGTATCCAAACTGATGAGGTGGTATGACATTGACTAAGCTGAGGTAAGAATTTAGTCTGGAGAGTATACATTTTTCAAATAGCTTTCCCATTGTGGGTAGCAAACTAATCGGGTGATAACAATTGGATCATTTTGAGATTTGCCAGGCTTGAGAATGGGTATAATGTGGGCGTGTTTCTATTTATCAAGGGAGTATATCTGTCTCAAAACTACATTATATATTGCTGTGATGTTTACGATTACTTTTATAAGAAGGCTTTTAATAAAAAAATTGATATTAGATGAAGATCATTTGATTATTTCGGGGTTGTTAGTGAAAGATATTTGATGATTTCTGATGATGAAATAAATTTAGGACATTCCAGAATTGTTATTTTTGGTCGTGCAATTACTTCTTGAATATGATTATTGTGGTACCAATTTTGAGAAGGGTAAGAAGAAGAGGTCGATGCAAAGTAATTACCCAACATAACACGTTTATCGGCAGAAGATGCTTTGACTAAATTCTTACCTCAGCTTAGTCAATGCCGCAACGAGGAGGGTTCCCACAATTCTTTTTTATGTCCGAATATATACCAACCTCGGCACTGCTCTAGGCCGGGTCTAAGAGGACGCTCTTCAACCGTGATTTTTAAAGGAACAGATTCCTAGAGGAAATGAAATCTGTTGAATTTGAGAAGACTCACCAATAGAATCATTCGCATCATTATTACTCTTCTCGATATAATTTTCATTGCTCAAACTAGACAGCAGTCCAGGAAAACATTGACGTCTTTATCAGAAGAATGGAGTTTCGTTCCATTATTCAAAAACTCTTGAACTTCTAATGCCGAGTCACTGTCAATTTTTCATCTATGCCTTCTAAACATATGTATATGTTGCTAAAAGCACGAACACTACTGACAGAAAGTCATTCTGAATGTAATCGATAGTGCCCGCAAGTATGAATATCTAATCGCTTCCGAGAAAAATTTAAATACTTGCAAAAAATAGAAGCACACATTGTTGTTTGTCTTGTGACCACCTCGATATTAAAAAGCATATTCTAGGGGACTACGAGAGTCCAAAAGATGTTTATTTCCTGTCGAAAACAATAAATGCCATACGTTCATAGGACACACCAGTAAAATGAAAATGACGTATCAGATACGTCTGTAGGATTAAAAGTGTTAAATAAATGCATTGTAAGTCTTCGATAGGCCACATATAAATGAGCCGATATATTTTATGTAGCAACCCAATTTATTTCATGTAATCATGGCACGAGTTCTATTTCGAAGGTATACGAGTTCGAAACCTCTATTATCCTAGCTGTTACAGATATTTACAAGACCTTTGGACATGATAACAAAGTGAACGTCAAAAAACATTATACCTTTTTTTCTGAACTACCAAGGAACTACAGTTGGAGTTCTATGACTTGTTTACGACAATACTGACAAAAGCAATGTTGAGAACCGTTTGGAATTAAATTCTGGTTATCCTATTTTGTTGGTCTTGATAGTACTTGCATACTTCTTCGTGTTGAGTGTCAAACGTCAAACTGACAGGATACTTAGCACGAGAGAGAGAACTGCAAGGTTCTGGCAACCGGACCCCGGGAACGCCTAATGAGACACGCAACGCCCCAAGAAAGGACCCAGCGACGTACGACAGTCGCCGCAAACAAAGCCTTGTGTAGCAGTAGATCGACCTACATTTCCTCCCGCTTGTCCAGCGCATTGTTCGTTAAGTAGACGGGAGTAACAAAGATCGGAGAATGCTGTGAGGGAGTGAGAAGTTGGCGAGAATGAATAACAAAGCTAAAGGGGAGAAGGCGGGATTAAGGGCAACGATAGCAGTGAGGTACGTGTAGAAGAAAAAGCCGCGCTTAGGCAGTAAGAAAGGCAAGAGAAAGGAGAGCATATGAATCAAGAAACGTGAGGATGACGAGAATGCAAAGAGGTGTGTGGCAAAGAGAGACGGTGTCGATCTGTTAAGGGTGCGTCGAGGGCGGCAGACACTGGCGTCGGTGGGGCCGGGGCTGAGGCGGGATGTGGATCGAGGTCGGGTTCTGGGCGGCGCTGGGCGATTAGGGGCGGGAGCTCGACGCGGCGCTGCCGGCGCCGCACGCACGCGGGTATTGATTTTTGCTCCCTCCGCGGACGACCTCTAAATATTGTACTTAGTCCCGGCGGGCCGGAACTCCCCTGGCCGCGCGCTCGAGCGGTGGGCGGCGGGCGGCGGGCGGCGGGAGAAGGGCGCGGCGCGGTCGCGGACTCCCTAGGGGCCCCGAATTATTTACTACGTCGCCGCCGCCGTTACATTCGCCGCCCAGTCGTAAGCACGCCCGCTGAAGTGCGTGCGTGTGTGTGTCTGTGTAGCTGGACGTTTTGCCGCGGCTGGAGGAGGGGCGGGGGCCGAGGCCCGAGACTAAAGGAATGGTGCAACGGTATGAACTCGGGCCAAAGGACAATTAGGGCAATCCGAGATAGGCTCAGGGATGAAGCTGAACGGTCGCTAATGACGAAGGGGGAGTCAAGAGTTGTGCAGAAAAGCATGCGTAGGGAGGTATCAGCGCACGATAAATATTAATAGGTCACCGACACGTCGCGAATATGAAAATGAGCTGTTGCACAAAGTAAAAAATTGAACCTTAATATAGTAATAGAAACAATGACACAACCGTGACATCTCTTGATAACGAGAGAAATTGTGATTTACCATGGACTATTTTTGAGTTTATTCAACAATGTCATTTGATGGCAATTACATTGGCATTGGCCTACCTTGTAAGTAAGTTACGATATAATTACATTTTATATTAATGTGATATGTCACACACGATCACACGATCATTACCCAATATTATTGACGTTCAAAAATTGAAACAATGCAAAGTCGGGGGTAAAATATATCAACATAAAAGATTTGAGAGGTGAAACATTTTCCCTGTAGTAACGTGAAAATGATGATGATATAATTTTGAATGACAGGTTAGAATTTAAAAACAAATAATGAAGGATATGTAGGAGAAAGAAAAGTTGAAAGTATAAAAAAAACTGACGATGACTCTGACAGCGCTGACAAAGCGTTACCTTATTAGATCTTCAGAGAGGAAACCACATCTGAGAACCCATCATTTATGTCTTGTCTAGCGAGGTTGGGTGGTGATTGCCTGAATTGTCCAAGTTGTCTCTATCTTTCATCGCAACACAATTGTTGCAACTCCCAACTTGACATTTACTCCAGCCACGTCTTGAATGACGGTGAATTATTTTGACTGAGAATTTCTGAGGTTTTGCTATTATTAAACGAAACAAGGTTATCTAAAAGTTATATTAAAAATCAAATTCTGATAGAAAAAATAACGAGCTCTACAATACTCTAATAAATCCTCGCACCTGTAATAGGAATATTTCTCTTGACAGAAAATATTAATAGTACCATAGAAAACTTAATGCTTAGCCACTATCAGTGCTATTTGATGATACTTCTAAATAAGATGAATAGATGCGTGCCATGCTTGCCATGCTTGTTGGTTGCAGTGAAAACGTACGTCACTCCTATCTGTTGTCGTATTTAGAACTGATCAAGGGTCTTATCGGCCTTTGAAATTCGGCTGAGAATGAAGTTTCATAGCAACCGTATTTGAAATAAATTAGAAAGAGCTATACGTTATTCTCATTAGAAATTATCGCGTTCTAACTGCATTCAATGATTCCCAAGGTATGTCGATTGCGGCGTATTTTGAAATGAGATAGTAAATAGTAATTAAACTGAGCTGTGTAGTATATATATATAATATATATATATATATATATTATATATATATGATATATATTATATATATTTAATATAGTGGTTACTCTGATATCATCTTATTATATTAAATCACCGTTATATTTATTATTTAAAGTATATTTACGTTACGACGTAATAATACTACAAATAAAAATTATTTTTGTGTTGTCTACAATGTTTATCTTTGCCAGCTTGTTACACGTTGTTAAAATCAAAAAATAAAACAAGTGAACCGAGTGAAGAGAACTGAATTCTGAGGCACTTGGTAGAAGTACTTTATGTGCAATAGAGGAATTAATTGATGAGTATTGCTACAAATGATACTGAAACAATTCTTGAAAATGAATCACTCCTGGTTAGCGGTTGTCTATTTGACATTCAATTGCGAAATGTAAATTGTTTCTACTCGTATTTGAGAATGATATTCTGTGCAAGTTTTTCTTCATTTATACAGTTCTATATTTACAAAGATAAATTGGAAACTGATCTTAAATATATCTAGGCGTGAATGTATTAAGTGTTCAAGAGATGTGAAATTAATGGCAAAAAGTAATAAACCAAGATTATGAAAATACTTTTATACGCGACTGTTTATTTTACATTCCATTGTCTAATGTGAATTGTTCATATCTTCAGTTTCTTCAGGATTAATCATCACATAATTATTATTATTTCAACCAATATCATGTAAAGATAAGTTGAAAATAGTTTTTTTTAATAAATCGTCGTGTAATAAAAACGTGACATTTGTTTGTTCTAATTTGATATGAAATGGTTCATAGTTTTGTTGTTGTAAATTAAAAACGATTCATCTTCTGCTGAAGATGTATTTGTGGATTGCACGAGCAAAAGTGAAATATTATATAAGATATAAGATATTGATGCTATAACTATGACAGATTCAATGATTTGTGTATGGATGTGTGCTCTATGTTATGATATATAAAACTCTTCAAAAAGAATAGACGAGTAAAGGTATTTTATGTTTCTTTTTGTATAAATTTACTAATTATTTTAGTCAGAAAGTGAGTGCAGTAGAATGAGGGTTTCGAGGTGGGAAGAGGGCAAGCAGGCCATCGTGACAAGGCAGAACAACGGAGTGGAACGGGCATAGATATAATTATTTTCCTGTCAAATAGATAATGGTGATAAATGAATACCCAGGCAATGTAAGGTAACCAGTGCTACATAACAGATGAAAAAACATTTTCAATATCGATTATAAATGTCATTGTATTTTTACCTAAAACATGAAAAAGTAGCGTTAAGCAATATTGACGTTAATGTGAAGCATCTTTACGCAGTAAGATGCTTCCCATGCCGAACAACGCCAGCACTCTTATAGATTATTGTAATAAATAAATGCCCGAGCGTTGTCGGCTTTCTCTACGTAGTTAAAAATATTTTGAGGAAGGAAACAGTCAAAGAAACGCTTCAAAAGAGCGGTTCAATACAACAGTATGAAAGCAACTAATTGTGATTGATAGTCATTTACAAAATTGCAAATCTTTATTTATGATTATGAATTGAAGAAAATGAAAAACCATCAGGTAGTCTATATTATTCTTTTTAATGTTTCACTTCCGCAAGAAGATAAATTGAAAAAAAATGGCGCTAAACGTGTTGCTCTTGTAGGGCAATTCATTTTTAACAAAGAAGTTTCCAGGGGTTGTTTTGAAGAAACCAGACGTTTCTATAAAGTTCCGTGAAAAGTAGAAATTCTGAGACGCAACAAAATGAACTCGAAACTCCCGAAAAAGAAAAGGGCGATTCCCAACCCACGCGTTATTACGCAAGTTCCGTCCAACTTGAGGAAATCGGGTGGTCGGCGAGGAAGCGCGGGCATGCCGGCCTGGCGCCTTCTTCGTTTGTCTCTTTGCCCTTGCTCTCTTCGTCTTCCATCCGCTCGCTCGACTCTGCGCCCTGAGTAATTATCTGAGCTGTCACTGGTTCGTCTCCTTCAATTTTTTTTCCGTGTCTGTTCTCCACTTCGCAGTCATTACTATTACACGCACGAGGTTTTTTGAGCTCGGAATCCCTATCCCAACTTCTTTACCAACGTTAGTTTAATTAAGAATAAACGATGATAACGAGCATTGTGGACAAAATATAACCAAAATTTGTCGAAACCATTTAAAAGGCACTATTTTACATCGAAAAACGTGATACAAAATTGTTAATGAAACGGTGCAAGTTATGCAATACTCAAATTAACTCGCACCATATCATTGACAAACGCCCCAAATTTAGGCAGGAAAGATTTATTTTATTGCAAAACCACAAGTATGAAACAATAGGTAATTTAACAGAATTCCAAAGAAAAGTTCTCAAATTATGCAATGTAATCAATGAAATCAATGATATATAATTCTAACTTTATGTATTATTATAAAGAAACACCTTTAAATGTTATAAGATGTTCTCCTTGTATGTATGTAAACATTGTAGGAAAAAACTGCATGGTATGTTAAATCATTGTACATAGTAGTCGCTAATAACCGTAGTAGATGCGACTTTAAATAAATAAAATTAATTAAAATTGTTAAAATATTTTCCTACCGTCGAAACACCCCAACACCCACTCCTCTTGCACCTAACGAAATGAGAGCTTAAGAAAACGTGCCCAGATAATATCGACTTCCTATGGCCACCCGTTTACTAGCCAGAACGCTCATCTTCCACCTTTGAGGACTGTGGTTAAAATCCATGTGGAATTTGCGATGAACAAAGCAGGTTCGCGGCAGATTTTCTCGTAGTTATCCTGTTTTCCCTATCTTACATTCCATCATTTTTCCCTCATGATGTCATATCGCCCATCACCAAGTAATTGATCGCAGGTAAAGCTGAAACTGCTTACTTACAAAATCGTAATAAAGAATGTACTATCTGCCTCTTAACTTCTTTTTTCTAATCTTGATTTCACTTCTCCAGAGATTTTCATCAATACTGTTAATTTAGATATATTCCTTTCACAACCTTTTTCAGTCGGTTTGGATCAATATTTTGAACCCACCCCCTTGCCGTCTGATTGCTTTTTATCTACTTTGCGTCTGTTCGCATTCAACCGATTACATTATTCTAATCACTTATCTGATCTGCCGCCATAGAACCTCATCCTCCCTCTGCGTTCTTGTCGTTTCCGCATTCACTCCGTAACGGATATCGATATATATATATATATATATATATATATATATATATATATATATATATATATATATATATAACTTAATAAATAAACTTATTTATTTATTTTTGTAAGGTCAAGAATCAGTTGAAAACTGGGTTTGAGGTACTATTGAGGAGAGGGCAATATTTTCACATTTCTTGAGCTCTGTAATTCCTACATTCTTTTCTTCACTCCTCAGTGCTGCCGAAGAAAATGGGCATAAATAGTGAAGCTACATTTATGTGCACAAGCAAATCGAATTGCCATATTAACATTTGCTCATTGGATCAATGGACGCAAAACCTCGAAACAAGCTCATCTACTTGCTAATCTACTGCCACTTCCTGTTTTCCTTCAACTTCGTTCTGCCTTGCTACAGACGCGCTCTATTCCAATCCTTCGGCATCGATCTCGCTACTGCAATCCCGTTTTCTGCAATCGCCTTTTCCACTTGCGTCGTCCCGTTAACCTCTTTCTCTCCTTCCTTCCAGCCACTCCACGTCGCCTCCCCCCCCTCCTGCCGCTCACGCCTTCCCGCACGGAGCTCGCGGAAAGGCGGAAACTTTTCTCCAAATGTTTCGCGACCGCGCCGGAATGTTCTGAGAGGTACGCCGGGAATTCTGTAGTTACCGACTGTTCGTTCCGATACAAGTCGCCAGCGCTTCCTATGAAGCTGTAACTTTCTTCTGGATGGTGTGTGTTTTGCACCCCTCGATTTCCACAGCAACGCATAGCACACATACATTTTGTAGACTTTTCGAAGGGAATACATGAAAATATTTTGTACAGAAAGTAAATATTTGAAGGTTTTGCTGTAATCATTTAATTTGTGAGCTTGTTTCTAGGAAAACATTTCGAACGCGAAGTACGTTTGCGGAGAAAACTGTTTACGAACACAAATATTTAGAAGCGTGTTTGATAAACGATAAATCGTGCTCTGACAAAAAAGGGGTGATTTTTATGAAACCTAAAATTTATCATGGGATTAATGGTTGTTTTATTTTTCTTCAATAAAATTGGAATTCCGTTTCAGATAAAATCTGCATATGTGATATAGTAGCCTTTATATTTCTTTTTGAAAACGAAATGTTCATATATTTTTAATATTTTACCCAACACTGAAATATGTCTGTGAGTATGTATCTACCAAACCGCTTATTAATGGCCTTCCATCAGTTTATTATTTCAATTTACAACGTACATCACTTTCACTTAATTCTGATTGGAAAACCGTAAAATTAAATACCATGTATGATTTTAATAAAAGTACTGAATTTGTCTTTCGAGTTTTGCGAGAATATTCACCGAAAATTATTCACAAAGTTCAATTATTCGAGCAGATTAGGAGATAGAAAAATAAAATAAAACAAAATTGGTTCCACGATAGAGGTTTAGAGCGTAGGTAATCGAAATATCGACATAGATTGAAATGAAATCGAAGACGTCTTGGCTAAGCGTGTCCCAATTTTCAGCCTGGCTGATTTTGTTCAATCAGTCTTAGAGGAGAGAAGAACGTTTCTCGCCGAAATTCTTACCTAACACTTCAAAGTATATTGAAATTTATTGGTGCACTGGCGAGGGAGGAGGAGAGAAGTTTACTTTAGAGTTTGTTTTTGAAATCCAATGTACTTGTCTTCATGTGTTCTCTGTTTGATCTTTAGTAAGCACAAATATTATTTAGCTAATGACTTGATATAAAAATAACGGTAAATTTACTTAAATATAATTTCATCTTCAGCAAAAAATAAATGATTCGTCTTAACTTCTAAACCAGCAGTACTGACAGAGATATTTTTGGAACCTACTTCAATCAAATCCTAGAAGTTCTTATACGACTGTCGACCGTCCATCGAATCGATGAATTTTAAATAATTGTCCCGGCAAAGAATACTGAATGAAGTGACTCCACTTGAAGCTGAACGGAAATATTGTATTATTTCTTAAGGTCACTGCGTGCATTCGGTATTACCAACTTCAAAACCACAAAATTGATGGATCGAACGTCAAATTCTGTTGAGATTAGACCAGTGCGTAACTCGTATAAAAATCATTGTCGGGAAATGCGCGTCAAAAGTACTCCAAACAGAATTTTTGGCAAGCGCTGATACCGCATGGCATTGGTGAATAATGAACATACACACAAATTGGCTTCGAAAAAGGGGGTTAATGCCCAGCTTTATCAAAGATGTATTTTGAAACTGGTTTATAGCAGTATAATACGAGTTTTCAAGGGAAAATTTCTACATCTGATTTGCATTTCTTTTAGCCTGTCAACCTGACAACTGGACTCAAGCAACGGTGTCACTGTGCGCCGATAGCTGTAATCCTGAGCTGTCATAAGCTCGAGAAAATCGCAACACGATAAAACAGGACTTCCGCCTCTGGCCGGCAGGAAAAAAAGTATTTTCCATTTCTACTTTGGCTCTCTACTCTAACGCATATAGCAGATAAAAGCAGAACTGTTCGGTAAGGTGAAACATTCTGGGTTCAGCGTGACAGCATGAAATGCTGACCTTTTGGCATTATGGCGCACTACGGCGAATTAATCGTAGTGATTAGAGAACGAGTGAGTAAGATAAGTTGTAATGTTTTTTCCCACATCACTTGAAAGAAAATAGTGAAAGAAAGAAGTTTGTAATGAAATAATTATCTTTCAAATGCATTTTAATAAAAACTGCCCTACGAAGAATTTTTGAATATATCAACATCAGTGAATAAACGTGTTCCTCTTATACAAAAACAGTATTTGAACAATAAACTCGCAAACATCTGTAAAGTTTACTTTTGAATACAAGAAGTTAGTTTTTTCTAAACTATTAGAGAACAGTATGTTGAATTAATTTTCACAATCTTCTTGAGGATTAGTCAAATGTACCACCGAATGGTACAATGGAAATCCACAAAATTATAAAATAACTTCTTAGCAAACACTTTGTCCGTACAACAGTTAAAAACAATGTTTAAAACGATTCATTAAAAAGTAATATGCTAGGAGGTCACGGACGTGAATGAAAGCACGAGTCGATAAAAAAATCCTGTATCCAACCGGGGTAGCATTTTTTACATAAGAAGCGGCGGGCAAAGAAGAAATGTTGAGTTTCGAGTGAATCCGAACTGATACAGGAAAAGAAACAATTCGATTCCTCGCAGGCGCTCCGGGCGTGGTGGCGCTTCCAATAAGGACATCCCGACGGGGCGGGGGGAGGGGCTGCCGCTCCCGCCTGCGCTCAGCCCCGCCCCCCGCTGGCCCGGCAGAATACTAACGACCAGCGCCGCTAACTGATACTCGGCGCGCCGGCCGCTATTCGGACAGATAGGAAGTCGGCGGCGGCGGGGACAGGAGCCGAAGTCGCGCTTCCGTTTCCACCCGCCGGGCACCGCCCCAGGCCCGCTCCTCGCTTTTTAAACTTTTACTGCGCCTTAAAGGAAGAAGTTATAAGTGAAAAGGCAAGGGAGTGCTGGGGCGCGGAGTCGTGGAATAAAAGAGAATCCGCGATGTTATGATTTCGGAGGCGCTTTGTTAGCCCGGGGCCCGGCAGACGCGGCGGAGAGCTCGCGTAGAAGGGCGAGGACTCAGCCATAAGAATGGAAGGGGGCGAGGGGGAGGGGCGCACCCGGGCCGTGCTCTGCTGAGACGGCGGCACCCCGACACCAGCAGCCGCTGGTCTCCTGCCAGAGCCGCCCCGCGACCTGCGTGCTCGCGTCCCGCTTGTGGGCGCCGGCCCGCTCGGTCCGTAAGGAGCGTGTAGTGAACGAAACCGGATCGCTAACGCTTGCCCTGCGTACTACCGTTTCTATAACTCACTTCGCCGTTTGTCCCATTTTCATGGCGCATTCATTATTTCACGACCTATTTTCCGTTCCCGTTTCCCCGCTTTTTGTGAGTGTAACTACATTGCCACCCCCGGAAGGAAATAAACACAAAAAGTTGCAAATAAACATAAACATAATATGCGTTACGCCCCGAAATATGCTCCTCACCAAAAATCTTTTCTTGGGAACGAATTGTGTTATACATTCCTCAGATTGATTACTGAAGTGTCTAAAATATGGGCTCAACTACTCGTATTTGTAAAATATTACATGAACTGAAGTATCATAAAAATGAATCAAATACTGTAATGAAGGTAATTCTTTCTATCCATTATAAGATGCGAAAAGTGGTGCAATATTATGGAACAATTTGCATCCTGTATAGAATTATCGTTTTTGACATTAAAATCTATTCTGAATGGATACTTCATGCATGTATTTGAACAATCTCTTAACTTTGATACATAAATATTCACCAGTTTTAAATGTCTAAATAACCTAGTCGTTTTCACAACAAACACGACAATAAAAACAACAACAAAACACACCCAGTCAAATGAGAAATTTTAGCCTAACTTCTCTTTGATCACTAACGTGTCCTCAACTCTTTTATGAGCCAATTATGCTTTACCACGTCCACCGTTTTACCCCATTCCCTCCCTGTCTCGTCGTTTCTACTTGTTTTCTAGCTTGTTTCCTTACTTCTTTCCGTGCTTGTCGAATGCATCCGCACCTCGTTGACTGGCTGATTAGTGATTCCGGACGCGTCAACTGCTAAGGTTATTAATCGCGCGTGTGGTGCATGCTTTATCGCGGAAGTGGCGGTGCTCAGCCTCCAGATGATCCGGCGCCGACCCACCGTCGCCTAACGGGGTTTCCCCAACCAGGTATCTCCAACCAGCGGGGTACAGCCCCAGCAGGGACTAGCTCTAAGCTCCCGGCGGGTCTCGCGGCATGTGTGCTAGTGTAGTGCATGTAAGTGTAGGATAGGACAAGAAATGGAAAGGAAAGGAAAGATCGTTCGCGATCCGTAGACCGTTTGTTGAGCTACTGCTTGGGTATTCGCCTGGTATTAATCGGAGAAACCATGGAAAACTAACATTCAGAGGAGCCGGTCGCGACAATTCTTCTCCAGACAGCGGCTGAACTCGACCTCGCTATCTAGCTAGTGTCGAAAATCTTGCCCCCGTCGGGACTGGAACCTAGGGCCTCCCGGTCAGAGGCACAGCATTGACATCCGTTGATGCCCTGAGCCACCTCTACCAGACTCCGCTTCCCGATTCGTCTCCTTTTCCTCCCGTCCTCCCCTCTTTAACCTCTTCTTCCGTTTCCGCCCGGCGCCGCATGCGCGAAAGTCGCGGCGCGGCGCGGCGCACTGGGGCGCTCTTCGGAAAGCGCCGCCGCCGCCGCCGCCGCCATCGTCGTCCGGATTTGACTAAGCGGACGGGCGGGTGTATTTTTGTTACTAAAACAGCACCTGCTCCATGGGGTTCCCCTTGGCGTCGGCGGGGGACGTGTTATTTTTTCCACATCGACGCGCGCGAGCGCGATATTTTCGTAGCGGAAATCGGGCGTCCGCCCGTTGGCGATGGAGGTGGGGGAGGCGACGGCGAAGAAAGTGATGGGGGCAACGGGAGCGGAGATAAGGCGATTGGGTTGGAGAAGTGGTATCGGCAGAAAGTGTAGAGAAGCCGAAGAAGTTGAACACTTCCAGAGCGCGTGCATTTTTTGAACTCGCAAAATGCTTAAGGCGTGTTGAACATAAAGTAAATTTCTGTTAAATTCCTTGAAAATTAAAAAAAATCTTGGTATTAATTTTGAAAGTTTACTACTGATACTTTTCTTGGTTTATTAATTCAAGACATATACAATTTTAAGGTAATTATAATTAACGAGGGATAATAGGTTCTAAAGCCAACTCCGATAGCGCCAAGCGTAATCAACCGAGGCAAAGACTTAAAACTCGAACGTATCGGAGATTGGGAGACCGCGGGTTCAAGATGCAGGTTAGTGAGCTGATTTATTACCTGGACCTGCTGGAATAGAATTATTAGGTCGGCTGCTCTGATCAGTGGTTCTCATGATTTTCCTGTTAATTTTCAGGCCAGGCGAAAATTATATACATTGAGCCATGAACCACGAGCGAACTTTCCTTCCTAAAACTGGCCTCTCCGATTCCTCTCTCCTAATCCGTATTGGGGTGCCGCCGAGGTCGGGCATTCTTTCGTCTAAAACAGCATACTTCTACATAAAAGGGGCTAGCATTCATATTGTAGAATATTTACTTTCACTTGTGGACAAATAAGGCTAATGAAATTTGATCTAAAATGTATTGTAGCAATATAGAATTAAATATGCTAAAAATAACGAAAAGCTCCGATCTAAAATTACAAAAACTTTCCTTTGTAAAAAGGTAAGTTCACTGTTTAAAAGCGATTTTGGGTGGAAGTGAACGGAACGATTGTAGACTCTGATATCGCGGATGTATGACCGAAGTAGTGCAATTGCTGATGTAAAGGAAAGGGTAGCGATGACGGCTATCGAACGCGTTGTCAACTGGCAGCATCGATATGTAGCCGCCGCTTGAGTTCTGCCAATTGAAGCCCAAAAGCAGCGCGCGTTCCCTGTGACCTCCCCTGGTTTCTTCGACATATCGACGCCCGTAGAGGCCAAGAAATTCAACACCTCCCAACAATAAATATAGCGAGTTGACGCGGTGTTTGTTCTATTTTAAGAAATATCGTGAATAATTCTCCACCAAAACATGCATTTGGGATCTCCCTCAGCTGTGTTTTATTGCATTTTTGCTTTCGTAGTCTTGGGGCTTCGTCAATGTAGTCACAGAAGATGCACACCGACAATTTCAGTTCTTTCTTACTCTTCAATGAAATACTATTTTAGGTTTTATTCACTTCTTTTAATTTTTGGAGTCCATTCTTTGATTCCAAGTGTAATAAAATTTAAAATAATATCACGATTTCGTAACGAGTAAAATGTAATCAGAGCAATTTAGGGGAAAGTATTTGAAAAACATTACAAATTGAAGTAATTTAAATACATTTGTTTGACACATAAAAGAGTATATGATTTGTGCTCTTTGTTGTATTGGTTGCAAATAATATGCCCACAAAAGGTACCGGATGTTTTGCAAAGTTTCCTACGTGTTTTGTACAAGTAAAAATAGTATAACATTTCTTTGGAGCTACACACTTTTAGTACGTTTATCAGTTTCACCTCGTGATGGAGTCAGTGTGTTCCGTACACTGACACTTTACTTTAAGCGTCCAATTGAGCGAGGATGACTCGAGTTCCGAACTTGGACGAAGAAGAAAAATTGAGAAGTGAGATGTGACTTTGAGTTATCTGACTACAAAGACTCGAGGAACTAATGCAATTTCTTCCAACGACTGAGAAGCTTTCAGTTGATAAAAACTCTACATGGCTTCCTCACGTTTTTTCGCATGAGAAGAGAAGAACACGGCACCCTGTTATAAATGTGTAGCATTTAAGGGAATTTCTTTGTAAGCCACCATGCAGTAGTCATTATAGAGATAGGCGAATTTAAAATTACACGCTTAGAAGGAAGAGATTATGGTTGCAGCTCATAATAATAACAGCAAATGTTTCTTACACCCAATTTTGATCTCAATAAATTCCCTTGTCTCATCAGAATTGATAAATTATAGTGGAATCTTAGATACATGCAAAAGTTCTTTGAACCTTGAGTAAATTCCCCTCTGACCCAACAGATTTCAAAGCTATGAGTATTATAACGATGATTACATTGTTGTTATCTAACTGGGAATGATTGTTACTGCGGTGGCATTGTGTTGGTACAAGAGGAGGGGCACTTGGTCGCATCTCACCTTACAGAACGAAAGAAATAGTTTTTGCACATCGCAAGCTTTTGCACCGTAACTTAATAACGAAAACGATAGGGAATTAATAAAAACGCAGAAAAATATATAAGTTTAAAGTGTAAAATACTGCTTGGGATAACTGAAATGATTTTTTTAAATCACACTACATTTTAAAATATTTATTCGGTAGTCTCAGAAAAATAAACAATGTTTTTAATTCAAAATTAATTTTAAAAACTCATTTGAAAATATTGTAGACTTATTAAAAATTCTGAGAAAAAAGAAAGCAAAACAAATTGTAAAGGTTGTAAGTCTGCTAATGATACCCACAAAATGATTTAATCATTCTGTTATATTGCGATATCTCTCAATATAAACTCTATGTTGGGCTTAAGTCAGAAATTAATCTTCACTAAAATTGTATGAATTGCTTTTTACAATTCTATAATTAAAATTAATAAAGTACATATTGAGATGGTCCCTCACGCCTGACAAACTTTGTATATTTCCTTATTCGGCCGTAGTTCTTCAACACTGCTAAACATTTTGCATGAACAAGATATGACTAGGTGAAGGCGGAAGTGTACGATTAAAAAAAACGTTACCTGAAGTTTTGTGGTCTCTTTGGCACCCGATAGCTGTGCCGCGCAGACAAAAGTATAATTTTAAAAGTGAGAATTGCAGGAGTCCATATAATATGACTTAATATATTCAAGTGAAAGTAACAGAACTTCCGTTGGCAAAAAATCTGCTCTTCTAATCTAATCTTAGGAAGCATGAAGCCAATTCTTTGAGCCACATAATTTCCGCGTGTTTGATAAATGCGGACTACACTGTGTGATGAATGAAGACAGCTCAGAAAAGCGCTAATTTTACATATTTGTTTCTTCTTAAAACGAATAAATAAATAATTTTAAATATGTTATGTAAGGTCCAAATCTTTATGAATTGCAGCACTGTTTTTTTTTTAGTTTATATAGTCGCATCAACAACTGAGGTCATTAGCGACTACTTTAAATACAACTTTAAAATATTAATATGCTAACTTTACAATATATATGACAGTATATATAAATATGTGGAGAAGGACATTATATGCATTGCAGCACTGTTATTGGTAGCAAATTGAATAGTTCGTGGAGTGTTTTCTTGCAACATAACCTCCCATTTATTGAGTAAACGTTTCTGAAGAGATACCTTAAAAATGTATTTAGAAGCCATTCTTTTGAAGGAAAGCTTTCGCGGATGCAACAGCGAAGGAGAAAATTGCGCGCGAGAGAGAGACAGGCGAAGTTGGAAAACCGTCGCAAACACAGCACAACTTTACTTTATCGTGCCGCACTGTAAATTTAAATTTGACTCGGTTGTTTTATGAATGTGCGTGCACATCTCCTTAAATTATAAACTGACGTTTTCGATAACATTCTTATCTTATCTCGGAGCAAAACTAAAACTTGAGTTAATGTCGTGGCGAATTGAAAAACCAGTAAAACTTGTTCAGCGTTTCGCGATGTACAATTTAGTATTAAACACTTGTAAAAGAAAATGTTCGCAAAAACAGAAAAAATAACTTATTAATATTGTCCACAAGTTCTCAAAAAAAAGACAACAAGATCAAAACAGAAGATTTTCGGAAAATAACTATTTTGTTTTCTGTTGGAACGGGTTTCTTTTCAAGTATGGAAGTTGTATTTTTTCCGAGGTGCATCTTGGTACATTCTCTGGTTGGGATGCATCTTAACATGTATACAATCTTTACTGGGTTGATCAAAGAAATTAAGAACACATATCAACTTACGTGGAATGGAGCACAACCCGACATCAGAGCAGAAATTTATTTATTTGATGCTCTAAAAAACTGTATTTGCTTATGTTCATTTTTTAAAGTCTTTTTCAGGGTATTTAACGTAAATTTGGTATTTCAATAATATTGTGGCAACATACCAGCATTTTATATAAGGTAATTTTTTTACCTTGATTTAAATTTGACTATTCCACTCGTCAAATTAATATCAATAACGTTTAACAATACAAAATGCACCAATCAGGGCGGTGTATCTCAAAACGTTTATCGCTTCTTCTATCCGATTTTTCTTACCGCTTCTACCTACTGGCCAATCATAAACTGTGACTTATCTATCTTACGAAGCGTTAAACATCGATATGTTATGTCCAATAGACAGCGTGTGTACTACAAAATAACTTCTGATTTTAACATACGCTTTCAGTTATCAATATTTGGCGCATTTTGGAACTCACTTGGACATTATTTCATTCGTGGCATAGTCCACTCGTGCTTTGGAAATTCTCTGATAAAGTCCCTCCTTCCTTTGCGAGTTGGGAATTAACCAACAATTTCCAAAGCACTCGTTCAATTTAATCCTAAATTGAAATCGTTTAAAGGAGGTGAGTTTGGTAATTTACTAACAAAAATTGAGATTGCTTTTTGATATAGTATTTTATTTGTTCTATTTGCAGTTCTCTATAAAATTTGAGAGTTTGAACTAAACCATTGTGCTTTTAAAATTTTTCTTACGAATCTGTTTTGTGGTATTTGGATTTAGTTCAGATTTGTGGTAGAAGCATTACACCAAATTGAACAAGCGCATGTAAAATAAGGACGAATTATAGATTTTAAAATTGAAAACAACACAATCTATTTTTAGTTTAGATTTATTGTTTACTAGAGGAAATAATTTTAAATTTTTAAGATAGGTTTTATTTGTTGTATTAATTTTATGTTTTCCAAGTTATTTTTTGGTCTAAAAATAGTTCTAAATATTCTATTGGAGTATTTTGTGGAAGCCAAGTTATTTATGATTAGAGGTGGTGGTTGTGTGTGACTACAAAGAGTGAAATTTTTTTCTTGTGTTTTGTCAGAGTTATTAGAAATTCTCCCTTTATTGGTTCATTTAGTAAATTTTTGAATTTAATTTTGTATAATAATTCAAAGCTGTTTTAATATTATTATGGGATGAAAACATTGGGGTATCATCTGCGTAGACTGCAACTGAGGATTGGAAAGTCATAGATATAAATACTAAATAACAAAGGTGAAAGTGGTGAACCTTGCAAAATTCCTGCTTTAATTGCTTTTTGAGAAGAAATAGATCAATTAATTTTTACTACAACTTGAAAAGAAAATTCTTAATTAATTGAAATAGATATACTGGGGTATCTAAAGATTGTAATTTGCATTTTGTACGTCATCGAAAGAATGGAATATTCAAGAATCTTAATATAATATTTTGTACTTTGTATTTTAAATGTATTTTGAACTTAGAAATGAAATGCCGGTTTAAAACATTGTTGCAGAATTGTAGTTGTAAAAAGTGTGTTAAAGTACTGTAGAAAGAATTTCAATCGATATTAAGATGCTGTGAAAAAGAAGGTACTATTTTTACAATTTCATGTGATTGGTAATCACCTCAAAAGTAACTCTGAAACCTACGCGTACTTCAAGGGATTCATAGAACGACGACCAAGAATGATAACTTCTGATACTCTTGTGAGATTTAAACAGAAACAAATAACGGGGAAATCACAGAAGTCATCTAGAAGCATCGATTCTGGAGATTTTCCGTCATTTCCCTGGAGATAGAAGAGCGAAAATATTGTCCGCAGTCTTTGTGACAACCAGTGGCAGTGAACATCCTTGTAACTTACGGGCTTCGCAATGGGGAAATTTGCAGGCCGGTCACGTCGTCAGGCGCTACGTCGCGAACAGAATCCGAACGCAGTCCGCGCTCGCGCAGTGACTCCCCCGTTTGCCCAGAAAGAGTTCAATTACAAAATGTACGAGTATCATATCAATACGAAATGGTATGCACAAACTGTTTGCAAATGGAAGAGAATAAAAAGGATCAGATGAGCTTATAATAAGTTTTAGATTTTTTTTCACGAAAACGATCATCGAAAGAGCTAATAATAGAAAGTTGAATTTAAAGTTCATTATTGTGGAAATGGTAAGTTCTACAAACAATAACATATTTTGTTCGTTTACGTAAAGAGCTGAAAATTATTAAATTCTTTAAAACATACAAAAAAGAAACATATTCTTGATTAAAAGGAAATGTTTTAATTACGTGAACATTAAACGATGGAATACAGCAAATTGTTAGGCATGAAGTGAGATCCGTCTCCTGTATATCACATAAAAGAGTGATTTAATGCGTTATCTCATTTTATGTTTTTCGTCATGCTGCCGTAAGTTTAATTTCTTATAGTAGGCCCGTAGTTCTCTCGAAGACAAAGTTCCCTGCAGGTATACAAAACATCATGCATTATTATTATTATTATTATTATTATTATTATTATTATTATTATTATTATTATTATTACTATTATTATTATTGGCGTATAGGTCATTACTGACTACCCTACACGATTAACGTGTGTAATTTTTCCAGACCTGCTTATCAGCTGTATCCCTCAGTACGACAAGGTTGTTACGCCTTGAAGTGTGAATTATGAGATGATACGATGATGATGAGGGGGAAAGGGCACAAATACAACTAAGTCTACGTAGGACTCGAACCTGCTGCCTTCTCGGCGCAGACAACGGCTGCCGCATACGTCTGCGTCTCGGAACCGAATAATATTTATTATTATTATTATTATTATTATTATTATTATTATTATTATTATTATTATTATTATTATTAATTGTGATTGATTAAACATTATTATTACCTGTACAATCCTTGTACCCTGCCAATAATCTGATAATAAAAACATATTAAATAATATCTTATATTTAACACGTCTCGTATAACATTATTTGAATTATGAACGCGAACGAACATTAAACTCAACAATAATTCCCTCTTCAGATTTGGACGAACATGCGATTTAACGCAATTTCCCTGTTGCCATGGTAACCTTTCGGGTGCGCGTAGTCCTCTCCAGCGGCAAATTGCTGTTGGAATGGGAGTTCATTTAAGCTACAAGAAAACTTGTATTTGCGTGCAAACCTTCGATTTGGACATTGATTTGCAGACTTTTGTCCGAGTGGAATTGGCGCTGAGGGCAGGGCACGGCAGGGTAGGGCGTGGTGCCACCGCAGTCACCGCGGCCCTGCCGCCAACCTCCACTCGAGTGAACGGGCCCTGTCGCCAACACGCGCCACGAGTGAAGCGCAGCCTTTGACGGAGGTCGCAGCCAGGAATGTAGCAAGGGGAAGGCTCGGGGGATTAAAGCCCCTCCCGAAATAAAAATTCCAACCAACCGCCGCCCCGTGACATCACTTTACGCACGTCAACGGCAGCTCTAAAGGTTATCTCATGCTATATGATGCACCCCGTTTTCAAACAATATTTTAAGTAAAAATATGCTTACTCAACTTCGACGCATTTGAAAATTGATGCACAAGTACGTTAAATATTAATTGCAAGTTGAGCTTTTAGTTCACAATGACAAAAATAAGATTTTTTAGGAAAATAAGGTGTGTTTCAGTGTACTGAGGATGTGTAAGTATTTAATAATTTCATGGAAACATACTATTTATCATTTTACACTAGTTTCTGTAAAATGTTTAAATAACTAGGTGAGAAATCTGTGTGCCCTGGGCATACTCATATATTTATAATAATAATAATCTATTAGAGGTGCACGCCAATGAATTCTCTCTGTACTCTCTCCTCATTAGGACTCACTTCGTTCTTTTTCACTAGAACCCTCCCCGTTCCAATTGTGTTCCGACACACAATTTATATTTGTAACTCCTAACGAAGCACATGCCGAGGTTCAATAGTGTTTTTATTGACAACGTGGTTGTCGTATATTTACACTATTGTTGCCATGTTCACTTTAATCGTTGGCGTTTCTGGCTCTCCGCATTTCGTTTAAATTACCACACATAATACAGGAGCATACGATTATTCACGGAGGCTACTATTACTTCCTGCAATGTATACGTGACACGCTTCGTAATACAAAATACGTAGTACGTATTATATCGTGTCGCTCGCCATAAATCTATCAGTCACATTAATGATTGCAAACTCATGGGTCACGATTTTCGAGCTCTCAGATAATACTAAATTTACCATAATGCTGATGGTTTGCACAAAAGTTTGGAAATTGGCAAAAAATCCTTTGTAAAATCATAAAATGAATTTCCTATTACATATAATCTATATCACTGTCTTGAATTTATAAAATGTATAACTATCTCCGAGGATCCCTGTCGTACCGGATCTGTATGAAATCAGATATCTTCATTCAGTATACGTATTATTTTGCGATGTGAATGCGTAACGGGCAGTATCGTGCCAGGTAAAGTGCTCAGTAATCTTTACTGTCAACATTAAAACCTAAGAATGTTTAAGAGATATAACTGTTTCTTGGCTATCACATCATACAATTCCGTTTCTTTCTTTTTTTCGGCGATTTTCGAAAATACATAGAGGCCAAAAAAGGGATTATCAACACTATCTTTAAAGTTCTTTGCTACGTACGAGGAAAAATATGTGAGAGAAAAATTGGAGTTGTTTCTGAAAAGAAAAACGGACTTAAATTTAAAAACTGCTAGTGTTTGGCGGAAAATTACGCAAAAAATACTTACATTTACAAAAAAACTTGAACAGGCCTAATTTAAAAATATGTTTCTGATGAACACATTTCATTAGGAAAAAATTATCTTCGTAATTGCAGTTGTAGAAAGACGCCAAAAAAAATATTTTTTTCAATTTTCGAAAAATCAAAGATTTTAACGAAAATCAGACCTGCAAGGCAGATTCTTAAGCGTTCTGTTTAATTTTTTTTAATTGGCTCTCTTTTTTTGAACATTTTGGAAATGTCCAGGGGCTTCATGTAAAGTATCTCCCAAAATTAAAATATGTTTCAAATGCAAAGGGTCGCGACATCAGCCAGAGCGATTGGAGAATATAAATTTTTGTGAAAATACTGCATACGGTTTAGCCGTTAGGGTTGTTGGACTGATGGACTGACGGACAAACGCACGGACAGACAGACAAATGTTTTGCAATCAATTGATTTTTCGGTATCAAGGATCCGCAAAACATGGATTCTGACTACACAATGTGATAGAGGAAGTAATTCACTATAGAGAGGGTCAAGATTTATCAACTTTTTCGTTACCAGGGCCGGTCAAAAAGGTTTTTTATCTGTTGAAAATTCGTCGTCCCCGTTCCTCGAAGATTACAATACTTCTTCTATACTGCGTATGCAGCAGTGAGAAAGTAAAAATTATGCAAATATGCTGATTCCAACACTTCACATGAATCCAGTTTGAATTAATTTCATTTTAAGGTGTTATTTAATTTTACTTACAGTGAAAGTGCATACTTTAGTATATTTATTTACATTTTCTGAAATCAGAGAGCTTTTTTTGTGTATTTTTAAAGTGGTATTGAAGAAGATACTTCGACGTGTTCCTTCATATTTTTCATTCCATATTTCGCCGTATGTTATCAGACACAAGTCTTGTGCCAAGTTCATACTATCTACTATGCTTACAAATCATGCTTTCGATGAGAGAATGTATAAATATAATACAAAGTTAGTTATTTTTCTCAAACTTCGTTTACGCGTGACAAACACTCTGTTAAAACGCGACCAAACTGCTGCACAGGGCGTCATTTGTTCTCTTTATACGCTCTCGGGCATTTTACCCATTTTGGTCACGCGTTTTGAGATCACAACCGGGAAAGCAACGCTAAAATACAAAAAAATTTTGATCGGACTGAGAGGGACATTATAATTCCCTTTCGAAAGCCCTCGGAGGCGATAATTCATGAAGCACAACTGGCGATTATTGACGGCTGAACAATATCCGAAAGCCACCATGTGGATGAGAAGTGGGGAGGGCGCGGGACACCTCGCTTTTGAGCCACTCGACGCGGCTGTCAGTGCACGCGCCGCTGTCATCGGCGCACGCAGGGGGGGGGGCGGGGGCGGGGCGGGCGGGGCGCATGTGGGGAATGGAGCCACGGGAGTGGCGCAATCGGAGGGTTGCGGTGAACGCGAAGATGGGATTGAGAGCGGTGGTGATTGCTGACATAGGGGAGGGACAAACAGAGCATCAGCTTTTTCAAACTTGAAACTCGCAGAATAATAATAATAATAATAATAATAATAATAATAATAATAATAATAGTGTTGATATTCTATTTATACTACCAATATAATAATGATATTAATAAAAGAATTATTGTTAAAAACATGCTTGCGCAAAATATGCTTGTCCTTCGTGAGAGTTGGAGTGCCTCGCCTCCTTTGCTTCCCTTTCGCGATTCACTGCCTGACCTCCCTCACGTTAATCCTGGTTCAACCTATTGTTGTTTTTTCAATGGCTTAAGAAGTATTTCAGATATTCTTGTTTTCTTTCCAATAAAGAAGCACGCGTTATATGTCTAAAGTTTCGCCTTATCCGTTATTTTTTACACAATTCATTCAATTACACTTTTATGTAATGGAATAATAAAAAAATAACTAGGGGCTTGCAGAATCAAACGATACTGCTACTGAGCATGATAAAAAGGAAGATGGAGCAGCAAAAATTGACTGCTTTGAAACGGCACACGCCAAAACTGAAGTTTCCTTCTTTCTCGTCGAATGACGTCATCTGTGTCGTTAGCAATTACGCATTGAGTGTGAGAATATAGTCGTAACGTCGGATATGAAAAATTCCGGATAAACGTAATCAATTATTTGTATTTTTCAATGAAAATTGAAACTCATTGTATTTTCCCTGAAATCCAGGGTATCTAACAAAACCATTCACACCTCTCTCATGGGTCGAGGCTACTTAGTTTTCCGTCAATTTACACGCTTTCGAAATCTGTAATACATTAGTGGTCTGCAGCAGCAGAAAGGCTGCTGAAGAAAATAACACAATATAGTTTTCCAGTAAGTTCCTGTTCGAGAACAACAAATAAACTGCTCACGTAGATAGTTTAACAAAACAGTCGGACACCTCACACATGATCATAGATTGTGTAGTTTTTGCTCGATTTCTGCGCGTATTCGAGATTAATAATATAGATTTATATACTAATATAGATATATATGTATTAGTATTCAAAGTTGTTCGAATGCAGAGAACCAAGTATTAAATAAATGCACAATAATATTTACGACGTTAAAATATAACGTTTTCGGTCAAATGTTTTAGGAAGATTCAGTTGAAAGTAATGGATGCAACTCTACATCTCCATTACTACAGGTATAAAAGGAAAATATAGAGTTCCAGGAAAGTCTCTACGCAGTGGCTCCTTGCTGGTGAGAGTTCCTGCAATAATAATTGTGTTGGTAGGACGAGCTGCAGCTTCTAACAAAAGAAAACGTAAATTGCTTACTCAGCACAATCATAATAGAGCTGGAAGAGTTGTTCCCTTTACTTGCTTCCCAGTGATATGGTTGCTACCAGAATAAATAAAATTTTAAATAGGAGGCCCTGACTCGGCTCGGGGCAGAGAGACTTTCCTGACGCACAGTATATGCGCGCACTGTCGTATTAAATTAAGACAATCGACGAGCAGAGGATGTTTTACGCCCTCCGCCTGGAAAGCCATCATTAGTGTTGAACGAACAGACGATAAGAAAGTTTAGCTCCGTCTACATTGCGTTAAGTTGCTTGTGAATGATCGATTGTTGGCAGCCGACGTTTTCAAGAAGGGCACGTATTATACGTTCTTAGGCTGGCGAGCTTCGTGAGAGAGTACGGAAGTGGCAAATAGAAAACTACACTGAAAGCCCGATAGCTAATTTCTCGCCTTGTTTGCCAAAGGAGTTGGAGGCTTGGCGAAAAGGCGGCAAACGCGGAGCAAGGGGCTGAAAGCAAAACGGATGCGGGCGCTGATTAGTCGGCTCGCGCAGGTGGCGGCGAAGGGCGGGGTCGCGGGCGGGCAGAGACGATGGATGGTGCCGAGGTCGCCAACGCGCCGGGGGAGCGAGGCGAGGCGAGGGGCGAGCCGGGCGGAAGACGGCGGTGCACTGTGCACGCCGGGGGCGGAGACGGATGCGGCACGAGACACAACCGGAAACACGGCGGGAGAGAAGAAGAGAGAAGCCGCCGTTACTCCACGGACAAAAACCGCGCGCTGCGAGTCCGTCAGTCAAACCAGCTGCGAGCACCTCCACACAAGAGCGCTCTTGGGATAAACAAGTTCTTCGCCAACTGTTGTACTTTGGGAGAATACGTCACACTCCACTCTCACACTAAACGAAAGTTTACGGTACCCTGGGGATTATTTTCGAAAAATCACTTTATGCTTATTAATTATATTACGCATTATATAATTAATTTTTATTTAATAGTAGAAAGTGATTTAAAATGCCTAAATCTAAAATTGTTATAGAAAATGCAAATTAGCGATAATAAATTTCTCTGTTAATTATTATTATTA
Organism: Gryllus bimaculatus; assembly: GCA_017312745.1. Lineage (NCBI taxonomy): Eukaryota > Metazoa > Arthropoda > Insecta > Orthoptera > Gryllidae > Gryllus > Gryllus bimaculatus. The sequence continues at coordinate 514,099 of BOPP01000274.1, forward strand.
TTGCCAGTGATTTTTAAAACTTCTAATTCAATTCCATGCAAAGCACATAAAAGTCACTTATGAATCATGAAATTTAGGTTCATGCACTATAATCAATGTAACAATCTTAAAAATGAATCATCAAAAAATTGTGTAAAGGTTCATAAGTTATGATGATTCAAATTATACCCTGTGTTTGGAAGAAAAACCGGGCATAGAGATTGCAATAATTAAGATAAATTTAAAAAAAATGACTTTGTTAATACCTAATCCAACAAGTAATCATGATTAAATTCAGATGTATGCCACAAATAAAAATGTTAAAACGCAGGTAGACGAGTACCTTCATGGCACAATGTTGGCGTGACAATATCCAATTTCTTCGTCATTTTGGCTGCGTTCCCAAGGTGCAATGTAGTAGACGCAGTCGGCGGCGCAGGTGATGGCCGGCGCACGACGTGGCACGCAGCGCGCCCCCTGCGTTGCCTCCCCGCGTCCTGCCGCGTCCTGCCAGCTTTGTCCTCCTCCCAACTCTCAACAAAGGACGCGGCGCGTGAGCTGCTACTGTACGAGGAGGCCGAGTGCATTCTCGGGTTTAACACTGTTAAGGTCGCCTTGGGGACAAATTTCTTGAGTTCGCGCGAGGAGCGAAATGATGCATGGATGCAGGCAAGGGCGAGCTTTGTACCCTGATAATAACGGGTGCTTTGCGTTTCTTAATCTCAATGCTTGTTTACAGCCTGTTCATCACAGAAAATAATAAGTGGAGTATGACAATGAATTAACCTCCAAGTGAAATCTCTTTAGCAATACATTGATATTCAACTGAGCAGGAGAATTTTTATGAGAGTGGTATATAGTTTCAAACATGTTTCTATTAAATTCAAGTAGTTCATTTTCGTTTGTCTCTTTCTTTCAAATAATTTATTTCTTCTAGTTCTCCCTTTCTACATTTCTTTTGTTTTCATCTTCTTTTGTTTTCATTTGAATTTCTTTTGTTTTCATCCTCTGTTTTGCTCGTTTTTACATTTTTGGAAGGGTTTCAGTTTAGTGACCTTCTTGGTCATCTTTATTAATTAATAAAACGTGCATGCGTAATATTATTTACCAACGTATACTTATTATCAACATACCATTTATTTTGTTTAGAGTCTAGTATTTGGTCAGGAAAATTTCGGAGTCTTAAGTCACTACCTCTCTCATAAGACCTCAAATAATGTTTAGGTGTGGTTAGAAATAATATTCTACAATAGTGTCGCGAAAACTTTATTTAATGTCCTTTCGTTATGACAATTATAAATATACCATTCTCGTTCATTACGTTAATATATAATCAAATAAACTCTCGTAATATTAATCTTTATCAATGTAATTAATTACACATTTATCTACGAATGCATTTTGGTGGCCTCACCAACTACTAAACACTCTTTCTCTGTATTCACAGCCAAGCCTCATATACAGTATGAAAAATCTGTCGCCCAAATGTGATGGGGTGGCAGAGTAACAATGTGCATTGCATTGTAAGACCAAGAAACGGAATGAATCGGAAGTGGAGGATTATTATGAGAGAAAGCACAGCATTAAACGAGTGACAGCGAAATAAGCATCCTTCCCAACAGCGAAAGTATTTGATTAAGATGAACTCTATAAAATGAGTTGCAATTAATTGAAATGTATTTTGTAATAACCTGTACTCGTGATCTCTTTCAATAAGCACTCACACTTATAATATGTTCATTTCGCAGCTAGATTGACTGCCTGCATTGAAATAATTTCGCGCACAATATTTCGATCTCTCCTCAAAATACGTCTTCTGCCCTTCTTCGAATCCTGGTGTCTTCTTCCAAGAATTTCCACAAAATGATCGTTTGTGCTTGTTATACCTTGTTATAGCTTAGTATCTTTCATATACTCACAACAGTGTTTCAATTATTTTTTATTTAAGGTCGCATCAACATCTAGGTCATTAGCAACCACTATTGCATTTAACAGTATGGTAGCTGTGAAGATGACATGATATGGTGATGATAAGGGTAACAGGACGAACAGAAAATCTACCATGCTCGAAGGGCGATTAGAACCCCCGATCCTTCGGTTCGAGATCGCTACGACACTACTACCATACCGATCTCGGCCATCCGGACCGGCCAGTTTCTTCATTTATTAAGAATCAGTGTTGCCATGTGTCAAGTGTCTCGTAGCTGCTGAAGTCTGGCGTTCGGAGCCTTCAACGCTTGCGCAGTGCGTGTCTGCGAGTCGCATACAGATGAATTCGGTCAGCAGAGGGATGCAGAGAGCATTACTGTCCGTTTCTTCTCTTCTGAAGGATGTCTTGGGCCGACCTTTCGAGTGCCATCGAGATCGTTCGAGGCATGTGGCAGTCACTAACATGTCAACAGCACACACATATTTCAGTACGGCTTATCGAAACCTTCATTTGAAATGTATGTGCGAGAAAAATGATGGAACCATTCTCTTAGGATTTTTTTCATATATTCTATTAGGTTCGTTTACACAAAGTTATGAAATTATGTCTCAGACACGTTGGATTGAAGAGAACAATTTGTTTGATTTCGGCCTGGAGAGACGAGGTCGTTAAGGCTGAAGGGTGCTGACGCAGCTCGAATGGTCGTGATTTTGAATCCCGCCTCAGGCATGGAAGTTTGTGGGTTTGTATGGTCCTTACGTGTTCTCTCTGCAGTTCCCCATGCAGTTTCAAAATCACTGTGGTCGCTATATGACCAAGATGTTGAAATGCGACCATTAAAGAATTGGTTGATATGTTCGCAGCTAAATCCTTAAAATAATGCAATATTTGTAGCATCAATCCCTACGTAATAGAGATTGGATATCTCAGAACTAAAAATGTCTTTGGGTTTTCTACTATTGTTGCCGATTGATTGCTTCGTTTATTCGTGTTTCACGGCTTGTCAACTGCTAAGTCCCGTACGTGTTATGCGTGTTATATCCCTGAAGGTTGCAGTATTCCTCCCCATCTGGAAAGCGAGATACGGCGCAACCTACACGTTGCTTGAGGAGTTACTTCTCTAGGTAATCCCCCACAGATTGCTAGTCTAACCAACTTTGTTTTACCGTCACCTGCACTCATTCAGGGGAGTGTTTGGAGATTGATGCACCACACCTCACGGGCCAGCCGGGGCGTTTGAGTTTCACAAAACGCAAAAAGGGGATGGCGGTTGCGCTATTGGTCTGAGAAACAGCAGAAAACTTCAAATCAGAGCAGCCAACCGCTCGAATCCTCCTTCAGAGAACGACAGTACTTATGTTAGCTAGTGTCGGAAATTCACTAACCCACGGACCTCCCGGTCAGTGTCATGGCAGTGGAGACAGTTGTTGCACTGAACTAACTCAGTCGTTACTCATCGAATGCGTACTTCAGTTTTCTTTGGCTTTACGTGTCTTCAAGAGAACAATTTCATTTGCATATGCATGTAATACACCAACTTATAACTGGACAGTGACTATAAAAGACCAGATATTCTAAACAATAAAGTAATCAATACTTAGGAGAGCCAGAAAAAACAGGCGCGGTCGATTGCATGTCTAGAGTAGGGCAAGGGGAGGAAGCGATTGAAATCTCACGTGCAGATAGGATTCTTTGAAGAAGCGTTTAAGGATGCGACAAAATGAATAGAAAAATAGGAAATTATAGTAGTGTAGTAACAGAAAAATAATATATAAAACTAGATTACGCTAAATTGAAACGAGTGTTAAGTAAAGCAACTCAAAATTGCGCACCTGGCGTAAGGACGATGTGCCATGGCGACTGCCTCAACATATACAATGCTCGAGAATAAATATTACAAACGTCCAGGGCATCTTTTAGTCATCTCATGTCGAGCTGTGTTGCTTATGGTCCTGGTCCGTATGCTCACTCTAGAATGTCGAGCACCCACCCACATGATCGTGAAGACATCTTTTGCACTTGCATGTTGTGGAACTCGACAAATTCCATCTCATGATATTGCTTTACTCTCTAGGTTAACTACTATATCATTTGAATCATTCCTACCCCTGATCGAGTCATGTGATGCTCCAGGATCATGAGAATTTGTGAAAGCTAGACTCTTTCACGTGCTGACAACTAAATGGAACATGGTTGCACGCCTGTCAATCATCTCTGGTACAGGAAATATATTGATGAAGGTGTAATTGGAAACCACAGTGTTCAAAGAAAAAGTAAATTACTACAGCAAATGCAAAGAGCAAGAATGATATAGAAATGCACAAATACATTAATTTCCAGTTCTCACACTCACATTTTCTAAAAAGGTGACCAAATGACAGATCAGTCATCGGTGAAGGGTAGTGCAGAAGTGCTGAGGTAGTGCAGAAGACATTTCAAGTGAGAGGAGGACAAAAGATGGCATAGGCTGTCCATAAATTACGTAATGCAAATTTGGAGTATTTTGAATGCCCTTTCTACCTTCAATAATGCAAATGTAACGCACGCTTGAGCCCCCTAAATAATCACTTAATGCCCGCGACAACACCCACATTTACAATAAGTAAAAATAAACTATATAAAGTGAAAAAAAATAGTAAGTAATTTTATTTGTGTTATGTATTACATTTTACGATAATTAGTCAGGATGAGCTACTCGATGGGGACTGCACATATAACAATAATAATATTGAGGACGCTTTTTTAATGAAGGAAGGATACAAAGGCGATAATATTTCTGACAAGCGGTGCACATGCCGTCGTGGATGACGCATGAGCGAGGGTCTCCTTTACCTATTGAATTGGATTTTAATATATGTCATAGATGAGGTTTGAATATTTTCTAAATAATCTAACAGATTCAATCAATAAATCAATGCACCATTGACGAGAAAAAATATTTCCGTTAATTGTAATAATTTATTCATATTAAATTTTCATTTTAACTTTTAAAATTTTATTTTTTAATATTTTAATGTATCATATAGGGCTAAATAAAAATAGTTATTTTATAAAATGTAAAAAAACAGCGTTATTTAACACTTCACTAACACCCCTTACCCCTATGTCACACAGCGTAACGCTGTGCTGCCTCAACACTCCCCCCCCCCCAACGTTACGTAATTTATGGACGACCCCTTAGGGCTCCTGCACACAAGCGTTGCTTTGACGCACGTTAAGTAATGTACGTTGTTGAATAACACTGTATCTTCTGCGACGCGGTACACAAGCGCTTTGGCCGGTACAGATAAGTTTAAGATCCAGTGTTGATCAGATGGCCACGTCTGATAATACTGATGGCCGCGCTTGAACATTTACCGGTGTCAGCCGGCGGAGATAAGTAATCTAGAGAATAGTTATGTCACAAAGAAACCTACGTAGTGGTTTTTCGAACACCCAAAGGAGGCAAGTAAGAAAAAAAATGAAACCCAAAGCAGCAGACTACCACCACTGAAAACTACTCGCATTTTCGCGGCTGAGCGCACCCAATTTCTTTCCAGCGGCGCACCCTTGCACGCAGAGGGACCGAGGGGCTGCCCCACGGGGGCATCGCACCCGAGGCGTCGCGTCGCGTCGGCCGCGAAGGTTTGCGTGACAAGCGGCACAAATTGCCGTGGGGACCGGCGCCATCAAGCTCCGCTGACGGACCGCGCTGATAGGCGCGGGTCAATACCGCGTTTGAACTGATAGGCGCGCTGCTCCCCCCCTCCCCAACCGCCTTCGCCTCCCGCATCCTCCGCCGTTGCCCCCTACGTCCCCGCGCCGCCACACCTCGTGTCTCGGTTGGCTTTTTATTGATTGATTAATGCTTCCGGGCGCATCAACTATTGAATTATTTTGTCTCGTAAGTGCAGCGTACGATTTAATCTCGCGAGCTACCGATGATATTTTCTCGCTAGATGGTGAGATCCAGCACCAACCAACAGGCCGGATTGCTGGACACGTCGGATTTCCCCAACATGTGTGTCTGCTCCAGCTGGGAGAAGTTCTACGCTCCCGACTGGTATCCCGCCAGGAGTGATAGTGCAGTGCATGTAAGCGTAGTGTAAGTAAAGGATGGGGATATGACAAGATAGGGGAAGGAAATATTGCGCGCGGGCCGTGGCCCGTTTGTTAGGGTAGTGCTCCGGCATGTTGATAGGAGAAAGGGCTCGTCCATAAATTCCGTAACGCTAAAGAGGGGGATGGGGTTTGAGGCAGCGTTACGCTGCGTTACATAGGGGCAGGGGGTATTCGATTAGTGTTACGTAACATTGACATTTTTTACATATGATTTAACATTTGTTGAATTAGTTCCTTTTTTTCCTATACTAAAACGTTAAAATAGTGGCTAATTAAGATGTTTTAAAACATAAATAATTTATAGTCATTAGACGTTGCTACAAGAATGTAAATATTTTGTTAGTAATATTGTATTGAATCTGTAAGATTACAAATAAAATATTCAAAACTGATCAGTAGTGTTTTGTAGAATACAATTAAATTGGCGCCGTAGATTCTCATCCATGTGCCATCCAAAACGGCGACGTGTGCACGGCTGTGATCAGACGTTTTCTCGTCCTTGCTTCACTCGTCACTCGGCCTGTCGCTCGTCCTTGCTTCACTCTAAATCGACAGAATCGACAACTAATTCCGACTTCAAAACATCTAAATTTTAATACACAGAACAAATAAAATGAATATTTTTTTTACTGAGTTATAACATATTTTCATTTCTTGCATTTATAAGGGGGTGTCTATTGCAAGCGTTACGTAATTTTTTAGGGGGGGGGATTCAATCGCGCATTATGGGTGCGTTACAGAGGGGAGAGAGGACATTCAAAGTAGAATACAATTAAAATCCAAATTTGCGTTAAGTTATTTATGGACAGCCTCAAACCACGGAAAATCACCGATCATGGCAGCCTTCTCTTTCAAGCCGCGACTGAATGCGACGTATTTCGCTGGCGTCGAAAGTTGTGGTACAATCGGCGGTCGAACCCGGATTTCTCGCTCATAGGCACTGCTGTGACATTGATGCCTGAGCCATCTTTGCCAGTACTCGGTTGGCGGAGCTATCCCGCGCGTGCAATTAAATTACACGCGAACTCATTTTAGTCTTCCTGCGGCTTCCCGATCACTTCATAATTGTTTCATCAGAAGTCCGGTTTTTGAACAATGACCACACTGTTTACATTATTTGTAAATAATAATGACATCAATATATTTTAATCATAATTTTTAATACTGGTAATAATAGTGGTATGAGTGGCATTTTATTTTGCTAGTAGTATTTTGAGAGTGGTGAAAGTGACATCGTTTAGTTTGTGACAGGAGGTCGACAGGTGGCCTTACAGACATTTTTTTTAAATATTTAGCATACTTTTAGCAGTGGTACTAAAATTGAGCTTTAGTACGCAATACATGCAATGAAAGATCTTCTTTTACTAGTGTCTGTCTAAACAATACATTTCAAAAGACATTAACAAAAAGTTATCGCTAAAATTTAACCAATTAAAGAGAAAAAGTTAATTAATCTACAAAATCCCCAGAGAGTGGAAAGGAGGACTTCTTTCATATTCCAGGCAATTTGTACGTCCACACTTTTTGCATCCTGTAGCCCCTGTCCTCGGGAATTTATTTCTTCGATCATTGTCGCCCCCCTCCCACTACTCATATTTTTGTTGCTGAGATATATTTCCATCGTTCAATTGTGGTTTGTTAGTAGACATGGCAATAAATATTTCAATGTTTTTCTTTTATGCGGTATATAATCTTTGTTATCCAACGTCACATTCCTGCCTTCATCTATTCTCTTTGCTCTTTCATTATTATAGATCTATTTTTTCTCATTTCCTATTTCAATTATTCCGTTACAGCATTGAATATTGATTGACTGCATGAAATTGAAATTCTGCCATGAAAATTGACATTCAGATAGTTCCCGCTGTCATGCGTTTAAATATTTTCCTTTTTCTTTTTTTTCCCCACCTGGAATCCGTTCTTAACGTTCCCTTATAGGAGGTTAGATAATGTTTTAATGTGTACGGAAAACTAAGATAAGTGACAAAGCTCTGTTATCATTACTTTGAGGATTACATTACATTCCAAGTTTGCTACATAATCTTCACGACAAAATATTTGTGAAAAATAATCCCTCATCAAATATCCGATATTGTCAGCTCTAACAAAAAACATTTTAATGTTAGTGTAACTTGTATTATTTATACGTGCTTTGTTAATTACATTTCATTGATATTTGTGGAATTCGTGCTAGATCCACTACTTTGGTATTATCCGACAAAAATACAGTACGTATTCATTAAACAACAGCCGTCCAAATTCAGATTACAACATTCTCAAATATATTGTCATTATTTTAAAAAATATTGTAAACATTCATTGTTGTATTCAGTATGATATTTAAAAATTTTATCAATATCAATCAACAGACACAATGCTTTTAATTTGGCACATCCAGATCCGTTAGGTTAGATTACAATCTATCCTGGACATCATGATAATGTGCCTATCTGGTCTGTCTATGTCTGTAGCTGTCTACGTGGGGCTTTCCTTCTTCCCTCCGCCTTCCCACCCTTCCTCGAAACCGCCCGGGCCCGTCTCGGCCAATACCTTCAGGCGTGCGGCTCTTTTCATAAGTGCCGGCGACAGCCTTTCGGCCGCCGTAACGTGATGAATATTGCGGAGCCGCGAGCGGCGCGGCGGCGGGGTCCGCCGGGGCGGAGGAGGAAAACGGAATGTCTCGGAAACTTCGCACTCTCTGGCACTTACGAGATTGATTTCCAACGCGTCGGTCAGGAGGCCGTCTCAAGACTAAGGTAATTGGCTTGGGTCGGTTTATCAGTGACACGCAGATTGGTTCACAAAACACAGTGAATGAATGATGACTATGCACGACGATACTTTTAAATTGATGTGTTTGATACACTACGATTGTTTTACCTGACTCAAAATATCGAAATATCGGGTCTCTAGAATGAAATTTTTTGAGCTTGAAGGCAAGGAAAGAGGTCTGTCATTTTTTAAATGCAAGTAGTAATAAATAGTGCCAAATATATTGCAACCTCAGAAGGACAAATTTGTATCCGACTATTTTGCAGGAAAATATTTTGTATGAGCTATCTACTAATGATACTCAAAATTCTGGGATTATTTGTTCATATAAGGTTTTACGAGTTCGATTTGAAGATTGTTTTAAAATATTCTAGATCTGACAGTAGGAAATTCGAACTTTTTGTCGAAACATTTCAGAGAAAGTACCCTGTCGTTTTGGGGCCGCGATTCATCGAAATGGAGATCTTCGTCCTGAGAAAAGTGTAATCCCGCGCGCGAGCGCCATCCGCTTCGAGCCCTACTCACCAGGCATCACGTGGGTCGGGCAGCTTTCGTCGCACGGAGATGAGATCACTGGCGTACTGGTTGAAGGCGTTCTTGAGCCAGCCCTCGTCCACGAGGCGCTTCATGTCGGCGGACATGTTAGCGGGGAGGACGACGGGGCGGCCGTTCTCGCCGGGGCCGTCCAAGAGGGCGGCAGGGCCGTCGCGGGGCGCCACAAGCACGCCGCCCACGACGTCGGCGTCGGGCTCCGCCCCCGCCCCTGCGTCCGCCCCCGCCGCCCCGGCGCCCGCGCCCTTCCCTGCGTTCTTCTTCTTGAGCGGCGGCAGCGGCTTCTTCGGCGGGGCGCCCGGCGCCGGCACGGGCTGCGGCGAGGGCGCGTTGACGCGCGGCGCCGCCACCAGCCCCGCCGCCACCCCCGCCGCAGCGGCCGCCCGGTCGTCTGCGCCCGCACCCGCCACCGCCTCAGCAGCGCCACCTGCCACACACACAAGAACACACAGTCAATGCGCTGCACCGCCCCGCTCGCAATGCATGGATCACTGGCACTAACATCTCGACCAGGTTTTTGGCCATTTTCCTTATTTCACTGAGCAAATGCTCAGTGTTTCTTTCTTTGCTTCTGGTCATAAATGTTCCTTCACTATGTTCACATTTTTTAAGACCTATTTTTGCTTATTGTGGTAGATAGGAGAAGAGACGAGGCATGTCTTATTTTGTTAGAAATACTATAAAAACAAATATTGTGTAATACTCTAGAACAAAAATGTCTAGTTTTCAAATGTTGTTAAACACGCTTCATTGGTCATATCATTCAACAATAATTAGTGAAGTCGGGTAGGCATTTTGGAGCTCACAAAAACGAGAGTAGAATTAAACGTTCAAATCTGAAGATTATAGAACCAAAGAAATTTCCTGCAATGCTCGAATTATTTGGTCATATCTTTAGTGTAAACTAATGTAGTGTGCTTTAGGAAGCCACATACGATAAATGATGGCCCCCTGCTGTTTCTGTCTTTAATATCATGACATGTGCAAACACCGTTTCGTATCGCCGAAACGATCGTCCAAATCACTGATATATAACTCAGATTCGCACAGGGCACGAATTTATTATATGTATATACACAATGCAATTCGGGAGGAGCGACTACTATTTTTTTAAACAAACGTCTAAATCGAACTTGCTAGCAGATTAATAAGTAAATTTAAATTGTGTAAAACATAGCGACTAATGTAAACTATTTCTTAGCTGAATGGAATTTTAAACAAAAGAGAAAATGGAATTTGGTCTCAATGAAATTTTTAATTTCAACACTAAATATGTGAATTGTTTGCACAAACGACGGGAAACGAAAAATATTTACAAAAATGTTGTGAAGACGTGTTTTAATCTCTAAAATTAATTAAAATTAGACATATTATCTAACCAATAATTTTATACAGTTGGCAAAAATTCGGTAAACATTGTTAGTAAGATACTACCACAGATAAAAGGAAATCATTGTAATGTCAGGTATGGAAATTACGTTGGTGTTAAAACTAGATACTAAAACTCTGAATATCAGAGGAATTAATAATGGCCTGCGAAACGCATAGTTATTAGCGAAGTGCACATGAGAACGCCTCTCTGCTCTATTTGCTAGCCGTCCCGCTGCCTGTGCAAATTCTGTTGAATCGTCCTGGAGCACAATGTTGACACTTTTGTAAATCGCGCTGCGGGTACCATTGTATTACATGCACTGCGTTTCCCAGATTATCTCTTCTCTAAATCCCGGTGTCTGAGAATATTTTTTTTTAGACAGCACAGCAAATTTGACGCAAAGAATATTTGAATGAAGAGTAGCTAATTCTTAAATTTTTGGTTTAATTTTGTGTCACAGAAAATGCTTACGTTTTTGTAGAAAGCAAATAGATCGAGGAAAGATTATGTTTGTAGTTATTAATTTTTTTCATAACAGTTTTTGTGTGTATGAGAACAGAATGAACATTCACTAGCTTTTCTTGTTCATGAAGTAAATATACGATTGTAAACAGATACTAGCGCGAGGTAAACATTACATTTGTTCTGTGACAATAAAACTTAGTAATATTATGAAAGATAACACATGGCAATGAACACAGTGTAATTATGCCGTAACACAAGAGGCGTTCTATTGTTTCAGTCACGCTTCTGATTTACCGACGCACGTACTGTGTCGAAATATTTTGCCTCGACAAAGGTACCTATCTTAGTGTTTCCAAGAGTATATTCTTAGATTATCGCGCAAATGGAATACAATGTTTTGAGGTACATTTAAAAAAATTTAAAATGAGTACATCACTGACTTCTTCGTTTGTTCTTTACATTCTTCTCTGAAACCGAATAACTTGAATTTTATTTGGTAAATAAAAATGTGCTTGGTATCTTTATGTTAGAGTGGGTTGTGTATTTTTTAAGCAGTATAAAATATCGTTCGATTGCAAGATGAATACAATCACAGTTCTGAATTAGATGCATAGACATCACAGAACGGCATTATATGTTGTCGAAAATGTGTGTGCGAGAGCGAAACCTCGCTCTCGACTTTCTTGTGTCTCTTGCTCTTCATTTTCTGTTTGCATAATTATACACTACAGGCTCTTCGAAGTTGTCATGTGTCTGTTTGTAATGAAAGGAGTAAATGTCAAGGAACACTCCCGTAATTTTAGAAACGTAATTATCTCCGTTTTTCTGTGTATTGAGAAGTTTGTGAACAAATTGATGGTATTGGAATCATTGTTTTATAATTATTAATTGCAAGGTTAAAAAGATGTTATAATTAAAAAGGTTAATGATGCTTATCCTTTCCTTGTTCATTCTACGTTACCAAGATTCATGTTCACGAGAGTGAAACAGTATTCAGTTTCAAGTGTGAAGTCATCATAAACTGAGTTTTCCAAACTTTACTAGGGATATCTATATATTGAATATAACTCACTTCTTGCACACGTTCCTTAGAAAACAAGTAGTAAAATATAGATTTGTATCATTAAAAGTTGTAACACGAATGGATCTGCACAGTATTGTCTGTTGGGGTTTTAGCATGATATTACGTGTAATTTCCTTAAATACAACTTGAATAAAATCGTTACATGTAAGGTCAAGAATCCTATGACAGGTCAAAGAGAATGTTACGATCAAATTTTAAAAAGGAAACTGTCACAAAAAAAAACTGTGTCTGATGGAAAAATTCTGTATACATAACTGAATTCAATATGTAAAAACGCACTAGATTCTCTAATCAGATTGTTTGCGAAGAAAACCTTGTCGACCTGTGTTATAAACGAAATAAGAAAAATGTGCCAAATAAAATTATTTGGATTGTAAACTCTGATAATACATTTAATTATATTTAAATAAATACACTAATTAAACCAGATTTGTGTGTGATTTTGTTAAAAAGAAAGCTACCTCACTAAGTAGAACGCACTATTCACGATATATCTTTTTAGACGTATAAATAATAATAATAATAAGATTTTTTCGTGTTGTTGATAAGGAGACGCGATACAACTCTGATGTATTACTTTGATTATCCACAGGTAAAAATCCTTGAACTCCTCTCCTTATGTCGACCGTGCAATGCAAGTGTAACGCAATGTCTCTGTAAAGCAATGTCGACCGAAATACACATTAGATAAGGTGGGAGGCTTGTCTACTTGTCTAGACATCGACTTGTCTAGACAAGCAAACCAAAAAAGCGTATGTATACATTTTGTCACCCCTTGCGCTCGTTCAGTTTATTTGTCGCCGTGCATTGTCAATCTCTTCATCGCAGGTTGAGGCCGTCGCCACGGTGCTTTTGCCGCAGTCGATCACGGGCCCGGGGCCGCACCTGCTGCGCGCGGAACGGGGCGTCGAGGCATCGACCGGCCTCCGGATGCCTCGCGCTCGGCGCTCGCCTCATCGGTCGCCCCGTCAACCCGCCCCGCCCCGCT
>BOPP01000274.1:527446-590951 GCA_017312745.1 Gryllus bimaculatus
GCCCCCATCGCTACGCCCTGCCTCATTCTACCCCGACCCATCCCGGTCCTTCCCCTCCACCCGCTCCACACCCCCGCGCCGCGCCTCGCTCCACTTCTCCCGCCCCGATCCGTGCCCTCTTTCTTGCCCCGCTCCCTGGGGGCGAGGCCGCAGCCCATTTGCGAGTTGCCCGGCCGGCAGCCTCCGACGCGACAGACTAACTCGACCAGACCATCCCTTGCCCCGCTCTATCACCTCTTCACGTTAAACGATTTTCACGTTGATTAGAAATTCCGCCTGTTGGACTACGAGTCTCTCGGCTACAACTCTGCGAATTGTCAAAAACTGTAACTCACTTTGCCGGTAAAATTCGTCCACATAAGGGGGTGATGCTTTGGAAAGATTGATAAGGAATAATCACAGCAACATACGTGAAGACAAAACGAAACGACCTGTATGTATAAAAATTCGCATATGTAGAAAAATTCCCGAAAACAATGAAGTTGAAGAGTCTGAACTTGTCTAACTCGCGGTTGTGGCTCAGTGGTTGCTGCGGTTAGGTCAGAGACCTTTCGTCTAAACAGAAGTACCCTCTCATTTCTCACGTTAAGATAATGTATGCGTTCGGAATGAATAAAAACAAATTGAAATATAAATTATGCCTTCGTGAAGTACATAATTACAAGAGTCATAGTCAATTACCATTGCCTTTTCAATAATGAGGGTTGTAAATGTGCTCGAGCAGAAACCTTTTAAAATATTGAATTTATTATACAACTGACGAAATGAAAATTACACTTAAAATTTCCAAATTTAACGCAATTGAAATTAAATTACATGATGGAACAAATCAAGAAAAAATGCAACGAAAAATGCAGGGAACGTAACCTACACAGCACTGCTAGAATCCAGACAAAACAAGATCCTTTCATTTGAAATGTATTTGTTAGAAATATTTATGCCATATGTCGGTTTACTTGGAGTCTCGCAAGACGAAAAGTACATTTCTCTATTTAATATCACAATCATAAACAGTGTTGCAAAATATGTTAAAGCTAACAGAAATAAGTTGATGAAAACGATAAAGCTGTCCGTTAAATTAATAATTACACTTGTTAAGCGTATCCTTACTGCCCCATCTAAGGAAATTCGTTTTAATCAAGCATGTATTACTACAATTGTTTTCAAAGCAGCGCCGCCTTTTTATTGAGTTCAGACGAAAGGATATCCTGTGCACTAGACCAAATACAACATGCTTTGCTAAAGCCTACTTAGACTTTTATTGAAACATCCCTTTTATTCTTCACACAGAAGCCGCCAAATTCGTCAGACATTGCCTCAACGATATAATCGGGGTTTCCTCTTTTAGAATCGCCATCCCTTCCATGAAAAAAATGGCATCCGAATCTAAAGTAATTGTAAATGTAGTATGTTGTTCCAAAGATACAAATACCACCTACATAATTCCAATAAAAGTCGCGATATCCGTAACTGATGAGGACACCTAGTGGCCTTCCAGAGTAATGAATTTATTGAAATTTGTGAATTATTTCTCTTTCCTCTTCAAATATTTTATCTCAAATTTTATCTCATCCAATTACAGTACTTGGACACTACCGAAAGTCACGTTATTTCCAGATTAAATACACTACATTCTTTGTATTTGTTTAAAAGAGGCCATGCCCCTATTATTGTGTATTTAATTACCAACTTTAACTGCTCAACTATTTTTTTAATTATTTTGATTTTTATTATCCAAAGATAGTTGTTAAGATGAAAATACGTTAATTTCACCAGCAACTCTACATTTCATATTAAGTGAGTTTTTCCTCGATTAAATCGGTGATTAATTTTGAAATATGTAGGGTGCGTGGGAACTACAACTGAGAGGCATAATCTCAACAATGAAGAGAATCCTTGATTTTATACCTGAAGTTAGAGTTTCTAAAATTCGAAACTGCTATATAATTTGTTGAATGATTAAATGATATTTCCGGGCGCGTCAACTGTAACGGGTGGTGGCGAAGATCCTCCGTCGCTTGATGGCAAGATCCGGCGGCGATCTACCAGTCGCTTTGCGGGATTTCACCCAACCAGTTATCTCCCACCGCGGGGGTACTGCGTCCAGCCCGAACAAGCTCTAAGATCCCCTATTCGCCTTCTGACATGTGTGGTAGAGTAGTGCGTGTATGTGTGGGTGGATGGGTGTAAGGGGAGAAATGGAAGAAGAGAGGTCAACGCGAAGAAGGAACAAATGCGCACGATCTGTGGCCCGTTTGTCAGGGCACCATTCCGGCATTCACCTGGTATTGATTAGAGAAACGACATATAACTACCGGGCAGGTGACCACTAGAAGCTCCAGGCGGCGCGTGAATTCGTCCCACCTATGAACCCAGTGCCGAAAATCCTTTACCGTCGGCGTTCGAGTTGCTGTAAGCTTTATGGGCCCCCGTTTCATGTATCAGCCGCCGTGTCCGTGGCGGGGCAGGATGACGCAGGGCGGCGGGGCCTAATGGGGAGAAAGCGATGGGACTAATGGCGCCTTGCGGCGTTCCGCGCATCCGCATTCCGCCGCCGCGACGCTCGCTCGCCGACGACGCCCCTCGGCGCCCGCCCATGTCGTGCGTCTTCCGCCCGGGAGCCCCCGCGTGCACTGCCCGCCGCTCGCCCTCCCTCGCTGCGGTAGCAAGCAAACTCTGGGAGCGAACAACAGCCTCCCTGCTACACCGAGCTTTGTTTCGCACTCTCATTGCTGCTGCCTCGGCCCCTCAAACTTGTCAACAAAGGTCACAACCAAAAAATTCGCTGATTTTATTCCTAAGTCAGAGTTTCCGATGTTCAGATAAAACGCACCCTCGGTTGAATTTTGATTCCTGACGTGTCAACTACGTTGGGCATTGGTCCCGTAAGTTTAGTGTATGTTAAATCACGGAAGGAGGCGGCGGTGTTCCTCCTATTTGGACTATGAGATCCGGCGCTGCGCTTTATTGTCGACTTGCGGGTGTACCCCCTGTAAGAATTCCACCCGGCGGGACACCGCCCCCCAATCGAGACAAGATCTAAGCTTCGATTACGTGAATTATGGAGGGACAGTAAGTTGGACTGTGAAGTTGAGTTATCCATTCTGACATTTCAGTATAAGATTATTATGAAAAATGTGTGTGAATTAACATCATTTAAAAATAATGGTCGTTTCATATAAGATGATACATACAGCAGATGCATGCAGAAGAGAAAATGTTTGTTTGTAGAGTTCATACAGGATTACCGAAAGATACTGTCTAAACCTTAGAAACATCACAGTATTTCTCTCCAAATATAAAAGAAAACAATTTTCTGATTCGATTGCTCTCTGCTGATCGAGTGAAATACTCAGGGCTGTAATGCAACATTTCAGCCCCGAGGAAAGTAACGTTACGATGACCGACATGTCGACAATACAAACTAACCGCGTAGTCACCTGTATGGTCGAAAGCATTCAAATGACTTTGGTCGCTGTAGCCTGCTAGTCGTGTTGACGCCACATTCCTCAACAAGATTTATTATTTACAAGTATCTTCGCTTCCCATTCGTCAAATCAGACCATGTGAATGGGCGTTAGACTATTGTTCCGTGTTGCTAATAAGTATATCTACACTAATATATAAAGACAAATGCGTTGAATTACAGCGCGATTCTCTCTGAATCTACTGAATCAATACCGATGAAATTTTTGTGCTAGCTTCCTTTAAATGTCTAGAGTACTATAGGCTATGATTTGAAATCTTAAACTTTAATATATTTACAAAATAATTACTTTACTTAACTTTTTTTTGCTTAGCATTATATCACAGATTCAAAAGTGCAATCAATGTACTACAATTGTTTAGCTCCGCTCCACCAGAGAATGAAGACTGAGATCTACGATTGAGTTCATCTATGCACAGAATTAGGCGTCTACAGAAAATACCATAGAGGTTATAATATATTATAACCAATATAATAATATATTACAATATAACCTCCTTAGAGAGAACATTGTTAATTTTACTTTCATGTGTATAATCTGGTATGTTCATATTTAAGAAAGATAATGACAGTTTTTATTTTCTCCTTATATACAAGTAACTTGGATATTGATTTTAATTGTGTCTAGACGTGAATGTATTAAGTGTCGAAGAGACATAAAAGTATCATTTCGCTGACAAATGTGCATGATCTCGTAAAAAAGATGTGAATGCACACGTTTCCTTCATGAATTGGGTTAGTGGTAATAAATTAAGCATGATTATTGTGCATTTGCAAGTTGAAGGAGGGAAAGTGACATGTTGTGAATTATTTACGTGTTCTGCTGAAATTGTAACAAACGGACGAATTTTTGTAGGAATGTGATTTATGTAGGGGAAAGTGAAAGCGTTTCTTAAGACGGTGAATAAATTATTATTTAAATTCACGAGAATAAGAATTATAATTGAAGTAAATGAGAAATATCAAACTTTTCTTTATAAATACGCGGGAAGAGAAAAAATATAAATAAAAAGTAAATTTGGCAATTGATTGTAAGTATTAGTACAATACATAAATTTCCCAAAAGGAATATACGTAGGTTAATGCATTATATTTTTTGTTTAGATTTGTTTATTAAGGCTGGTTAAAAAGAAAGTGAAATGGGGGAAGGCGGGAACCCCAAAAAGAAAAACACAACTATATTTTTAAGTGAAAAATTCAGGAACACATGGTATTTCCAGATGGGAGCAAGGCAGAGAGGGGTGGAGCGGGGCGGTGCGTGGTTACAACAGAATAGATACAAATAGAACACGCCGCAGGGCGTAAACAGTCGGAATTCCTTTTCCTGGCTAATAAAGTATGGTGTGTGCTACGTAAAACGGGTTCACTACGAATTTTCGAAATGAATCCCCCACTCTCTCGTAAGGTGATCGGATTATTTATAGAATAAAAAATGTGATAAAAGAGTTGCAACCGTAACTGCATTCCCATCAAGAGATTTTAGTTAAAATCCAGCAAGAAGAAGGGGTGTTTCGTATCCTTTCTCTTCCATAGGAAATCAACACCGTCGAAGCGTAGAAAGAAATAACCGCCTTGCTTCTGGTACTGGTTTGCTTTACAATTAGCCTTGCTTCTTGTGATCAACTGGCAGATGAGACTTATTTAATCAAAGATCGAATGTTTTCAGTGTATAAATTGGAAAGATTTTTCAGTCAAGCTTTTCCTATTTCCAACATTTTTTTCTTATTTTATCAATTAATTTTTAAATGGGTCATGCATGTCGAAACCATATACAAATGAATCTACTCATTATGCGATTAGTGCTGGCACAAATAAAATGTTATCACAACACACCAACGCCTTAGATTATGCATTTCTAAAAAATAGTACAGTTGCATGACAAACAGAAAAATGAAAGCAATGTATACGAATGTTTTTGAACAATGGAAATACCCACACATCTAATTCTGTTACAGTTTTTGTCGTTTTTTTTCTCAGCGGGGGGGGGGGGAGTATGGATACGTTAGATAGAGGCCACCGTTATGGGCGAATAAATTCGAAACGGTCAGATATTCAGCGTCCGTATCAAAAGGCATTCTCCCGAGTCACATTATCGTTCGCGTGGAATTACCTGCGTCGCAAACGAACAAAAGGCGACCTATGTTTACGTCATTCTTCGCAAAAGTAACCTATTAGTGGATAAACCCTGCCCCTTGATTGTATTTCAAGGTCTTATGTAAAATGTAAACATTGTTTTCCTAGATTAGATAGTTAGGGACATGGTATGACACATCAAAACTTTTTGTAGGTAATTTACAAGGAATATGAGAAGCGATTATCAAAGTTTATATTAATTCACGCGTTTCCATTATGTAAATGACAATGACGTAAGAATTCACCCTCCACGTTGCATATTCGTTGTATATTCGTTTTTGAACGCTTTTTCTGCATTCGAAATGCTGCATCGGAAATAAATGACAGCGGTTTTTCCTTCTTAGACGAAAGAATGTTTTTCTTGTATCTGTGAATTCAAATCAGTTTGTGGGATTCATTTTCGTAAAAACTCTTTTGTGTAGGTACGATGAAGATAAGTATTTTCCACTTGTGGTAATGTTAAGACTTCAAACTTACAATGCATGAAATTTAACAATGACTTTCTGGATAAAAATAATTACAGATAACATTATCTTAGAACGAATGATAAATATAAACTATAAATACTATTTGATTTTCACATCAGAATGGCCTTTCTTTTCCTGAAACAAATTTTTCTTAAATTTCTCCTTTATTCTGTGCAATTTTTATTTTTCCCTTGTAAGATTTGTAAAGTATTTCACTCTTTTCAAATAAAATATTAAAGCTAGAAAATATTATGCTGGTCTGTGGAAATGAATAAAAATAACAACAAAAAATATCTAGGGGCCAAATCAATCAATATCTTTACTACATGTCGGTTTATCGAAGTGTAGATTATGTTGTTGCATACGTTTGATGCTCAGTTGAACCATTCAAGAGCGTACAAATAAAACAGTAATACAATCCTGAAATTTATATTTCAGACTTCCGGTAAAAGTGTTCTGGCCTGAAAAACTGTGTCACCAGTCATGTCGACATCGATGTGATATGACTGACATCAATTTCTATCCACGAGTGACACGTCTGTCCAGAAGACAGATTCATTTACACTTTCAAGATGTGCGGTTAGTTTCGTCAGCTATCCAATTTTAGTTGAGTTAACTTGACTCGCACGTAGGACACATGTGTTGGCAAGCTACTATCCTTCAATATACACTAAACTCTAATAGTAAACTTACTTAATTGGAATATTTAGAAAGTTTTGTAATAATAAACTTAATATTCTGGTGTAATTGACAACAAGTCATGAGTGTACAAATTATATTACTTATTTGACAATTAACAATTAATATTGGTGCCTAGGTTCAATGATCGAACAAGCATTGGAACGTTGTAACAAAAAGATGTTATATAAAACATATAGTCGTCATTATATTTCATTTATAACAATAATTTATTTTAAAAATATGCCCTTTGCATATAATTACTTAAACACAAGGTGTTCTACTGTGATATGTTTGTTGAACTTACGGACTTGTTATTCTCTCTACAATCGCTTCTTTATCGCGGGTATGCAATCTGGATGCATTAAATGTCAGAATATCGGTGTTTTAAAAGCCAACTTAATATATGTTGTGTACGCCTACCACTTTTCAACATTTTCCGATACTTGATTTTAATCTCCCTTGCTCTTAAATTATCTTCGGTAACTTTCCCACCCAAACCTCAATCATCTTTTTTTAAGGAAGAGAACATGAAACGATAAACGCCGATCTCATCACCGTCTGAGGGAGGTCTCCGCGCGTCTAAACACGGGGATAAGCCGCGCAAAACGGGCGAATAAAAAGTTTCCGCGGTTGACACCAGGGAGGCAAAGTTTCCTTCTCCTCCTCCACCGCCGGCAGGGTGGCAAGGGGCGGGGTGGGTCCGGACGGAGTGCGGCGCGCCAGCCCGCCCGCCCTGTAATCGGCCCACCTGAGCGCCCTTATCGGAGTTCGATATAAGCGGAGTGTCCTTCTCCGCCACGCGCGTTTCTGAGAGGCGGCTCGGAGACGTAGGCAGCTGCGCCCGCGCTGCCGCTGTCGCTGCCGAGCAGACACCCACCTGCACCCGCCTCGGGCGGACTGCAGCTGATTTTAACACGTTACGCCCTAGAACGGACGGTCTAGTACAGGGGTTCCCAACCTCTTTTCTATAATCGACTCCTTTTAAGAGATTTCGCCACCCTTACGTTTTCCGTATACATACCGCATCCATAATCTTAACACCAAAAATTGCACGTAAACAATTTCGTATACCAATATTTTTGTAAATATCTCGATTTTCAGTAATCGAAGAGGAAGTCTATTCGATTATTGAATTGCAATGGTCTCAAAATTTTTTTTTAAGAATGGGATTTTCTGAATATCTACTTCCTAAGGATAAATGTCGGATACAGAAGAACAGAAACTAATTTGAAATGTGTTATTATGTTTTTTACTTAATATCGGGAAGCGGTTAAGTTCATTATTTTTTTTGTAATCAATAGTATCTTTATTATATTGATCAGGCGCTGGTTCATTTTTGATTATTGACACCCAATTGACCCCTTGATCATCGTTGCCCCCCTCAAAATTTCATCGACCCCCAGGGGATTTACATCGAGCCCGTTGGGAACCCTGGTCTAGTCGGACATCAGGTCTAATGTACAGTAGGTTCACTGGGAGGGGAGGACTACCACAGAATATACCCCAAAACTTCGAGGTCTAAAAGAAAAAAAGTCCAATTACGCAGAAAGTTTAATATCAGTACGTTCATTTGCTCTGGAGACCTAATAAAATTACTCTAATATTATATCAGCTTTGTAGCAGAAATTTACTTTATAATTGTTGAACAATTTATACATAAAGGTCTAATATGAAAATATTTCCAATAAAAGAGGTGTACATTGCATAGCATCCGTGTGATAATATGTGAAGCTACTTCGAAACATACTTTCTCGAATTATTTATAACGAAGAGATAATATTTCAATATTGCAAATTGTATTTTGCTAATTCTTCAGCTATCCTCAAAATAAAAAAAAAACCTTTAGCAAAGGAAGTGCGGCGTTTGAAATCGGCAA
The DNA here is from genome assembly GCA_017312745.1 of Gryllus bimaculatus. Classification (NCBI taxonomy): domain Eukaryota; kingdom Metazoa; phylum Arthropoda; class Insecta; order Orthoptera; family Gryllidae; genus Gryllus; species Gryllus bimaculatus. The sequence goes on from BOPP01000274.1 coordinate 536,091, forward strand.
TTTTTGCAATTTTCGAAAGTTGACAGGTCTGGATGAAAATTGGATGAACACCGTACTTATTTTCCACTGATTGAGGATAAAAATTAATAATAAAAATATTGTCCTGTAATCGCGAGTATTAAACTTTGGTCATCAGATTCGCTTGTTCAAATCTTATTAAAGTAAAGATATTCCTCCCCGATGAAAATAGTATACCACAATCTTATCTACAAGAACATTGTCCAACCTAAGTACCGTTTTATTACGATACCTTTGCTGTAATGGAGAGATTAATGAGGAAAGTTCGAAAACATTTTGTAGTTTTGAAAATTTTGAAATCAGACATTTTAATGAAAATATTTTTTTCAGTAGCAATGCAATGTTTTGTTGTGTTACTCTTCCATTAGTTTGCTTGGCCATGATTCTTTAACTTTCATTTACTCTAATTATGATTCTTTATACTTTCATTTACTCTTGGTAACTTTCCCGTTACCTCTTTAACGGAAGTACATTTTAAACTTTCTGTCCTTATTTTATCTTTATTATGTCTTCTGAACTTCATTCCTGCGCAACTCATCCTTTCTGAAGTACTTCTATGAGACTAGTTGTTTCCTTTTTTATCTTGCCTAGTAGATGAGTATGCGTTGCTTCAGTGTTCTCCTGTAGGGTGAATAATTGACGAAACATATTTCCGTGCATCCCACATCACGATGCTTGTTGTGGGAAACATGCCGTTGGATTAAAGTCAGTAATTGCCTGTTCAAAAGAACACAATGCATCATTACGTCACAGTTTTGAAAAGAGTCATTCTCAACATCTTGTTGGTTATGCAAGTTATGCAACATTGGGATCTGTCTAAGAAAAGAAAATGACATTTGTGAGAAAAAAGAATACCACCATGGTTTCCGGATGTTTTACTCATAAGAAAGCTCTCACTTGCATATAATGATTACCATACCGCGACACAACTTTCTAAAAGAATCACCAATGTACAATACATTTTCACATCTGCATTTATTTGCATTGTAAACGATTTATTGACTAGCAGACAAAAAATTAATCCTAAAACATATTAAAATAAAAACTGCAAATTTCCTCTTCTAATTTTATTATAATTACAAAACACTTGAAATATACTAATATGTGAAATGAGACGAAAATAAATGCCCCAAATCTTTAATGTACTCAATCCAAAAAATACATCCACAATTTACAAAATTCTCAATATGCAAGCTATCATTAAAGTTAGATAATAGGAAAAAATAATCAACACGCACCATCGTTATTTCACTGATAAAAAGAGTGATATAGAATGATGAATAGAGTTACAATATCGGGAATACTACAGAATCAACGGAGAATTTTCATTATCTTAATAAAAAAACAATTCTCAATTGATTTTTGAATCAAGGAGATAAAGTATTGTACTTGTTTGACATTTCATGGGCGATTGAAACGCGCTTTAGGGATCCCGAAGACTCTAAATCACTAACCCCAACAAAATGCTATCTCCCACCAGCCCCAACAATAAACGCTTAATCCTTAAGCACATCTGCAAAGTCCGCAACCGTAACGGAGAGGCTCCCGCGTTGGCCGCGAGCGCATGCGGGCGGGTCAACGGAGGGGGCGGGGAGGCGGCGCCCTCGCCCGCGACGCGGCAAATGGCTCGTAAAGAAGGCGGGCGTGGGCGGAACGGCTCTGCGGCACGATGAACGTTCCGGCGCCGCCGCAGCGACGGCAGCCATGAGACGGCGCGGCGGCGGTGGAAGGGACGACGGGCGGGTGAGATAGGAAGCGCAGGCGGTAGACCAGGTCAGAGAGACCGGTTTGATGAGAGGTAGGGCAGGCACAGGACAGAGTGAGCGGGCAGCACGCGGGAGGGCGCAAGGGAAATAGGCAAGATGGCAAGTGGACGGGAGGGCGAGGCGGGTATATGAATGTGGGTGTTTAGAGAAGGAGAGGGATGAAACAAGTTGAGCGCGTAGAGATGTACGGTAGGAGAATGAAGGGAGAGCGTGGAATTAAGTACATGAGAGTGATAGAGATACGGTCGACGTGAAACACATGTGGAGAGTGACACGGCATCAGGGCAGAGCGGAAGAGAGTAGCCGATTGGAGAAGCACGGGACGTGCGTGTATGCTACTTGGTGGGATATGAGGCTTTGGTTACAATTCGAAACAGCAGGAATGTGTGCACTGTCAATTGATTGTTCACGGTCACAGGGGTGGGGTGGTTTTTAATGGTCCCCCACAGATGGAAAGATCGACGCAGGAAGGTAGACAAGATAATGAGGATAAGAGTGAAATGTTTTGAAAGGAACACGGACACTGATGAAGGGACAGATGAAGGAGGAATGAGCGGAGATTCGTTGGGATAATTGTTTTAACCTCATGAGAGGTCAATGAGAGTGGAGAACGAAACTGGGTGAGTACTGCTGAATAAGAGGGGCTGGGCGAACGGGCTTGGGTGGGCGAGCGGGTCTGGGTGGGAGAGCGAGTAAGGCTGGGCGAGTAAGACTGCGGAACTGGGGAAGGGAGAGAGAAAGGCTAGGAAAGGGAAGAAGTAAGGCTGTTAGAGGGAGCGAGTAAGGCTGGGTGAGGGAGCGACCGAGTCGGTGTGAGCGAGTGAGGCTGGGTGAGCGAGTAAAGCTGTGTGGGGGAGTACGGCTGGGTGACAGAGAAAGACTGGGTAAGCATGTGAGACTGGCTGAGCGATCGAAGCTAGGCGAGTGAGCGACTCTGGGTGAGCAAGCGAGTCTGAGTGAGGGAGTGAGTCTGGGTGAGTAAGCGAGTGTGGGAGAGCGATCGAGGCTGGACGAGCGATCGAGGCTGGACGAGCGAGCGAGGCTGGCTGAGCGATCGAGGCTGGGTGAACGAGCGAGTCTGAGTGAGGGAGCGAGTCTGGTTGAGCGATTAAGGCTGGGTGAGCGAGCGAAGCTCGGTGAGCGATCTAGGCTGGGTGAGGGAGTGAGTCTGGGTGAGGGAGCGAGTCTGGGTGAGGGAGCGAGCGAGCGAGCGAGCGAGGCTGGGTCCGCGTGGCTGGCGCGCGCCGTCCGGCGCGGCGCGGCGTCGCGGCGTGGCCTCCGGCCCGTGGCGCATTAGCTCCCCGGTCAGGGCGGCGAGGAATGCGGCGGGGAGGCCGTTTGTTTCTTGGTTGTCGCGCGACGGGGCGCGCGCGCTTCCAGAATTTCTTTAGCAGCGGGAAATATGCGGAGCGACGCGCGCGCAGCACCACGCCCCCCTCCACCGCCGCGCCGCGCCGCGCCGCGCCCGCCGCGCAGTGCCGCTTCCCCCGGGGCGGGGAGACAGGAAGAGTGGAGCGGCCCCCGCCGCGCTCCGTTTCACCCTGAATCGCCTCGCGCCACCTCATCCATTCCCGTCTCTCCCGCTCTCGTCCCGCCGTCTTCCAGCCGCCTGGCGCTTTTACTGCCTCCCCCATGCTCATTTAATTTGTCGCCACCTCCTATTTATTTTCGAATCTTCTTTTCTTTCATCGCTTCTTTTACCTACCTAGACTCCCCGTTTTGTATCCTGGACCCGGGTTGTATTTTACGCCCGCGCTGTTTCTACCAATATTTAAACAGTTTTCCTTATCACGTAGAGATCTCCGTCTCCTCTCTTCTCCCTGACTCGACACCATTTTATGTTCTTTTCTCTCTTGCAGAAACTCTTCCAACAATTTCTCAGCTACGCATGGATATGCTATCTTAATTTACTTAACGAAGAGCACCCGACGTCCATATGAATGCTCACATTGCTGCTTTTCATTGCTGGAAACTTCACATGAGCAAATGTTTAATTCTAACCTTTTCCACGTGATCTAATCTTTTAGAATGCGTCATATATTGTGCGTACGCCCTTTAAATATCAGACAGTTTGCCGACTCTAAATGTTGTCTTTCTTGCTTCAACCCACTGCACTTTGCATTTTCCGTCTTCCTCTCCGCTCCCGCCGCCGCTCCGTGGCGACTGTGGATGGTCCAGCGGCGTACTCGGGTAAATCCCGCGCAATATATTTCCAGAAACACTTCCGCTGGGACGCTCTGTCCCGCTGCCGCAAGATTGGTAGATTCCCCTCTCAGACTTATCGGGATAACTCGTCTTTCCCAAGTTGCAGCAGTGACGAATCGCACTTCATGTAAATCAGAGTAGATTGCAAAAACTTGGGCGCGAAAGGTGGTGGAGCGTAAAGAGTGAATTTTGTGGGTCGCGTGACCAATCACGGAAGTACTTTTACGATGCAATCAACCCAAAGGGTTTTCTGCGGAAGAATGCGTAAGATAGTTGACGTGTGAAAGAAACACTAAATTGACTGAGAGTGACAATTTTATCTCAACATTTAAGTGTCGGCGTATTTAATAGATGATCCGAAAGCGTCCTAAATTGCTTGGTGCTGAGGGCTGAGGAAACCTGATGTCGATTCTCGATAGGGTCTTCAACTCGAGAGCAGATCACTCGTCCACTTGTAGTCCACTCTGGAGCGCCAAGCGCCCTTTATCCTTGTGTTCGCCGTCTCAAGAACCCTCACCTTCCCGGGAGCAGCGGTTACCCTCCCCTCTCTTCCCAAACGACGCGGCTCGCCACCTTTCCCCTCCCAGCGCCCCTTCTTAGGATCCTAAATTACGAGCTAACTACAGTAGCTATTAGTAACTATAGCGGTTGCCCTAACCTCAGTAGCCTAAATTCGTTTCACGTTCCGGCGTTTACAAAAATGTGTTATACTTTCCAACCAATCGTTTTCATAAACCCGTTTGCTCATTCGCCTAGTTTTCCAAGACCTCTCTTGTCTCATTTAGTATTTTTGAATATTTCATATTTTTTCGAAACTGGTCAAGTGATTACCTCTAGTAATATGGAAACATTCTTAACAAATTCAAATTTGCCATACTAATAACATTTCGAAAACTCGTTTCTTATCTGAATGACAGACAAATGAAAAGTTGAATAAAAATGGCAACCCTAGTCACCAAGAGATAGTAAACGACTGTATTTTTATTCTTTAGATAATGTTAAAACGAGTTTTAAATACTCATGACTGTGATAACCTCGAACTTAAAAAATCTACGTTTAAGTACACACCATTTTGACTTACAGTATATCGCATTGATCCATTCTTTATTGTTGATTGCATTATGCAAACTAATATGATTACGGTGGAATATCATATTTTCAATTATTTTGCATGTCCTTATCTCGAATCGAATTCAGTTTGAGTTTGAGTGTCCATCGCATAATGATTGAGTCATACTTGTTCGGTACTTTCAATAGACTTTCATCATTTCCATTTATTATTAAAATAAATAATTAACGTATCCATGACTTCATAAGAGATGAAGAAAATATATCTTCTAGGGAACCATCAAATGAATGATCACTATGATGCACAAACAGCAACGTTAATGGGATATTGGCGATCTTGTTCCCAACGACAAAACCGTTTTACAAATTTCTTTCATGCATTGTGCAGTGCGATATTTCATTAGCAATGAAGACATTTAGGATTGTCACCAAACGTACGCATGCGAACTTTGTTCATGATGTTTAGAACGTTTCGGGTAAAATATCTTTGTAAGTAAGAGTTATGCTGTGTCCCAGTGCAAACAGGCGGAAATTATGAAGGTATCAAATGAACAAATACTCGCTGTGAATGACAGACTTGAAATGCTCATTCATTATTCTTTTTTTACGCAATATTGTCTCCTCAAAATCAGTGTCATGAATGCTATGATCGTGCTATGAATCATGTACTCCATTCGACGTGCCCATTCCAATTGCAGGACGTACTATGAAATTCTCTTTTTCTTCCTCTTTCTCGCACCCGTAGACAGCTGAGCAAAATTCTACGTATATTTTTTTTAAAATTATTCTCCGCAAAGTATGTACTCATGACTAAAGACCTAATCGCTCGAGATGCAAGACCTCTCTTACCGCGACACGTAGTGAAAATTCTGCTGGAAAGTACAGCTGCGGTGCGCTTTCTAAGGCGACGACCCATCCCGGAAGACGAAGGCGGTCAAAGGTCAACCGCCTTGTCGCCAAGATCGCATGCCCGTTGTGCGTGCGAAGGTATCGACGCGAAGCTACCCGAAGGCGTTGCAAACATCCGTCTTCATCTGATAGGCCAATAGATGAACTGCCCTCGATATGAATAAATGTTTAATTGGCAGACAATTTGCAGTGGTCAATGAGGCGTAGAAAGACGCGCGTCCGATTGCTCCAGTGATTTCCATTTTTGTCGCTCTTTCGCGCAAATGGTTGTTGCTTACAGTATTGTTAAACACTATAATATTAGTGGGTCATCTGTAGAGTATGGCAAATTAAATTAAACAAGTCGGAGTCTCCTATAACATCTTGAAGATCGTTAACACACGTGCACATATAATACCATCCCCAATCAGATTGTGCTAACTCATAAGCATAAGTATCTAATAATACTTGGAGAATAGTGAAGATGTGGTGCTGACTGTCCTCTTAGACAAAAAAATAAATATTATTACGCTGCACAATTTATGTAGTATGTAGAACCAAAAAAGCCACTGAAGAAAATTTTTACGTGCTCACCTTCGTAAAGAGGGAAATTATTCTAATCAACAACTGCCTTTTCCGCAGAAAAAAAACTCTTATTGCCCAGTTGTGGTAATGAAAATGTAAATCTCTCTCACTCTCTCTCTTATATATAGTAAATTACTTCTACTAATACGATGTGTTGTCAGAACCTAAGGGATTGTGGTTCCATAATACCGAAAAATCGACTGACGGCAAACAATCGGTCCGTCCGTTTGCCTTTTGTCAACGGTAGCCGTAATCCAATAAAATGATTTGCCCCAAAATTGATATTCTTCAATTGATTTAAACTAAGTCTAGTCTCGACAAGTTTGAAACGGATATTTTGATTTTTTGGGGGGGGGTGTAATGAAACCTCAACAACGTTCACAAAATATTTTCAAAAATGGCTCCACTTTTTTAATGGGACATTGTCTTCCGATAGCTTGACGCTTAAGAGAATGGTGCAGATCCAATTTTCGTTGAAATCCTTCTTTTTCGAATAAGCAAATGCTATTTTTTTCCGCCATAGTCCAATGCTACAATATTAAAGATAGATTTTTCCTTAATGAAAATCGTTCTTGAAACACAGATAATGAAATAAATGTATGTACACTTTTTCAACAATATCAGTAGTTTTGCATGAAATATAGGGAATTTTTAAACAATTATTTTTTAAAAAACAGCTCAAAAATTTTATTTCATGTTTTATTCCTATGTATAAAAGGACAGTATAATTAGTGGTGTTCGTCCTATTTCCAGCAAACTCTATTTTGGAAAATTTCAAAACAATTAACATTGCAAAACTACTATACTGTATGAAGATTTTTGTTTCAATTGAAATAGTTTGAAAAATGCAGAACTTTATAAACAGTCAAATAAATGTTTTGAAAAAACGAATAGTTTTTTAATAATTTCTGCTTGAAGTTAATGCAAATTTATAAATCAACATTATCTCAAAACAGCTCGAAATTGTTTCTTAGAAGTTTTCTTAGAAAAATGTGCGTTTAAATAATGGTGCAAGTCTCATTTTCGTGAAGCTGAATTTTCCTAAATTCTAAAAGTTGCGAAAAATTATGTCCTGTTGAAGCACTACTAGTTTTAAATCAACATTATAATATTTAGACAGAATAATTTCAACTTCATGTCAATATTTTAAATTCTCCGCTGAAGTAGCAAAACAATCCACCATCTACTTAACATTAGTGTTTCAATCCTGAAACTATTGTTGCTGCTACCGTACACATTCTCGAACTACTTCTAAATTTTCAATTTTCGAACATTCAGAATTAAACGAAAATGAGACCTGCGCCAATCTTTAAAGCGTCTCTTGTTCTATCCGTGGAAAACAATTAAGTAAAAAGAGCTAGTTTAAAGAAAATGTGATTTTTTATAAATTGCGTTAATTGAAAGCGGAAATTACTCGAAACGACTTTAAAAAATTGTATACGATCTGTATTGAAGATCTGAACATACTTTGCAGGCAAAAATCTCTACTTTCATCTTTGGGATTTTGAAATGTTAACTCTTCGATTGTCGAAAGTAAAGATAGTTTGCTGGAAAAGAGTCTAGCACCAATTTTTTACCGTCTGATACATACCAAGAGAATATTTCAAGAAAAAATTTGGAGTTCTTTTTGAGAAAATAATTGTTTAAAAATTACTTATATTTCACACAAAATTACGCAAAAATTACTCACATTTTCGAAAATTTATACGTCACTGTATTTTAAGATCCCTCTTTAAAGAACAGATTTCATTCAGGAAAATATTCTTCATTTTCAATATTGTAGTTGTAGAAAGACGACGAAAAAAATTAACATTTTCTTTTTCAAGAAATAAGGATTTCAACGAAAATATGGTCTCCATCAGTGTCTCAAGTGTCCTTTACGCTATCCGAGGACAAAGTCCAATAAAAAAATGTTAGAGAAAGTAATTTACTACTTAAGGAAAGTAGATTTATCCACTTTTTCGTTACCAGGGCCCCAGGGTAATAAAAGTATTCCGACGAATTCGGCGCAATATTACACATCTGTTCTTACAAAGGTGAGAAAGTAAAACTGCGGTCATTAAGGAATATTTTAAAACGTTGTCAAAATAAGTGTGATTATAGTTCATTCGTTTTCAAAATGTTAAAAATGTGCTTGGAAAATGCCTATTCTAAGTGTAATAGTATTTTTTTCTGCAATGAAATAACCTCTTTCCATTAGTACTGAAAGAAGTACTTAAAATAAATGATGCTGTTCCTTTTAAATTTGGTCCCTTTTTCCACACGCTTGTTTCACCTTTTTGCATGTAATAGACACTGTGTCTCTGTGAGTAAATCTGAATAGTAAATACAGAAGGGGAAACTCGACATGTGATGTCGAAAGCCATAAATGAAACAGCCAGTCTCGATTCGCGTCGGTTGGCTCCATTCCATAGAATTGTCAAAGCGACACATGCCCATGTGAATCTTCGTAGAATTAATTTCACGCCCATATGAAGTACGTTTTCTCCAAATGCTGTGCAGCATCTGCAAAGACGCGGTGATGCAATCGCGGTGGCCATACGAGCACATCACTAACAGGGATGCTGAGTTCTAGAAACACATTTTACGAATAGATATAAGTACAATAAAACTATTTAATCGATTAGTTGTTCAAAATATTTGTATGAGCCACGTATGTAGACTACGTTTATTTTAACTGCATGAAGGTTTTATTTTTTTATTTCTCCCCACAATTTGTCATCAATACCAGGTCTTTCTCTTGCCTTTCCTCAGTGCACGTTGTGACGGACTCAGTTTTGGGGATTTTCTAGAAACCATCAGCGTTTTGTATTTCTTTGCTAAATGAGGAGCAGATTTTAATTTTTGAATGTGTATTGGGGATTCTTGTTACTACTTTTTGCTATTTCATTAACTACTCAAGATCATTTTTATTTTTCTAGAATCTAATTAAAAAGTTGTCTGGTAAGTCTGTTAAAATTCATTCTTAGGTGACCTTAAGTAGATTCAATTTTGAATTGACGACTAAAAGAAGAATCTTTTCTATAACACCCTAACCGATGTTTGAAGGTCCGTGTCAGTGGTGGCCGCGGTCTCCATCTCCGGCAGCGAGGCGGCGAGTGTTGTTTCCGAGGAGCCGTCGTCAACGTCGCCTTATTAGGTTACAAATTCTCGCCCGCTGTTATTGCGTTAGGCGCGTTATGAAGTCGACGTGTGCGGAGCGCTCGCCCCGGGCGCGCAACGCGACGCCCTCCCTTCCGCCGCCTTCCGCGAGGGGGCTGGACCGTCCGTCCCCTTCGCACCGGCCTCCAGTGACGGTTTCGTTGGCCCTCGCCGATCGCTCTCCTTGCTCTTCACTTCCTCGCTTTGTCGTCTTCTCCGACCATTTCTCTGATATTTGTAGTTTCGGACTTCCCAATTGCACTTTCTTTCTTACTCAACCTCCCAGTTCCTTATTCAAAATACGTTCTAGTCGCACCTTTAGAACCTTGTCTTGTTTCCCCTCTTGTGTTTTTTTCCTTCGTTCATACCTTTTTCTTTGTTACCATTTTCCTTCCTTCTGTTCTTTCAAGTACGGCACCTCTTATATTCTAATTTACCCGTATTTATCGAATGATTTAGTCACACAACACAATTTTCCTTTAATCTCATTTGAACGTCTATCCGCATAGGACTCGATTCCCATTTAGAACGCGTCTAATCGGTTGTTTTCTGCGTCGGCGTCCCGCTCTAATTAAGTTAAAGATTCTCACGATTGCTGGGAACAAGGCCATTGGCACGCCATTTAAACGAACTAGCTTCTAATGTACTGTGACATGCAAAAATGAAAGTTTTGCATTAAATAGTATGCATATCATGTTGCTGAATAATCGATACATGGAAATGTGTATCCATAAATAACAAATAATATCCCTCTCACTGCTTTCATCCAAAATATATGTTATCGGTTGGAAAAGTTCCGGGAATCTTACAAGCCATTTAGGCAGCTTTTTACAAATAGAAATATAAAAATGAACAAAGTCTGATATTTCATAACTTGTCAGATGATTCTATTCTTCTAAAATAAAATTGCCCTCAACTTATATTTAAATTAACTTAATGTACCAATTTATGTAGTTTTACCTTAATATATCACAACATTTAATCAAATAATTCACGACAGTTTTATATCCACATTCGACGCGGAGTGATTTGGGAAAATAATTATTTTCAATGGCATTGGCAACTTTCGCCTTGTGCAGATTTGAGAACTTAACGCACTCTCTATTTCCTAATGCTCTCTTAAATAAAAATAAAGTGCAAAAACCGAAACTCGCGGTCACATTTCGCAAAACGTGAAATACCAAGTCGTATTTCGTAATCATTGTGGTTAATATGAAGTAACGTTTCTTCAGAGAAATGAGTTTTCGCGAGTCGAACAACCGAAGTCGTAAAGCTAGAAGTAGTTAAATCAAAAACCGACTATATGCACCCGTATGCTTTTATTGAATATCTGTATATTTTCTGGCTATTATTGTTTTATAAGAATTACAAGAGAGTAATACGTATAACACATGAAATTTAGTGTGCCATACGAATATGTAATAAAAATTTCTATATCTCCAAAGAAAATTAGAGCTTCCTGGAAAGTCTTGAATGCAAACACACAATTTTACTATAAGTTGCGATAGGTTGATAGTTCCTTTGCACTCGTGATAGAGCAGTCGTAGTGGTTGAACAATGCATGTAGCAAAAAGTTAAAGGTTGCTGTGGAATGCCTTTTGAAGGAGACGACCGAATTATTTTTTCTTACGAAAATAATGGTTAAGATCTCAATAAGCTATTCTACAATTCCCAACAAAAAATTGAAAAAAAGAGAACTCAAGTTACCTATAATATTTGTTATACATTTTATTTTTAATTATGTCATCGTGAGAAAACGTAGTTTAGGTCTGCCATACGATGTTTTATAAATTTTTGGATTTATAAAGTAAAGTTTTGACTTCATAAGGTTATTCTCCCCGTAGTCTAAAGCATCCAAATAGAATATTTCTATATGGGCAATTTTCTGTCAAACAGTAACGTCACGTTGTTGCACTGACACGCATTCCTTCCACAAAATGATGTACTGTTATCAATAACGTTTGCCACGCAAAGTGACATTTATTGCGAACACGAACCTTGATTTCCCCACAAATGTGATAAAACTCTCGACCACTCCCTGCCAGGGCGATATAGCACGCAGTCGAACAGGCAACCCGCGATGCACAGACGTGTTATTCAATGTCATGTTGCCTACAGCGCACGTGGTGAAATCTGTCGTGAGCGGAGAACAATGATCTGCATTGACATGCATTACGATTCCGAGGGTTACCCTTCGTCGATTGAACATCCGCCCTCGTAAAATATGAAACACCCAGATAAAGCGATGTCGCGCCTGTATAAAATATTAGTTAGACTATTCCTGCTCCATTCGCCATCATTAATGAACCTCGGCGCCGCGTAATTAACGAATGAAAATAAAAGATTTTAGGTCAGTCGATCTGTGCGTAGATAGTTCATTTATTTTTTCGTTTTTTTATTTATACGTACTGACATTAACTCTGTAGAAATATAATAATACTTAAAAGTTCTTTTTTACACTTCGCGAGCTGTCGCAGTATTAGAACAGTTTTAAAAGTTACGTAACTGAAATAGATTGTAACTAGATAGACTCTTGCAAACAAACGCATTCATTTTTTTAGAAGTGAAAACTGCTTCATAATGGAACCTAACTTCGCACGTTTCTGATAATCTATGCTACAAAGGTAGGGTACCCCCCCCAATAGAAATTCCATAGAAGTCATTGTGTACATTACGCCGTAATAGACTTAGCTCGTGTCCCTCTAGAAACACGAAAACACGATTTTAATTGCCTAGGATACATCGATGCCAAGTTATGCACTGTGTTAAAGCCTGTTTTTTGCAAAACGTGTGTTCCTGGTTGCCTGTGAGCCTGTTGTCTCACCTGTATCATAATCTGGAAATTTATATTTTTTCGTCACTAACTTGAATTTTTTCAGGTCTGGGGGGATCATTCTCTATACACGGAGTTTTTGTTATATAAATGATCCAAAACCGGTTTTTGAGCATGTTAGATAGATGGATTAAAACTTAATGCCATTTTATGAGTAGTTAGAGCTTATTTAAACCTCTGGATCCAGATGTGTACGATTTTTGTTTTTAAAGTTTATGGAATGCGTTTCCATGTACTATTAATTTCGGTAGAAAAGGGACCAACATCTTTCCAACCAGCTCATTCAAACTGATTTTGAAACATAAAATTTATTTATTTATGGAAGAATGAAACGATGGAAACCTGAATAATTAAGATAAAAAGAAGCGAAGTTTTGATCATGTTTTCAATTCACTACATTTTCTTTATATATTTGTGTAAAACGTGTGTACAGCAAATATTTGCTTACTATGTATTACTCTTTCGGTTTTTTCAGATACTGTAAGGACATTGAAGCACAAACTATAAAATATTTAATATTAAAGTCGTAAATTTTTGTAACCGCAGAAATACTACAATGAAAATGTTGATGATGTGTTATTCATTTGATACCCATCTTTCTATTCGAACTATCAAATTCTTTGCTTCATTTCAAAGTCGTAGATACAACTCTTATGTTTGTATAGACTCTAATACAAAACAAAAATTTCATAATTATTACAATATTGCGAGGTTGTATATTTATCACCTTTGCACCTTCATTACACTTCACTGACGTGATATGTAGGCTACAAAACGTCTCCGCTTTCATCAATAGGGAAAAATAAACTTCACTAAATTAAAACTGTTACGGCATACAATTGTAGTTGGTAATATGCTAGTCCGATTTGGAATGATGAGTAGAAGAATTGTGTATGTAAATGTTCACTGGTTGGAAACTGTAAATGTTATAATAAACATACTACTGGTAATGAGCATTCGTTTGATAGAATGCGCATTTATAATTGCACAGTTAAACATTCATTGGCAGGTAAATAAATAGAAAAATGAAATACCTAATGCCATATACAATGAAATCTATTTTTTTTACTCATCTACGTTGGAGCAATTTTCGAATGACGATGAGATTCTGGACATCACTAGAAATTATATTTCGAATCATCCATAATCGGTCACTATTAAGAGGACTGAAAGGGGTTTAAAAGTAGGATACCAAGATTGGGAATTTCCTATTCGGTGATACCACATCCAGAAATGATATCCGCGTGTTTCAAGAACAAATTTATTTTTGATCCATTAATCCGTCTGTTCTCTGGCCCCTTCGTGCCCGCGTAATACAGAATTACAAGCTGTACTAAAGTTTTCTTTCATTTCCTGCACTTATAGCAGAACACAAAATGGCCTCGCTCTTTGTACTTAAACGTTTTGAAGTTTCAATATCAAGACATATTTAACTTCACTTTGTACACTTGCCACCGTGACTAAAATCGATGGAGCGTCAAACGCTCGGTTTTATGGGGCGAACCGTTTCCGCTCGAAGTCACGGAAAGCGAAACCTGTGGAACTGGATCTCTATCTCGCGGATTTTGTGTTAACTGCCTCGATACTACAGCGAAATCGTCTCGTCCAAATCTATAGTCCGTAACCTTAGGTGGATATACAAGGAGACCCTCAATGATTGATTGCTTATTTTGTGTTTCCGAGCTCGTCAACGGCTATGGATATTAGTCACGTCAGTGTGGTTAATGTTATGTCCAGGGAGGATTTTCTCCCCCACTTAAACGTGAGATCCGGCATAGACCTAAACTTCGGCTTGTGGAGTTCTTTCCTCTAGGTATCTCCCACAATCGACGCATCGCCCCAGTAGGCAGAAGCTTTATGCTGCCGTCTGTTCTTCCGACATGCGTGGAGAATTTAAGTGTGCAAGAAGCGAGAATAGTACTAAGAAGAGGAATAAAAGATTGTGTGCGGTGTGTGCGAAGTTTCCTAATATCCTTCTCCGGCATTCGTCGGTGTTGCCAAAGAAATTGCCGATCAGAGCAGCCGGCCGATAGAACTCTCCTCCAGGCAGTGGCCGAAGCCCACCTGACTGTGTAGCTAGAGTGTCAGGGTAGCGCCGGGAGGGGGGAGGGGGCGTGGCGCGTGTGTGTGCACTCACCGAACGCGGGCGCGGGCGCCGGGGCGCCGGGGAAGTGGGCGGCGTCGGGCACGGGCAGCGGCGGGGCCGCGGGCTGCGGGGGCGCGGCGGCGCGTTGCTCGCTGTACAGCAGCACGGCCACGGTGAGCCATGCCGTGCCCAACAGGAAGACCGCCTTCAGCCACAGCGAACGGCGCTTCAGCTTCAGCCCCATCATGCGGCCGGGAGGCGGGGGGCAGCGCCGCCAGGGGCGCGGCCGTCACCGGGCCATGGCGCCCCGCACGGGGCGCGCCCTGCTGGACACACAGACACACCCCGTCACTACACGCATTTCCCTCGCTCCAACAACAACCACCACAATAATAATACTTGTAATAATAATAATAATAAGGAAGGAAAGAAGAAAATTTTATTTCGTAAGTCAAACACTCTCGCAAAACTTAGTTTACCAAAACAAAAACAAGTTCCCTCAAAATATTTAAGATAAAATTTCAGAAGTAATAGTTCAAATAAATCAACTCAACAAAGAGAGAAAAGAAGGATCCAAAGATTTTATTCTTGGAGATAAAAATATTTTAATCTGTGCTGTCGATACGAAAATGAAGATGATGATGATGTTGACTTCGAGTAAGAAATCTATTTTCAAAATTTTCTACGAAAAACTGACATATTCCTTTGATGATAACACGGAGCATGTTTGCATTCTCTTTACCAACCATTTTCAAATTCGAATAAAATTTAATTTATTACTAATAGAATTACTAAGTAAAAATATTGCAGCGCAAGATTTGTTGGAGCAGATTCACCGATTTATCTCTGGTGATAAAATTTCGCATGACTCATAGATTTTGCAAATCAATATTTGCCGAAAATAAATGATGTTACATAGGACTTCATAATGCTTAATGCAATTCCTACTTATTAAAATCAAGTGTTTGAAAAGCAGCATGAGACGTATGATAGAGAAGTTTTCTTTACAATTTGAAACACTTCCATTCAAAATATTTTTCACTATATCACAAAGATCTTGTCATTTGAAGTACTGAATATTAATCTTGCCAAATATTATCATTCAATCATTTACAATTTTTTTAAACTTTCTTGTAATTTTTCGATAACATTATTAATATTTAATAAATATTAAAATACGAAGGGTAGAATGAATGAAAGAATAATGTAATCAGCTCTAATCGACCTCTAATCATCGTATAGTAATGTAGAAAGATGCCGAAAGTTATAAATTATTCATTCATACGACTCTTGATATCTGAAATCTTCAGAGGTGGTTCGTAGAAATTGTGATTTTCTGAAGAAGACAGCCGTTTCATATGAAGCGAATATTAGCTCTTTTCTTGTTAATACCAAGTGCAGACGTTTCGTACAAGGTTTAAGGAGATTACAGAGTCGCAGCTTAAAAATCATCAGGCTTGTGGGGTTAGGTGCCGGAGACTATATTATTATCGTTGTCTCACATGTCCGTTTGCGTCAACTAGCAGTCGCTCCGTGAGCGCGTCGCCTGGGAATCCTGCTGCAGCGGGAGCTCGGTGTAGCCGTGGCGGTGCGGTGCGGTGCGGCGCCAGGCAACGCCAATGGTAGGGGGCGTGGCAGGGCGGGGCGGACAGAGTGCGCGTGGGCGAGGTCGACACAGTGGCACGGTTCCCTCCGCCTCTCGCGCATCCGTGACCCTTCGCTCTTCGCCCCGTTGCGTCCGACCCGACCGGCGCGTCGGTGTGGGGCGGGGGCGGGGGCAGAGAGATAGGCGGCGCCGCGCCGCACAGGGGAAATCGACGGTGACAGAGGGAGGGTCGCAGACAGCAGATGAGTGTAAATCAGAGCTTGGGACCACGTCCTAGTCGGTAAGGATCGATGAAAACGCATCTGGAATTTCCAGTGTGCCTATTTCGATGGCGCAGGTTCTTGGAGTAGCATCCAAGCAAGCACTCGCAGTCGAATTCTGTAGTTTCGACTCTCGTGTAAGGTACACGTACTGGTGTTTTCACCATGACTTTAACGTGCCATTATGGATTCCATCTGCACATTCACCTACCCATAATGGAGCATCCATGATCATCGTTCACCCCTCATAACCAACCTTTTTGGTCATGAGAAGCCATCTCATGCTCCGGAAAGGGAAGAACGTAAAGGCGAAAACCTATTCTCTCGCTTTTGCTCGGAAATGAGTGAGGCACTCACCGCATTTCCAGAATGGTCCAAAGGCTCAACTGTTTTGAATGCAGTCAGTGACGAGTAAGTAAAGTTCTCTGTATCTTCACTTCTTGAAATTACAAACGGGTTGTGATTCGCGAGTTTAGGCCGTTCCACAACGAAATCATAGACTGACCAGCGTTTCCGCTGTATATTTAGCCTTTATCAGGGCTCAGGGCTGCCGACACATAACCACGTCTGAAACATTGGCATCGCAATTTCACCCCACAGTCCTATAACTTATCACCTTAAACCATACGGGATGCACAACACGCTGTAGAATAGAAAATCCACATGGTCTGTGGCAGTAAGTACAGCGCATGGTTTGTGGGAGATATGTGGGGAGCACCTGAAATAAATCGTCGGGTCGTTGAGATATAATTGTATCGACACCTATGATACAATCTAAACGTTGGGCAATAATATTCTTGTTATTGTGGTGACTTTAACTCAAGAACCAAAACCCGAGAGTAAGAACATTCAGGGAAAATATATTTGGATATTAACGAGTTATTAACCTTGAAATTATCTGTTACGTATTACATTATCTTATCGTAGATATTTCAATCGGCAAGCCGTAACTAGGATCAAAAGATCAGAGGAAAGGAGGAATATTTGAATAAACTTATTAGAGCTTATTTTGATGTAATATATAATTTCTAATTTCTCTTTTAAAATTCTTCAAAACTTAAATTGTAATGTTAATACAGATTATGAAAATGTACGAAGATAATTGTCAGTAGAGAGATAAAAATAACTCAACACATATTGCTATTGCTTTTGCACAAAATATTTATGGAATATAAGAAATCTGCGACTATTAGAAGAGAGATGTCGAGTCGTCTTGTAGGAGGCAATGGGAAGACTTAGGAAGGGGCAATTGGACCTGGAGGAAATCGAGACTAAAATGAATTAATCAAAAAAGGGTCGCAAAATTTACAAGTGAAGAGTACTTCAATTAAAAATATTATAACTATTAACGAAATTATCTTATTCACAAAAACCGCCGATTGAACAAATAAAATATTTTGTTCCTTTTCTTTCGGCGTTCATTTGTAATCGAATTTCAACTGATGTTGTTTTGTAGGCTAATGCTCTCCCCACCATGTGGGATAAGGGCAATTGAGCAAAGACAGGCATACATCAGGGGATGCAAACTCTATGAATTAGGGTTGCATTCCTGAAGATACGTAACACAGAATTCCGCAGAGGATAATTCAGTTTAGGAATAAATTGGTTAAAGTTAGAACTGTTACGCTGAAAGTTGCAACTTTTTCAACATTTTTTTAAATTTTAATTTTCTTATCCTTCTTTAATTTTCAGGTTCAAGTACTTTGTTGTTGCTTTTATTTTCCCCTTGTATTTCGAGAAGTTTGGTAACATTCTTTCTCAGGCGGGCCCGTCTGTCGACACAAGCCCCCAAGCACACACGCGCGGGCAGGGAGTGAGGCGGGGGCGGGGCGGGGGCGGCGCCGCCGCCCAGCCGTGACCCCGTCCCCCGCCGGCGGGGGCGCGGCGCCCGCGGGTCGCGGGGCAGGGTCGCCGCGCAGACCCCCGGCGGTGGAAAGAGGAGGGGGCGGGCCACTAAAGGAGAGGCGCACGTGTAATTCAGGGGCGCACAAACTTCGCGACTGGCTGGCTTGCTAGTGCATGGCAGCACATGCCGAGCTACGACTCAAGACTAACACACTATCACGTCGTTATTCCTCTACGGTTTTTCATGTATTATTATTATTAAAAAATCAAGTTTATCTGCTGGAGCCAACACTTTTATGTTAACACTGAGATTCATGTCTTTCCTCGGAATCTTAGTCTCTCTGGGAGCCTACTCATCAGAGCAACAAAGTTATCTAAGGGTTGCTTAGAAACACGAATCCACGATATAACGAGACTTAATAATTAAGCTTGGTTTTAAAACTTAAGCGTTTAAAGTAAAAGGTTGGTGCTGAACAGGTTTATACTCCAATGTTTTACTGGATGATGACATAATGCGACATTTTGTGAATTTTGCCAGTGTTTGTAAACAGTAAAAAATGCTGTTTCATTTCTCATGTATTACACCACAATCTTCAGAGCGATTATATCTTCCAGAGGAAACTTTCATTACAAAGGCGATACACAAATTATTGCTATTGTTCCTATAGGAACAATAGTATACTAGTATACTAGTCACCTTGATCGAAGAGCCTCGACCACTGCCCTGATTCGAATGTCAGAGCCACTGGCAAGTACGATTCTGGTCTTTCACGCGAGGTATCGCTATAGCATCCATGTGAATAGCATCTACGCTCAAGAAGCGCATGCAGTTTTTTAAATAGTGTTTGTGAATTGGAATGAAGCAAGCTTTTCTTGCTGACGAACCCTCCCCACGTTTGCGTACCCCTGGCAGCCACCCGGCCAGGGAAACCGTGAGCAACGACGGGCGTGTTGGGGCGGGGCGGGGCGGGGCGGGGCGGGGCGGGGACGGGTGCAAAGGCGAGGGGCGGAGAAGGTCAGCCCGCGGCAGCAGCAGCGTCGCTCCCATCGTGGGGCACGCCCTCTTTCGACACTGCCCGGGGCGCGGAGCAGGAGGCTGCGTCCGGCGCGGGGCGGCGCGGAGAAGGTAGCCGAGCGCTGGAACGAGACATCTTCACTGCGCGTAGGGGCGGGGCCGGTGCGGGGGCCGCCCGAGTGGATGATGGAGAGCAGACGGCGCAGAACATGAGAAACGCTTTGCTAGCCTGTTTGCCTTAGTTCGTCAGACGTTTCTTTCTGCAATTGTTTTTTCTTCTTTATTTTTCTTCACTTGAAAGTAATGTTTCTTTTAATTTCGTCCTTGCATTTACATTCGTCATGTTTTATTTCCTTTGGCTAGACAGCGTCTGTAGCCCCTCACAATATTTGTTGTACGAGAGCAGCGAACTTCACTCCCACTACTTCAGCGCTCCTTGTGCGCTATTCAGGCGCAACCGCACATTGGCAACAGAGGCAGCGTTCTGCCGCTAGTAAAAGGCAGTGTTTACCTCTTTTATCTACTCAACGATCCCGATCGAAAGAATTAACCCCTCGGCCTACAGGACCTCGGTCACACGCCCAATGTCAAGGATTACCGGACATTTTTGGTATTCCTGCCTCGAATATTTTGTTCTATAGCCTTAGTTAAATAATTCGAATTTCACTTTACAATATGTGATATTTCAAGTAGAATACGTTTGTAAACGCATTTCAAGTTGTAGCACCCGATGACTCATATTCATTCACAGCATTTCGAGGTTTTATTTTCATAACACTAGAATTCATTGTTTTCTGTTTATTATTTGCCGTATGGCGTGAGTGTCAGAGTGGAGATGGCAGAAAGGTCGTGTTTCGAAGACCAAAATTTCAAAATTGCCATCATCGGGTCACTTTCGTGAACGTTTCTGTTGTAATTATGATGATGATAATGATAATTTTGACGCCAAGGCCACTAGTAACCAGGATGAAGAATAATGACAATGGAGAAGAGAGTGGAAGGAGAAAGATAGGTAAATTGGATAATCTGAAGGAAACCTGCCGTGAATCTGCTTTGACCATCACAATATCCACTTGGAGACGCAGGAAGGATGTGGAGCCCCGACCCCAGCTGTGTAATGCGAGTTTTCTGACTTATTCACCACAGTTCGCCCGAGCTTGAACAGTTGATTCACTATAAAACGATTTTTCAATAAAGACAATCAATTTTAGAGCTACGCTTTAAGGCAATGTAATCAGTATTGATATCGGTAAAGGCATCGGTCTCAGTGCTCCAACACACAATTTTCACAAATTTATATCTCTAGATACGTTGCTTCCAGATACGTTTGAAACTTTTCATTGTTATTGGTAGCTTCCGTTCAGATAATGCTTTGGAGAGGTGAAAGTGAATATTCCTGGTATTTTTGAAAATTGGAAAACAATATTTATTAATTTTCACGAATTTATAGCATAAGAATATTTTTGCTAGAATTCATAGTTTTGGATTGGTATGTATTTTGTGGTTCCTTAAATCAAAGGCTATCATGATTTCAAGAAACTAGTCATCAACCAGCGTTGTTCTGTACTGATATACAAAAGGCAGGTAAATTATATGAAATTAAATTGAAGTCTGATCTACGTATTTATTGCCAGAAACCTTGAACATTGAATTGGTTTCTTCAATCTCGTTACTTAACATCGGAAGCGAAAGGTATATTTTATGATAACAGTGCACTATTACCGAAAGCTTTAGCTCTACCCAACTGGAAGTAATGACGTTCGGATATCAAATTTGAAAATAGTATTTAGTACTTGTTAATGTTTTTGCAAAATAATGGTCTGTACAGACAGTTCGAGCTTTGACGGCGCAAACCCATCCATTCAAGCAAGTCGTCAAGCGCATTCTAAAATAGTTCGCTAAGTGAAAAAGTCCCCGTTGATATCAAAGTGACAAGTGACACCGGGAGAGCAAAAGGTATGTCAGAAAGGTGAGAAGGGCATGCATCACACAGTCGCGGTTGTCGTCCAAAGTTGCTGGCTAGGCTTCAAAGAACACAAAGCTCCGCACCGTGACAGCACTGAGGGAGTTTTCGAGGGAGAGTGTAATAGACCAACGCAAGCGAAATTAAGTGGGACATGAAGTGGACGGAAAGCCAAAGAAATAAAACTGCGTTTACTATGAGAAGACAAGCCAAAAGGTTGCGGGTATGTAGTGACACAAAAACAATTGATAACATAATTTAAAAAAACTATATGTAGAAGATGAGACTTTGATCTTATTTGTACGATAAAATAAATGACTAGAAGAAATATTGTTAAAAACATTTAAGAAATTAATCGAAGAGATAACGGTGAAAACATTCGTGGCTACTGAAAGGATATGGATTGAAGACAGGCCACACAGAGTTAAAAATGTGGTAAAAGTTCCCTGAGGAGGAGGACAAAATGCTTTAAAAATACCTGTTGTAAAACAATGCTTAGTCGCATAATTGTCCGATTGATAGCGTAAAAGTATTCGAGAAAATACAGAACAGTCACATCTTTACTAACAACTAACATACATTGTTTTAAAAATATACAAAAGCGACAAAACTCTACACCAATATAAAATTAAAATTAAAGAACATAAAAAATACTCTCACAAGTCACGTTCGAACTCTATTTCTGTCTATTTTGAGCTTCTGAATTCCGAGAGCAAAGGAAAACTGATGTACGTAAGGTTCGCCCCTTCTCCGTCGGTGGCCCTCGGCGTTGGAAGCACAGAGCTCTGTTGGGCGAGGCCGGGGCGGGTCAGCACAGAGCGCTGGGCGAGGGGGGAAGAGGGCGGCCGCGGTGAGGGAGGTCGCGGGGACGTCGCCTTTGCGCGTCGCTGGGAAAGGGCGTCAGCGCGGAAACGCGTCGCCCGCGGCGAGTCGCTTGCACACGGACCGCCCCACCCGCGCACCCCTCGCCTCGCTCTGCATCGCCAGTCCCGCCTCTGCTCGACTAGCAGCCTCCCCGCCCCCCTTTCGTTCTACCTGCATCTCCCTTCCCCCGGCTGAGATGGCTCAATGACAACATCCGTTGCCGCTCAAGCTTCACCCTCGTGTACGGTGCCGGATTTTCGACACTCGCTATATAACTAGGTCGAATCCAGCCCCTATCGGGAGGAAAACTCATGTTGCCAACTACTGTCATCGGTAGTTTTTTTTTTGTTTTCGTTAATACCAAGCGAATGCCAGAACAAAACCCTTACAAAAGGGCCACGGACCACACTATCTTTCCTTCCTCATCCTCGTCCGCTTCTCTCCCCTTACGCATTTACACTTGCGTTTTTTGCACTATTACACGTATTACTTTACTAATCGGTAACTTATGGCTTCACTGGAGAAGATAACTGGAGGCGGAAAAATCTCAACCCGACATATAGGATAACAGTGAATCTCACAAACCAGCGGTTAAGGAACACTGCCACTTCCCGACTATAACATTGAGTACACTATGGGACTAATGAGCGTAGTAGTTAATGCGACCGGAAACTATTTCACATGGAAAATGCAAAAAAAATACAAATAAACCGACTTCACGTGTTTCTCGGCTGAGTATTCATTCATAAAAATGATGATTTACAGGATATTTTTACATTACAAGCAATCCTTGCGTTTTTCAATTTCAAAAAATTATTAATCGAATATTTGGAAGGAATTACTTCACGGAGCGAATAATTATACCGCTCCGAAAAAAAAGTTTTAGTAATCCTCCACGCCAAAGTTGGTCCCCGCTTCAGTCGAGTCGAACTATGGATTGAAGCGTGGATTTGAGCGGTCGGTTTGGTTGGGAGTCCGCGAGCAGAGAGAGGACCGCTGTCCCCGCGGCCCAGCTCCCGTCGCGGTCATTCGGGGGCGACTTTGATCGATGATTAAAAATGCTCGTCCGAATCCGCGTTGGTTGCCGCCGGTCGATCGCTGGAACCGACTCTTTGGGATTACGTGCGCTCGCCGCGCGGCGGCGGGCGTTTGAGGCAAACAACGCGTGATGAACATTTTCGTTTCGACGTGCGTCCCTGGGAAAGGGTGATGGCTCTTGGAAGCTGATGCGGCACACACGCGAGACGAACGTGACCTGAATGCGTTTTGTGAGAGAGATTATGCAGTGCGGCAAGCTTCTGGTTGTTGGCGAGCTTTCAGAAATTGATTTCAATTTGAATTGAATTACTTCTGCAGATGCTGTGTTGAAATAAATGCTTGTAGATTCGTTTTATTATGTTTTATTTGAACGGATTGGTAAACGGAAAGCGAAAATTTTGAACTGCATTACCTGTTATTTCATCGAACTACTAATTTATAAATAAATACAAAGACAGATGCGTCTCGCAGAGTCTAGTTTGTACTTTTACAAAGCGCTAACTCGCTACCCGCTTCCAGCGCCCTTTCCTGTTTCTATTCAAATGACTGTCAATGACGTGTTGAAAACTTTGTTGACAGTAGATGGCAATTAGCTATAGATCGTACATCGGCCAAGTGGACATTGCTTTCATCAACAAGCATTAATTGCCTCGCGATGGAGATGAAAAAAGTTAAACAGAAGAAGGCATGGTGGTGCAAGACATAAAGTGAATGGGTACGCAAGGACGACGGCACCCGAAGAAAAGATTGCTTTTATATGACACAACACGGTATTAGTGGAACCTCAAAGAGTGACGGTCACAGTTAACTCGCATGAAATGCGATGCTGCGAATAGCATTAGGAAACCCTCACATGATCGATAGGCACGTTCGTTATTTCGTCAAGAACGGAGTTGTGCTGTTCTCGACTAGGTTACCGTTCCTCGTGTGAAGCTTTACTTCCTGATCCGTCGGATATCTCAAATGTCGTTTGCAACACGACCTTTTGACTTCCCCTTCCATTTATCATAATCGTGATTACACATTAAAGGCGGATATAATGAAAAACCACTCGCAAGTAATGAAAATACAATCTCGGATGCGCGTTTCAATGTATCATCTCCACGATGCTGCTGAGGAGGAAGGCTGTAAGCAGCGGGTATTGGAAAGCACATGTCGCAATCCGCGACGTATCGCTGAGTAATGGAGGAGGCGCTAATGCAACGCGCGGATGGCTGGGTACGCGGCGGCGCGGCTCGGCGCTGCGGTGCGTTGCGGTGTTTGCTGTGCGGCGACCGCGCGCGAGGCGAGCGGCGCGGCGTGGGAGTGCATTACGGATGACGCGAACGGTGCGGCGCGCGGCGGGTAGGCGGTGGCGGCTGGCGAAGGACGCGTCGCCGTCACCGCGCGACGCCCCACGACGCGCCGAGCCGCGCCGCGCCGCTTCAAGCCTTTCACTCCCGAAAGGCCATTGCGCTTCGCGCCGCGCCGCGTCGCACCGGCCCGCGATGCTCGGTGTCGGCTTTGCCATTTGGCGATGTCTCCCGGCATACCACACAGGGTCCCACCGACTATGGGTCACCGCCGTAACTTACAAACGGTGCACGATATCGAAGCGTAGTTTTCGCTCAACAATGTGGATTCATGGGGCAAGTAGTATGCCCAGATATTCTTTGAAATATTTATTATTTTCCAGAAACGTAATCATCATTCATTTTTAAATATAACAATTTTTAATTATCAGCAATGAATAATCATAAAAAGAGGAAATCCAAAGCAGTGTTGGTTTCGTTCAGCGTTGTTGATTTCTTAAACATGGCCGTTTAAGAAATCCAAGAATCATCAAAAATCCGATTACAAATTCCCTCATTTTTCTCTGATAGAAATGCACAGTGGAATAATTCTGAGATAGACGCGGAAATCGTGTACCTTGTTAATTTTTGTTGTTGTATGGTTTGTTTATAATTCTTTGAATTAATCAACATCTGAGGTTAAACCAGAAGACCGCGATATCGTACTTAATTTACATTACAAAATCTATATAACGACTGGTTATAATTAATCTGAGGATTTTTTCTCTGATTTGCTTATTTTATCCCTTTAATCGCAAACGCAATATTTCAATTTACTTTTTCAGTTTGGGTGATTAAGAGTATTATATGCGAATTCCTCAGAGCGCATGAATGCCTATTTAAGTAAGAATTTCTATTTGCTTAATAAATATCTGTTAAGAATAAATGTCTCTTCATTTTCTCAATATTCAATAATATTCTTGTATAAATATCGTAAGATTCATAAAAAAGCAGATTCTATGCATCGCCTAACTACAAGTTATGGTAGATAAAATGGTATAATATTAATATACATTATTTTGTAAAAAACGAGCAGGAAGTTTCTTCTCATTTGGAACAATCCTATAAAAGATGAAACGTTTGCATTCGAGAAATATATTCATGAACGTGACACAGGCGTTCAGTAAAATCTATTTTACTTGTGAATATTCATGAATTTGCAGACACACGTGGAAAGCAAACGATTACAATCTAAACCGAATAGAAATGTGAACGGTTGATTATATTTTTTAATGAAATCATTATTAAATCCCTGGGCGAGTGAGATATTTTATACTTTGCTGTTTGAATACCATCTTATTAAAATATATTTTGCGTCTCGCTGGCTGAAAAA
Organism: Gryllus bimaculatus; assembly: GCA_017312745.1. NCBI lineage: Eukaryota > Metazoa > Arthropoda > Insecta > Orthoptera > Gryllidae > Gryllus > Gryllus bimaculatus. The sequence continues at coordinate 561,936 of BOPP01000274.1, forward strand.
AATACACAGAGGAAATAATTTGCGTCAAAATTATATTTTAACATTTTGTCAGCTAAGATTTATTTATATCGTTAATTATTAACTCTTTGACGAAAAATATGCCGAGTGTAACTGACAACGAAAAAATTAGATCGGGTGAATACTTCAAATAAGACAGCATAAAACAAGTGTAAAAATGGTGAACAAGGATGTAACATAATCAACGACTTGTTCACTATTGCAGACGCATCATGTAATACCAGCATTACTGCTGGATCCGAGAAAGCGACTCTCTAGAAACCCATTTATTATCATGAACTCTTGCACTCGTCGCAAATGACACCACACTTAGTAAGCATTAGTTATCAGTATCATGTCTGTGTTAATGAGTAGGGACATCTTAAATGAAGTATGAAATAACAAGTCATGACATTTAAAAATATATTGTCATTCTTGATAGTGCATTACCTACATTATAAGCTCTTGAGCTAATAATCAAATTTCTAGATGTTAATTAACAGTGTGGAGAATATAATAATACTAATGTAATACTACATAGTTTTTTATTCCACAGTGTTAACCTTCATTTACTACGCAATGTATGTTTTATGCTGAGTTCTGTATTTTACTTTTTTTACCTAAATTATGTCTCTCGACTATTACAGTAAATGTTCCCGAATTATTATTTTTATCGCCATTATTGAGAGAATTTAGATGGCTATCCAATGATCATATAAACGATCATAGATTATATGTGACTTTAATGGTGGCGGGAGCGGAATAAAGCATTTCCACATAATCAAAAAAGGACCGCAAATACTACTCAGAAAGTAATTTATGACAGAGCGAAAAAATATTACACAGTAGGATACAATTAAATTCAGATTTGTCTATAAAAGTATGATAATGTGGGACATAGAGGACATTTATTTAAAAAAATGTCTTCAGAGTATTTAATGAGAATTGTAATGAAATTCGGTTGATCATCACTAAGATAATAAAAATTTACTTGCAAGTTAAATTTTTGTTATGTCATAAAGTACGTTGTCAATATAATTTTTACAAAGCGGTTAGAACTAATTGTACTAATTTTGTTGATTATACGCACAGCACGGTCCCAAATTTTGTAGAGAACACAAATACTAATAGAAAATATGATTATATTCAGCAATTAAACATCAGATACGCAAGTTATCGCTACTCCAAAAGTTATTGCTAACAATAAAATACAATTATTAACTTCATCCAAACAATTACGAAACAAAATAAAGCTAAATTAACCTTACAATAGGTACTTAGTCAAACAGGACTGCGAGGTAATGAGCGAGCAGACTTTCAATCTAAAATCTATTATTGGTTATGTAATACTAATATATATATATATATATATATATATATATATATATATATATATATATATATATATATACGCACACACAATTCTGTTCGAATTAACCTACCTCAGTCATTTTTTTTGCAAAACTCATTTGACATCGTAGAACATTTGTTGCGAAAAATAAGCAATATGCGAGAAAGTAAAATAATTAAATTTTAATATATAATACGATACTGATTGCGTTGACAAACAAATGCAAATATATCGAAAAAGTTATAATACTAATTATTAAACACTATAGCATTGTGATATTCAACAAATATATAAAATTATTAGCTTATATTACTACGCACGAAAGGTCTAGCAGTCATTATCACATTCTGTTATCAGGGCGGCGTTACAACATTGATTACAACAGCCAACAACGACCGCTCATCTATTCGTTTTCACATTACCCACAATTAAAGGACGCAATTTAAAATGAAATATAAATATAAAATAAATATAATAGATAATAATAAAATTATATATGACATAATACGCAAATTCTACCTTATGTATCATCCAACTGAGTAAATTGGGAGCGAGCTAATGAAGGCTAGCAAACTTTATTTTATATTTATTTCAAATTAGTTTTAAATAATTTCTAAAAGATTAACGTATAACAAAAGCTCCAATGTAAGATACGAACAAGAAATTTGAAATAATATACAATTCTAACCGCCCCAAAACACTTTTAAAATTACCATCAAGAAGCCCAAGATTTTCAGAGCGGGCGACTAACTTTGACACCCAATTACTAAAAAAATATTCATATTTTCAACACGGCCTTATTTGAAGATCTGTTTTTGTTCAACAAACTTGTATTTCATGAAGAAGACCACAGTCCGGTTCGAGCCGCAGAGGCGAACGCTTCGTATCCGAGGCAGCTCTTATCGCTTTCTGGCAGTGGTCAACCCGCAGCGATCAGTGCGAGAGCGCTCAGTGCCAGTGTCGTTCGTGTGAGCGGTGTGAACAGTGCCACGTTTAGAAAAGGTGTTATATTTTAGTTATAGGAAAGCCAAATAATCAATTTACACTAGATAATGGCCACAAGTGGTTGCTCCGTTACGGGGCAACTAATTCGAAGAACAATGACCGCTACTTATAGTGAAAATGGTGGTGAAAACTCGTTTAACGGCGAACTTATGCCATCCCAAATCAAGCAACAATCCAACAGCACGAACATCTTCAAGAGCAACTACATCCCCAACATCAGCAACAAATGGTTGAAAGGCAACTCTCTCAACTTCTTTCTCAATATCATGTGCGTCCACAACCGCATCCGCAACAGCAATAACAACCACAACAACCCCGCTCCAAGGTACGCAGGAACATGGTAATGAGCACAAACGAAAGAGGTGGCTCTCGCCTGAAGAGGAAATGTCCAGGTAAAATATTCCTGTTTCAAGTAGACATAAACTAGGAACTCACGAAACTTATGAAGAACATCTAATTATCAAAATACCCTCAATTTTAGTGCATAATGCAGGTAGCTTACAACTCTTGACAGATAATATTAAAAAGAACGTTAAGGAGACTTCACAGGAGAAATACTCTGTTAAAGTTTCATTTACTTCCATAAGTGATTATAGAAGTTTTAGAAGATTTTTGAAACTGAGAAAATTGAGTTCCATTCTTTTTTGTTCGTGTTCATTCGTGACTTTAAATATAAAATAATACCGTTTTGTGGGAATCTTGCAAGAAGCTTGAATGTACGCTACATTCAATACATAATTAAATATAATTTAATTGAGAAATTCAAACAAGAGGGGAATTATCAAATAATTGAACAAAAACGCAAATTCTAACTGAAAAACGTTTCTAAAATGCATTTTGTCTTGAAAGTTTTTACAGGTTTATTTTTGCCTATGTGTAATAGCGACAAATGAGCACCACGATCAGGGTTTTGTCTGAGCTCTTAGTCTCTTGCAGAAATTGTAGGACGCTTAAAAAAGTACGGAAAAAAACTGAATTCTGTGACGTCCCGATAATTATAGTTATTGCTGCAGTATCTTTTTCACGCACGGCGACCTGAATTCATCAATTTGGGGCGTAGCGAATCCTCGCGGCGTGACCACCGCACCGTTGCGAAGCGCCATGCGAGCGCGCGCTGGGTTTACGGCCGTTTCAGAGAAGGTCCCCCGAGAGTAATGAGAACAATCAAGCCGACGCACTTTTTCAACGTCCTGCGCCGCGCCCGGTAGAAAGCCAGGTGGCATCCGCGAATGCGGTCGTTTGACGCTGGCAGGGAATGCGACACGTGCACGCTCTTCCGCGATATCCGGTTTGACGAGCAACCGGAAGCGACTTCACTGTTACGGCGGTCTTAGGATGCAGGAAAATCGTAGTTACGTTTTCACTTCCTACTTTCAATATCTTTTAGCATCCTCAGTTGAATTTAAAAATGATTCTTTGTTGATAGTATTGATTTATATTTCCCGATTTCAACACCCTGTACAACTATGAAACTTACGCGTATCTTATCCTGCAAATGTTAATATATGATAATCTTGACATTATTTCAGTGTCATTATAAAATGAGTTTTAGTATTGACTTCCATGCGTAAGCAAAACTTACCAATTCCCGATGAAAATGATCGAGTTTTGAATATGAAATATTCCCTTCCACGGAGATTTTCTGAAGACTTGTTAAAGAAATATTAACCTCACCATTGAATGGTAAAAGTTTGTTGTTTTTTTTTGTTGGGACGCATGCTCATATTATATTTTAAAGTTCTCGTCACAGCTCACTATTACTATTAAACTATTACAGAAAAACAAAACTAGTATCCACTGTGTTAATTAAAATAGTTATTTATGCAACAAGTGCGTTATACCGGATCGAGCGGTGACAAAATATCTCTGCTTTTTGTCGCTCTAGATCATTAGATTCAGTTAACGCCCGTAGTACATACGTAATTTCATTTTTACCTAATTTTATTGATTCAAATTTACTTATTAACTAGATGTTAGCTTGACTCCGCTTGTCTTTTCATATTTCACACCCATAATTCGCTCCATAAGAGAACGGGTAGCATAATTTAACTGTTTTCATACTTCTCTAGGCCCCACGATCATTTCCATCTTGGTAAGTTATGCAGTGTATATCGAGCTCCGTATCGAAGGCAAAAATAAGCAATACCGTGTCAGTAAAAAATAAAATAATTTAAAAATCGAAATAGGGACACGACTCAGTTTGTAGCTTGCTCTCCAGCGAAAGAACTCCTTTGTCCGTTGTCCCGATGAACGAGCGCCACCCAGATTGCCGGCGCGCTTCAGCTGCGTAAATGATTCGCGCGCGCGGGGCTAAACACCGCATAAAACAAATGTGCCGTCGTTGACACAAACGAGTTCGCTCCGCACGGCCCACTAAAGTTCATTGGTCACCAGACACACATTGGCCAAGCCGGACGACATCTTGTTCCCAGAGCGGCTGCGGTTAGTGCGCGCCGCGCCAGGCGAACCCGCGCGCCTCATGAACACCGCCCCACTTCGCCCGGGACGAGCGCCAATAGCTGCAGCAATTTGCCGCGAAAGAAGATAACGAGTAGCAACTCTCTACCCTTTGAGTGAATGAATTGCACAAACATGAAAGAAATAACCGAAAGGATTCTTTGTGGAGAGAACCCATTTAATATGATCCTAATGTTACATGACTATGATTGGGGATTTTTCTATAAACATTTAACTTCGTAAAAATGATTAACTTATTAAGAATCTATGGTAGCCAGTACGTACGTTTTACACTGAAATTTACATTTTAATGAATTAATTTAACCTAAATTGAACATAAATTTGAATATTTTTTTTATTTCCCATCATTCTCAACATTATTTTATCTATGTACTATATCGTTCATAAAATTAAAATTTATGGCGCTTATCATTAAGACATATTTCTTGCACGTGGCCTTATAACGTTCATGAAAACCATAACATAATGACATTCGTAATCCGTATTAACTACACAGTAAATGAGTGATGAGAATAACTAGCATTAGTTCTACTTCTTTTATTTCAGTTTGTCTCGTTAATGTCGTACTAGTTACCAGGGCTTTAATATTTACCCAGTTCAGGAAGCAATTTATTTATGTACCCAATACAATCGTCGCATTAATTGTCCGATATTTATGAATTATACATGTTGCAACATCGATTATAATTTATAATTTCAACAAAACAAAGAAAACATGCAATTAGTCATAATCAACATTAACGGTAGTAATGTTTAAAATGTTTCATAATATTCTCTCGTGATCAACAAACGGGTTTAGCGCATTGTTCTCAACGTCACAACAAAAAAGTCGGAATATTACAAAATAATATTGTTCGATAAATTCATCAATCATCAATTCAGAGGCCTATTGCAGCATTTTCCAACGGCAAAAACGCGCTCGACAAGGAAATTCGCAACGTGTGTCGTTGATCGAGAGAACGTGTACAGTCAACCAACCCGCCATCTTCACGTGACGGTCGGATGAAGGCGGCTGGTTTCTCGTTGACAGCTTCGCAGAGCGCGCGGGCGACGTGGGACCGGGCGGGGACGGGGTGGGGGCGGGGGACGGGAACGACGACGATCATACGCGCCCCGCCACGGGCAGGTGGCGCCGGGGCGGCCGCTCCGCCTGCTAATTAAAACCCTGCGGAAGCGGGGGAGGCCCACTCCGCCGGCTGCACCTCGCTCCGCCCGTGGCGCGTATTTTTTAGTCGCCGTAATGGAGCGATTTGAGGCGACCGCGTCCGGAGCGCGTACAGACCCGTTCCGGCTGACGCCCGGCCGAGCACGCGGGTCAGGTCGAACGCGCGGCCCGGCGCCGAGTGCAGGGGCGGGGGCAGGGGCCGGAGGCGGGGGCGGAGGCGGGTGATAGGGTATGTTGACTGGGAGCACTGGGGAAGGCGGTGGGAACTGCCGCAGCGGCCGATACCACGGGGAAAAGGCAGTACGTGGACGGTTGGGATGGCAAGCGCACTGGAGAGACGGGAGGCAGAGAGAGGTAATCAATTACAGGATAGCGGGATTTGCCATGCAGCATAATGAAGCGTCATAATGGACGCATAATGAGCAATAATGGACAGGAATAGCGATACACAATTGGTAAGTGATACAGTGATAGTTTTCTGGGTTAAGTATGAGAGTGTTGAACCCGTTTAAAAGAAAAATTATCAGTTAGAAGGAATCACACACAAGACACAGATTACCGGGACGAAGAAAAACGAAGAGAGCTAACGGTAACTGACAGTGCGATTAAAGACAGGAACGGAAAACAAAAAAGAAAAAATAAGAGAGCTTATCCAGAAGAAAAGAAAGGGCGGCTGAAATAATAAATGAAGTGAAAGTAAGAGGTGCCTAGCCAGAACCAACACGGGCAATGATTGGCGGACGGGAGAGTGTTAGCTACCAGTGTGGATGTCGGACTGGCTAAGAAACTAGAGCCGGGGTCGGCGAGCAGTAATAGTAGATGAGAAACGGACAGCGGCGCCAGGGGCAACAGGGCACTGATGCGATTTTGGGGAACGGCGAAATAACACGTCCGGGGGGCAAGGCGAGGGGGAGCAAACGGCCAGGGAGTAGGTCTGGGGGCGAGGGCTGCTCCCCGAGTGACAGGGGCAAGAGATTGGCCGTCGGAACAACGCGCAAAGGCGGTGGACGCCGGTCGGTCAGGGTGACGGAGGATTCGGCGGCGGAGGGGAGACCGCTGATGGGCCCCCCGGCGGCGGGAGGGCGGCGGAAGCGGCGGCGGGGGGCCACGCGGGTACGAACGGCGCGGAAGCGCAAAGTAATGACGCAGATAAGCGGAGCATGCGCGAGCGAAAACGGCGGCTGCGGCAGGCGGGGCGCGGGGGCGGGGGGCGGGGCGGGCGGCGGAGGTGCGCGGCGCGGGACAGTAACGCTTGCGCGCCGCGCCGCCAGCATAACCTGTTACGCGCCGCCGGCGCGGCAGCCGGCACGACTCCGATCCCGCCCCGCCCCCGCCCCGCGCCGGCGCGGCCTGCAGCCGCATGGTAGCAGGGTCGGAGCGGGAGCGGCGGCCGCGGCAAGACGCTCGCGCGCCTCTGGCTAAAACAGCCGTTAACCGCCCCGCCTTCCACAATTACCGCGGAAAATTGAAAGCGAGGCGGGGGCGTGGCGGGAACAGTCGCTCGCGGGCGTGCTGCCGTGACGCCGCCCGACCGCCGCGGGCGACCGAGCGGCAACATGGAAGACAAGAGGAGAGTGGTTCGAGAGGAGACAATGCGAGGGGAAGCAACAGACACGAAAGAGGGATATGCGGGATGCGGAATATGTAAAGAAGGAAGACGACGAACTTACGTGCGCAAAAAATAAGATGTAGCAAAAACTATTTTGGGGCGAAACTCGAGTGTTGGGCCAATAAAATGGAGAAAATGAATGATAAGGCAATGGAATGGAAAAGGATAATAAACGAACATGTGATTACAATATTGTACATTGCACAGGTTTGAGAATTAAGACAGCATAGAAAGGAGAGAGAATGGTGCCGAGGAGAGACAGGAGAAGGGAAATAATGAACACAGAGCCGAAGAGCAGGGAGGATACAAAGGCAAGGTAATGGCAAAGATAATGGCACGTGCATAAACGCGGCGGCGGCGACGGTAGCAGCCGCATCGACGGCGGAGAGACGCACAGAGAACAAGAGAGCGGGACAGCCCGTGCGGGGCAGCGGGCCACGGCAGATGACGCCATTCCACGGGTGGCGGCGGCGGCGGCAACGGCTGCGAGCGGGCGGCGCGCGGCGCCGGTTCTGCGCGGCCGCAAAACCGCCCCCGCGCTTTATTATCAGAGCCCATAAATTTATTCAAATTCGCGCAGGCCGCGCGGGCGAGTGTGGAGGGGGCGTGGCGGCGCGGCCGGCTTCTTGCGACGCCTTTCCGCGCCTGTTGGAAAACTTGCTCCCGTCCCCGCCCCTGCCCTCGTCGCCGTCCCCGCCGCCCACTCGCTCATCGGCGAGGAGTTTCTCCTCCTTTTAATGCGCCTCGTAAATCAAGGTGGAGGCGCCGGCAAGGGCGGGAGGGAGAATGTGCATGGGCGCCGTCGAGGAGGTTTCTGGGTGGAGCGGGACGGGGCGAGGCGAGGAGCAGACGAGATGGCGGGGTGCTATCTTGTATCCGGTGACCGGTGGAATATTTGCGGAATATACAGGGGGTGTGAAGCAGAGATAAAGAGCTGATGGGGTTGAGAGGGGTTCACTGGTACGAGAGATTGGAGGGGTTGAACAGGACGACCGGTCAGAGCGATACAACGGAATGCTGTGGAGTTGAGAAGGAAGAGATATCTATTAGAGATGAGGAGACATACTGCTCGAAACCGAAAATTAAAAGGTGGATGTCAGGAAGGGTAGGGATAGTGACGCTACAAGAGTAAGCGGGGTTGGGGCGTGTTGGGAATGAGCACGAGACTGAGTGTGCCGAGACGGGGCAGAACCGCTCGCCGGTACATAGAGTAAGCAGGGCTGCGGGTGGGATTGGCAGCGGCCGATCGCCGGCGGCGCCAAAGCGCGGCGTGCCACCGCCTGCGCTCCGCCTCTCGCCAGGGCGTCCGGCTGGGCGAGGCACGTGCACGCTGCACAATACGCGCTTTGTTCCTTCCCTTCGAGCCGCACGAGTCGGATTCGAACTAGGATTTTTTCTGGACTGTTTGTCGTAAATATTATATTATTTCTTTCTTTATGACATTCTACTCATTCAAATTCCCTACTTTGTATTCTTAACTTAAAACATACTCAGGTTGTTGACTTAATGATTACGTTTGTGCATTTTTATGTTATGTTGTGCCCAAAATTTAATTCTGCGTTGGTACTCGTAATGTACACGTTCAAGTAATTAGAATAAAATTATTTCAATGCCACTAACGTATTTTTCTGTTCAGTTACTTCAACTTTGTAAAATTAGGTAAATTAACTATTTTTGTGTGTGTGTGAGCGTGTTTTGAACTTTTTCGTCTAAAGATGATTTATTTTCGGTTCTTCTACATTAGTTTGACAAATACTGTAAAACGGGTTGAAAATACACCATATGGAGTAAGAATGTTCTCATTCTAATTTCTAAATATTTGCGTTCTTTATTGCTTAATAGCAGTACCGAGGCATAGAATGCTTAAAAGCAGTTTGAAATAATCCTAACACAGTCTTCGATGGACGAATGCGTAATGTTGCATATCTTCAACCCGCTATCTATTGGAACAGGTTTGTTGTCGTTTCCCTGTTGGAGAAGTGCTGTGAGAATGATTCTTGGTGACTGCATTGTTAAAGCCTGTTGATTCGTTTGACGTATTTTCACTACTTTTATATTTTAGATTACTTACAGTATCTTTCCTTGTGAACCTTCTTTGCTGTATCTTTCTATTATTTACTGTATTGTTCTTGAGCTATCATCCAAGTTGTGCACTTGATGAGCTCAGAATACAGGGCCATTTTTCAGTGTTTTATAGCGTTTTGTTTGTTGCAACAAAGATGAGTGTTCCCATTTCTAAGGTCGCTTTATTGCCATACAAAAAATACACATAAAGGCATATGTAGTTGGCACTGGATGATATACAGCAGAAACGATTGTGAGCGAGAGGCTAATAAATGGTTAGAAGAGCCGTTGTACAAAAAAATGTAAGTCCACAGAAAACCTCTACATCAAAGAAGATCGCAAATAGAGACGTTCAATGCTGTTTATAAATCATGGAGGAAATTCCTTTGGTATTGCTATAAACTATACATGTTTTGAAGATTTCTAAAGCATGTTTTACAATATTTAAATAATTTACGCCTGCAAATATTTTTGCCGATATTTTTTAACTGTTTCAGTGAATTATTATAAATAAAAGTTTTAAAACGTCTATTGCATTTCTACATTTATTTTAAAACGAGAAATAAATATAAATAATCTAGTAAAAATATTTCTAATGAATTATGATATGCAGAACAAGAAACTGCTCTGGATGAGAAATGACCACGCTACTCCAACTGCTGCTTTTAATCGTAAAAAGAGGTGATGTATTCTGATTCTATAATATGGAGTGAAAATACGCCCCAAAACTATAAATATGAACTAATTCTCTTGAGATAAATCCGTTTTCATCCTCGGATCAAAAAGCTCAGAAATGCAGGGATCTCTTGGGTATCAGGATTTTCCATTACATCTAAAAAATATGTTTAAAAATTTTAAAAATGCTGTGTATTCTCTCCACTTTCTACGGCAGTACTAGCGTATTATACACTTAAAATAAGAACAGGCGTTGCCGTGGACACAACAGAAAGACATAATGTACTAAATAAGGATATTGTTAATTGAGATGTGGGAATATACAAACGTGTTCTTTGTCAGAATAGATGTAAGTGTTTAATGTGTGCCACCGTGAATAATAATTTTGGTAACCTTGAGATTTACGAGAAAATAAATGTAAAAATCATCTAAAAGCAAACCTAGAACGACCAAACAGACATTTACAAATGAATGCTAAGATAATATTACTTCTCCTCTGACTGACGGGTAACCGTTGCTCGCAAGAGCAGATTTTGCATAGATCCGCGACCACCATTCACGCGAGGTCGCGTCCTGCGTACTGCGAGCACGGCGCCCTGCCGAGGACGTTCAGGGAAGGATTTGTCTGGGCGGCGCAGACACCTCGAAAGGCGAGCAGTGTTCTTTTCGCTTCAAGTTTCCAGACTTCGCTCGATCTTCGACGCGAGCAAGACCCGGGATCTCAAAGTTAGGAAGCGCCCGAGTTCAAGTCCGCGCACCTCATTACGACCCAACACCCGATTCCCATGGCGAACCGAGGCAAAGCGCATTTATGACAAACTACATGATATCCTAATTTGTACCTGCGTTTTTCCCTCGAAACCTGTTCTGCAAACTGACACGTTTGCCGCTTAAGTAAATCAGAGAAAATAGCACTTGCTTTCTCGCATTATTGGGAACGTTTACGTAACATAATATTGCAATTTGTGCCCTAACTTGAAAAAGTCCAAACGAATTTAAACGAAGAGCCAGCGATACATATCTGTACTGGAGGCTTATATACTTATGACACAATGTATATGTGCATCCACCTTAAAGGACACTTCTAATTTTTAGCTTTATGCTAATGCATTCGATAGGACACATTTTTTAAAATGTTTGTAAATTACAGGTAAAGTCAGTAACTTAAAAAAATACTGCAATTGTTTGTAATTGTGGACGTTCCATGAAAAGTATGTACTCGAACCAAGAATGTCTCTAGTTTATATGCTTATCTCTTAAAAATGTTTCATAATAGTATGCACCTTACTTGTAAAAACGCGTCTCGCTCTACTTACATTACATCTGCTTTGCGCGTGTTATGCAAAAACTATTCGTTATTCCTTGATATTGGCGAATTTGCGTCAGAGTACTTCATGAAATAAACTAGTGTCATTATTACAATTCTGCTGCAAATACAATAAGTTTGACGAGTATGCCTCAGCAGCTGATCTGACGCAAGGACGACCACGTGCCTGCCGCCCGAGTAAGTAGCAACATCACTCTTCCCCACTCCCAGCTGTCAAGTCAACAGTAGTATTCGCGGTATAGAATTATTTCGATATCGGGAACATGAATATTTACAGCACATTATACAGACAAGGAAGAATAATTTCACATGTATATTAAACATCCAAAAGTGAAGGCCAATCAGTTTAAGGCCTTACGAATTCCTACACAGAACTAACTACGGTATCATTACATTACACGGTTATCAATATATATCAATATTTATTCAATATTCCAAATTTACATGCTCTTTTTCGAAGTTTGACAACGCCTCGTGAATGACTATATTAAAAAACTGATACAAATCTAACACTATTACTAAATAACCATCACAAAACCCATAAAAATTTACTTGTCATTGAATAACTCATGAAAGATTCTAGCAAAAGGTGAGTAAACCGAGTTTAAAAGCTACCTATCTTTCACGCATAATTAGCAAAACACAACTTTATTTTCGAAAAATTGAACGTGACCTTATTTAAATACCTGTTTTGACTAACGGATTCTATTAAAAAAATATTCATTATTATAGTTGTAGCAAGACAGAGAAAAATTTGAACTTTTGAAATTATCTAAAAATTAGGGAGTGCAACGAAAATATTTCTTGTTCCAAATATCACTTCAGCCATTTCTTTATGCGCCTTTTGCTCTTTCAGAGGAAACAAAGAAAAAAATTTGCAGCCATTTTTGAGGAAATTTTGGAAAATTTTGATGCTTGATGAGAAGAATCTCAAAAAAATAAAATATTGTTTTAAATTAAAGGCGCCGGGATATCACTTAGATCGATCGCGGAATATCACTTTTGATGTATATCCTGCCGACGTTTTAGCTGCTATAGTTGTGCACAGACAGATGTTTTGCCGACAATCGATTTTTCTATATCAAGGATCCATGAAAGGTGGATTTTAACTACACAACGTATTAAAAAAGTAATGTACTACGTATAGGAAACTAGTTATCCACTATTTTGTTACCAGGGGCCCGCCAATAAGTGTTTTCTGGCAAAAAATTTGCCGTTTTTTTTCACGCCACATTAGAATATTTTCACTCTACTACGTAAGCAGTAGGAGAGGAAATAAATATTGGGTATCTGGCGGCAAACTAAAAACAAAAATTTTGGATTTAAACTAAATATGTTTAGCTTTTTTGTTTGGAAAACTTCAATTTCGTGTATATTGGTCGTTTCGTATTTTTCTAAACGTTTTGGCACCGGGCTGCACATTCGCTCTTAAATACTTCCCAAATCCTTAACGGTACTTGAGGTGTGAACGTTTTCATGTCATAAAGGCTATCTGTTAATATGCCCTTGCAAATGACCTTGACATATGGCGTTGTTGTAATATATTTGATATCGGTTTATTTCAACTCATATGCACAAGCAAACTTTGGCGCTAAAGAGTCCATCAAATATTGACTGATTTCGGTTCTGTATTAGCCGCTGACATGTACCGCTCGCGTATTGTGCAGCGACTTGTGCGATCTTTTTCCATGCACGCGCTTCGCTTCGAAAAGAACGAACGCTTCGGCAATTTATGAAAATACGTTCCACCGTATGGGGACACGTTTCGAAATCTTTATTATAAAACCTTCACAAAGAGGAGAGCTGTCGCATAAAATTTTTGTGGAAACGGATCTTCGACATCGTGTTTCCTACGTTTTATACGCAAAAATTCGTCCCGGCGCGCCGCTCCATTTGGAGCGCGGGCCCATAAAAATAGGATACGAGGGCGCCGGACGATTCCTTATCCTTAGGAGCGGCGCCTGGGGATTGGCCGGGGCTCGCGGGCGCTGAGCGGAGGCTCCCGGCGGGCCGCCGTCGCCCCGTGGGCGTCTGCGCCCGGCGCACGGGAGTGGCAGTGATACATCGATACTTTCGAAAGTGTAACTATAATAATAGCGTTTTATATTTCATTTAGGGCACATACGCCTGATTTTCAAATGTCGCGACCATGATTTTGTATTTGTCGTGACCGGGTTGTCATTCTTCAATATACTTGTAGTGTAGTAGAATTGATTATATAGAAGTATCTTACTTATTTTGTTTAAATCATTCAAGTTTTTGAAACCTACCTTCTTTAATTAACCTGTTTGGTGGTATTTGCAAAGTTTCAAACTGGAAAATAGATTTGAAACTATAAAAAGTATGCTAGGATGGATCTAAATGTTTTTATTATACTTCGCGAATAATAAGGTAATCGAACAAATATTGGAATCAGAAAGTAAACTGACACGGTCACAACTGTCTGTGGCTTGTACATTATGATCGAGTAATTAATAATTTAATATTTACTTTATTTCATAAATTACAATCCACGTCGGACCTCGTTATTACTCATGTATTTTGCATCCTTTGATTTATACCTAATAACATAGTAACATGATTTTCATGATCGATACGTGAAATCACAGCATTAATGAACGATGTAGTTATAAATTTCAGGCAATACGATTCGCTCACCGAATATTAAAGAAACATTAGCTGTGAATGGTCTCTGAGAAATATAAAACACAATGATTAAGCAAAGATATAATTACATATTGTGTTAATGATTGTGCGGCGAGCAGAGAATGCTGCTAGTTTTACTCTGATATTGTTTCTGATGTTTTATATAAAAATAAATGGGACTGTCATTCGTCAATAAGCACGATATGACGCAGATGACAAAAAAGTGATCCATTTTATTTTGCAACATGATTCGTTGTCAATCGTTCTCGCAAACTCGTACAAACAACTTTGAGAAATATTGTGAAATCTTGATACTCATTTACACGCTAAATGAATACCTATAAAAGTCGAAAATGTTATGCAAGAAATAGTATGTGAAAAAAACATTAAACTATTCCCAATAATTTTCTCAGAGGATGGACATGAAAGGCGGAAATAAATAAGGGGAAACGGAAGTAATTAAGAAGAATATGAAAATATAAAGCGCAAGAAACTGAAAGGAGAACAGAGGAAGAGATATTGTAAAGTGAAGTAAAGTAATGGAAAAGTGAAGTAAAGTATGTTAAAATATTGTAAAGTACTTTTGTATTAAAAAATAGTAAATGAAGCGCGGGGAAGAGAGCAGGAGAGCAGGAGAGAGGAGGAATAACGGAGAAGGAGTAAGGAAGACAGATACATATTGAGAGAGAGAGAGATAGAGAGAGAGAGATAGAGAGAGAGAGAGAGAGAGAGAGAGAGAGAGAGAGAGAGAGAGAGAGAGAGAGATCGACGACCGGAGAAAAGCAGATTAAGATTGATTAGTGATTCTGGACGCGTCAACAGCTAAAGTAATTAGTCCGGTAAGTGTAATGCATGTTGTTGTTTGTTTTTTTTTATCGCGGGAGGTGGCGCTGATCTTTCCCCTTCGGCGCCGACTTACTGTACACGTAAGTTTGCGAGGTCTTCCCCAACCAGGTATCTCCCATCAGTGAGGCACCGCCGCAACCGGGACAAGCTCAACTCCCGACATGTGTGGCTCTATAGTGCTCTAATTTCCCGACATGTGTGGCTTTGTAGTGCATGCTAGTGCAGTATGTACGTAAAGGGATAGGGTAGGAAGAGGACAAGAAAGAGGGAGTAATAATCGCGCGTTACTCGTGACTCTCTTTTTAGGGTTCTGTTCCAGCATTCGTGTGGTGCTGATCGAAAAAAGTACGAAAAACTGCCGATAAGAGCAGCTGGCCGTAAGAATTCTCCTGCAGACAGCGGCTGAATTCAACCTCACTATCTAGCTAGTGTCGAAAATTCTGCAACGTTGGGACTCGAATCCTAGGAGCAGCCGGTCGGAGGTCCTGCTATGGTATCAACTGATCAGTTGATGAGAGAATGAGAGGGGACGAAAGAGGGAGAAAGCGAGAGGAGAGAGCAAGACCGAGAGAGAGGGAGAACGAGTGAGGGCGGAGAGGTGAGGGCGAACGGGTGGGGTGGGAGGAACGGGGAGGGCGAGAGAGAGCAAGAGCGAAAGAGGAAGTAGAACAGACGTAACAGTAGAATGGCCTGTTATTAATCAGAGAATACAAGTAGTGTATTTACATCTTCGGTAGAGCGAGAGCCCCTTACCTCCTCCCTCGAAAAATGGATAAATACGAAATGAGAAGAAAATACGAGGAAGTAAAGAACGAGAGAGACTGCGTCCGGATCGGTGGAAAAGGGCGGGGGGCTGTGGCAGAGGGCGGTGGAGCGGGAGCGCGGCGACACGGGAGCGAGAGCAAATATAGACACGCACATCGGCCACTCCGCCCCCCCACCGCCCAGCCCACACAACCCGCCCCCACCGCCCCGCCAACGCCCCGCCCCGTCCCGCCCTGTGCCCGCGCCCGTCCCGTCCCGTCGCCGGCCCTGTTCCCGCCCCGTCCTGTCCCCCCACGTCCTGTTTCCCGTTCCCGTTCCTGTCCCGCTCCGGTCCTGTCCCGCTCCGTCCTGTCCCGCTCCGTCCTCACCCGCCCCGTCCTGTCCTGCCCCGCCCCGGCCCGCACCGACCCACCCCGCCCTGGCCGCCCTGCCCTCCACAAGAGTATGCGCTCCGCCATGCAAGACGTGCCTCTGCTAGAAAGCTCTCCAAACCGCGTTTGCTCCGCGAATGGCCGTTCTTCAGCGTACATATTTGAGGAGTTACTGGAGTTGACTTGTACTATTGACATCGATATGTTGAAAATGGGGGAGTTTTACATGCAGAGAATTTTCTGAATTACATATTATAATTTCCGTGTAATATCTGCAATTTATCAACCATTGACAAGCTAGCGACGGATTTCTAGTTGAACATTTACATGTACTCATTTAAGATGTAGAACTTTGGGTTTAAGAGAGTGCAATTTCACAGATAGTGAGAAATGTTAACTACAAACATAAGAATTGGTATTATTTCTAAAATGGTGCTGCATTCGCTAATATATCAGTAAAAAGAAGCCATATTTCGACCGTGATTTATCATTGCAATTAAAAACACATTTTGTAGCGAAAGTGTAAATTTATTTTCCGCATAATGTTAATGTTCTTATGAAAAACATGACGGAAAATTAAGAGTAAAAGGAACTGACTCTCGATTTTCTTTTCTTCTCTGTTCTGTAGTTTTATCATACCAATTGTCATATCTCATTTTGAAGAAAAGTAATAAAAAACAAATTAAAGCGAACCGTACTATCTTGTTTACTTGCATTCTTCTTTTACTCCGCCCTGTAATCTGTAGATCTACTACTGCAGTTTTTACATCAATTTCTTCTTGATACTTTAAAGAAAATACCAACTTGGTTCACGCTTTAGGTTCACGCTTTAGGTTGCAGATATCAATATATTTCGGTATTTTGTCTCTTAAGCCTGAAGGTCTTATCAAACGTCCATGCTAAATTATAGATATAAACTGAATTAGATATGTATTTTCTCCGGTACGACATATAGTGTTTTTGCAATGTGTATTGAACAGTGAAACAAAGTGAAATAAGATATCTTTGAAACGACCGGAGTTACAAAAGAGCAGGCATTAAAAATGGAGAAAATTCACAATCGCAGTGTAATTAATTCACACGTACAACCAGAAAAAGAATGAAGCATTAGGTATAAAGGTGTTCACACAAAAAAGAGTAGCCTAAAATTATAAGATTCATAAATAAACTAGACAACACACAGCAGTTGCGCTGAATATCCGCACCGACCTAGAACTGGGCAAACAAAAAGCACTTAAGCATGGCACATCAAACTGGAACAAATGAGGCACAGTTCTCGATTAATTTTGTTGAACATACAGATATTGTTTGAATATCCAGTGCCTAGTAAGATGACAGTGAAAATATTCATCATATTGACAACTTGATGTGTTGCTAGTAACGACGATAGATCGATGATTGGAACTACTGTAAGAGAAGCAGTATCAAGAAAACGCAACTGTAAATAGAGAATATTTTAACGTCGTGCCAATGGTCCCGATGGACCACGCATGTCGCGAGGCCAGCGAGGGGCGGGGGTAGTCCTTTGGCGGCAAGGGGGAAGGCCACCAGGGGCGGGCCCTCCTCAAGGGCCGAGTTGGGCGTGTCTCGGAACGCGGGTTTCAATTGGCGCAGAGGGAGATGATGGGTGAGTATAGCCGCGGGGCAGCTGGGCTCCAAATTGCAACCAGGCCCACGATTCGGAATGAGATGACGCCACCAGCATGAGAGGTCTGTCATGTGACCCCTCGAGAGGCAACTCGAGAGTAACCAGCCGTGGTCATTCGTTTTTGAATCGAATCGCGGTGCGCAAGGCACTTTTCACCCGCCAGGGGTTATCGCAAACTTCGGCTGCGAGAAGTGACGGTTGCCACGGGACGAGAGACCAGGCGCTAAACCGCTGGGGTCTGCGACAGGCTGAGGCGTGTATGCCTCAGGGATGTGCAGTGTTTGGAGTGCAGCGCTAGTTTCCGGGGAATGTAAATATTGTATAGAAAAAAATGTCTATAAATCTGTACAGAACAACTCCGTATCTGTGTTTTACTCGCTCCGGACGACGTCACAATATACAAGACACGAGAGAATGATGCCGAAAAACTCTAATATCGATGAAATATTTAATAAGAACCGGATCGAAAAACCGTCGAGGGAATAGGTTTCGACATACAAACAATTTCATGGGGATAGTCTTACATGTGAATCAATTCTATGTGAGAATACAGTGGAACAATTTCCACTATTCTCGTCACTGCTGACGAACGAGAATCGATTCGTACGGAAATCTTCACACTTTTTATTCTTTATTTTTTGTAATTTATAAATCAAACTTTAGCCCAGTGGCTGTTTTAGAATACAAATTGAGATCCTTTTTTTTCTCTCGATTCGGCGTCGATCACACTCATGCACAAAAAGAGACTGTGTAATTCTCGGCCAGAAACAGTTTTCAGATATTGGTTTGAAAGAGATATTGTGCAGCCACTCAGAAAATCGGTAGCACTTGAACTCAAACCAAACAGTCTTGTTGGTTTTATGACAGCCGCATAATTGCATCTGAATGAATGATAAATTGCACTTTTGAGAGCTTATGAGTAATAACATTTTTATCGAACAATTATAAATTGAATAAAACCAAACATCCCAGAACAAATTCGTAATCTCGTTGTATTTCTAATTCAAGTATTGCTAAACAAGATAATGTTTAATGAGCTTTACGTATTTTGCTTGATTCCCATCCTGTTTAATCAAGAATGTTCATTAACAAAAGATATAAAGGTATTTAATCTCGTTTTCATTATCATTACACTGAACACTTTTTAAGACATAAATTGCATTTACGGGAAAATTTGAACTCGTATCTCAGCGCATCACAGTCACCTGCTAAATAAAGACTTGCACGTAATGATCGTGCGGTGGAGAACGGAGGTCGCGCTGTCCACGGCGATCGCCCAGCGGGAGGCCCCAGCGGGCTCAACAGCCGAGCGGCGCGGCGAAGGGCGACGAGGTTCGTGGCGGGGCGCGGGGCGCCGCGGCCGCCGTGGGGATCGACCCGCGGTCCCCGGTCGATAGCCGCGTCATTAGGCCCCGGCCCTCCACCCCCGCCGCCGCCGTCCTCGCGGCTCTCCACATCCTCGCAGCCGTCGCCGTCGGCCACTCCTCCTCCTCGTCCTCGTCCTCCCGCGCTCGCTTTTCTCGTCATCCACGGCCGCCGCACCTGCAGCCTACAACCTCCGCGGCTGGGGCGATACCCCATCCGAGACGCTCTCAACAGTTGGGGAGGTCCGTTCTCCAAACTGGCGACGTCTTTTTTATTCTCCCGTTCCTCCGGAAAGACGTCTTCCCCGCCCCGCGGGCTTCTTTAAAGCATCACAGTCCTTCTGCTGCGGCACCTTTGTCGCCGTCAGAATTTTCACCTTCGAATATTTACCCTTCTCGATGTATTTCGCTGATTCGAAATTTCCAACGGCGAAGTTTTTAATAAAAAAAGTCTCTCATATATTTTACACAAAAACTGTTTTACTAATGAGTGAACTGCACACAATGAAAATTCGCAATAAACTGAATGATTTTCAAGAATTGTAATACCTTAATTTTGCAGTGTGAAACGAACCCTTGGCATCCATTCGCAACATTGCTTTTTCCATAGACACATGTTACATCAGTGATCAAATACAATGCATCATTTTGAATAACTATTCATTACATGGACTACACAGAAATTCTCTGCTTCTCCTTTTATCGAGAGGCTGTGTAGACCCAGTGATGACGGGCATCGGCCTTGGACCCCTCCACGAAGCCAGGCGAGTACGCAGGGCGCGACGAGGCAGAGAACGCGTATCCGGCGCGGGGCGAGGCGTCGACGGAGCGGCGGTCGCCACTCGGCAATTAGCACGTTATTCACGCGCCCGCGCCCTGTCAGCCCTGTCGCTCAGGCGGCGTCGCGCTGTCACCGTCCGCCGCCGCCCTCGCCCTCGCACGCGCATCACCAGCCGGCCCGACGCCCCGGCTAATTGTCGCCCCCCGGGGCGGAGCGGCGCGGGGCGGCCCCCACGGGCGGCGCCGAGGCGTAAGCGGGAAGAGAGGGCGGCGGCAGGCGCGGGCGGCCGCGGTCGCACGAAGTAAGGCCACTTTCGCGAGTTATGAACCAAAACTGTCGAACCAATTTAATAAAACTCCGAGTACTTGAATGCGGGGGGCGCATTCCATACAAAATAAGGGTAGGGCCACCCGGACGGCGCCCGGCGGCTGCGAGCGAGGCCGAGCGACCGGCGGGCGGGCGGGCGACGACGATCCCTCGCCGCCGCTGTGCGCAGCGGCCCCTCCCGCCGACCCGCGCTCCGTTCCGTCACGGCGCAGCAAAAAACAAGCGCCCAGCCGCGCGCCCGCGCGGGCGATTTTGATTCGGGCATTTGTCAGGCGATCGCCCGCGGAGAGACCGGCGCGCGCCTAGCGGTGGTGGTAGTGGTGTGACGCGCGTGTAAGACGGGCGATGGGTGCCCTCCCGATACCGCCAAATCGATTACCAGCAACTATCGAACGGAAGTTCGAGCGGTGACCAGCCGGGGAGCGGCCGCCGAAAGGTCGGTGGGCGGGGCGGGCGCGGTTACGTAGCAAGAGGGACCACTCATTAAATTTATATATGACATGGATTAATGATACATAAAACATTTTTAATCGGAGAAAAACTAATTCATTAATGATGAATGTTACGATATATTTAAACCGGAAGCCGTGATAGTTACCTGAAAACCAAAATAAAAGAGAAACATAATTCAAACGTTTACGGCAATGTATTGAGCAAATATTCATTTTTCTACGACGAAAGTAACAAGCGGTTACCGACATGGGCGAAATGAAATCTTCCTTCAACACAATCACCCTTCACTGAATCAAAATATCAAGAATGAAATAACACAGGCCTATTCGAAGTTATCCTTTTGCCTTTATCATAATATCGCATTAATAATAAAGTGGACGGTGCCTAGATCCAAAAGTACATTCCTAATGGTGTTCTTAAAACAAAATTACTCCTAAAATTCAAATAATTTACTTTTTCGGCAGCCGCTAGAGTAAGCTGTTTCTTTTAGAACATGCAAAGCGAGGTAAAAGTTCAATTTGTGGCATTAATGCTAAAGGTCAGACGATGCTCAAATGTTTATATCAAATTGTGAATGCCACAAAGGAAACAAAATACTTTCGTCTGATCACTTCAGCTTCTGTTGAATTTAATGTAGCGTAGTGATTTGTATGCTTGAATTAAAATAAAATGAAAGTCAGAAAAAGGCTAAAAATTAATGTATGACTCAAGAGGTAAAAGTGATTTTATTTTTGGCGTGGGATTGCCTAAATGAGCATATCGGTCTCGTGTCGAAACATTTCCTATTCGCAAAATTATTTGCCACTTTTACACCTCTTATTACAAATAACTATTTTATTGATTCGTCACGAGAATGTCACAAGAATTAAACTAAGAAGATCATTGATTTTCCTTCAGGAATTGACAATCATTAATTATTTCACAAAGTGACATTAAGCACAGACTTTCAACGAACGGTTATAAGAGAGGATGTAATTTAGACTCTCTCTCTCTCTCTCTCTCTCTCTATATATATATATATATATATATATATATATATATATATATATATATATTTGGATTTCCACCATTTTTTGTTCAGAGACTGCAACATTGTCCTTGTGAAGTATGCTAAAAAATTTGCTTTATAATGAATAGAATGGATTGAAAGGATCTGTTAACAATCAGAAAACTGTGAATGGATGCAATTTCTTCATATCTAGTATTGTTTTATTACATATGTATCTTTTTTATGGAGGTATTCGAAATTAATATTCAAGGTACACAATAAAATTCAATATACGTCTTCCTGTTCTTGAAGCCTGAAGCCTGAAGAGTAATAATAACCACATCACAAGAATTAGATAGTCCTCTTTGGCAAAGAAAGTTTGCTAGTTTGAAACACGCAGCAAAACTTAATCCAAATCATCTGGAAGCGTAGTGCAATCACAATACATTTAAAAAGAGGCAAGATGTGATTCCGATTCATGAGAGACTACTCCAAGCAGAGACCGTTCATGTTCACGATATTTATAAAATGGAATGGAATTACAGAGCGTGAATGGACGATCGTGAGATCTGTAATATACATGAAAAGGAGTCCGGAACCTTCGACGGAAAGAAGTGGTGAAAGAGTTTAAAGCTGCTCTATGGAAATCATACGTCGTAGCACAAAATTGGCGTGTAGACGGTAATGTGGCAAGATATGCGCCCTTGGCCTAGGGGCTATTAGCATAAGGAGCAGGGGAAGGCTGTGTATCGAACAACCCAGGTTGCCCGTTGCTAATGAAGCGCTGGCAGTGGAAACACAGTCGACAGTTGACGTCGAGTACACTGAGCTGGGAGTACAAGGATGTTGACTCGTATGAAAGGTTGACTTGTGAAAGGAAGTGAATAGAACAGTTGTGAGATTGCGGATACTCCTACAGAAGTCGTTGTATGACGACAAGGATTTGAATATTCACTTTTCAAATATGTCTTACAGTGATTGATGTAATTTATGTCACTAACTACACTCTGGTAGGTATTCTACATGAGACGTTCAACAATTAATCAGGAGAGGTTTCCAGGTGCGATCAAAATGAATCCTTAATCGTTTGCAAGAAAGACGCTTCAACTTTCTCGTGATATTGTTTTAAAAGTTAATTTTCAAGTGCTTTCCAACAAAATTGTTTATTAATTTTAAACACAAATCAAGATATCTATGGGAACGCTCAAGACTTACCTAATAACTCAATGCTCAAGACAGTTAACATTAGACAATGGTCTTTTAGGTTGTGCGTATTTTCTTTCAGAGCATAGTAGATTCGTTACATTTTTTGTCAAATGGACGGCGAATTGACGAATCATTGTCTTGGAACTTCGGTGTCATCCAATGTCGCATGGCACGCCTCGAACTGCCAAAAGCGAAACCCAAGGAATGGGAGAGGCGTAAGTACTTTGTGTCAGTAATTCGCAAGCAAGTTTCCTTGAAAACATGTCATTCAAAGAACAAGAGGGAAAAAAAAGTAGTGCCAATTGTTCAAAGAATATAGCAACACGTGCGAGTGGATATGACAGAATTACTTTACTGACTAGTTGCTTGCTTGTTTGCCTATCTGGTAAACTCGTTCTGGTAGACAGGTGTCATTGTAAAGTAGCAAAAAAGCAGTGAAATAGAATTCATTTCCTCAAGTATGTAGATTCTGAGCTCGCTCAGCGAGCGAGCATCGTCAATAGTTGGACGTAAACTGACATCAACCCTCAAGCGAGCGATAAGTTGTTATTAATGCGGCCTCCTCAAATGGCAGGTAACAATAGCATTCAATCTGTACTAAAAGGCCTTTGATTTATGCGTTTCAAATGTGTTTTCTAAGTCTCCTCACAAGACAGTCATCGCCCGTCCTCTCCTCTTCTCCGCGCACTAGTACCAGTCGCCCAACTTTAACTTCTACAATTGGGAGGGGGAGACGCGTTCGTGGCCCTGCAGTAGGGACTGAAGAGAGAGTAAGCATACTACGAGATAGAAGCAACAAAGTTGCTTCTTCTCTAGTCTTCTTTGGCGTAATGCTAGCTCTCTGTCATGAGCATTCAGCGAGCTGGAAATTGGTTCGTTGCGACTACAGTGTGCCCGACCTCTGTAAACGCACCGTAGAACGCGAGTGCAACTCGCGCTATAGTTACTTGGCTGATCGGGAGACGTTTCGGCAGCCATCCTGCGACCTTCCACAGGGCGAAAAGCATTACGCATTGCGCCGAGATGAAGGCAGCCGAATCGTTGTCACCTGTGCCTAGGACGCGGAGTCTCCCGGACAGCCAAGTAACTACTGACTCCGTCGGCAGAAGTCCACGCCCGCGTGCGCCGTTCCGCAGCGCACCGACCTCGCTTGGGGTTCCGTCGCACGGGGCGGGCAAGGTCGGCGGTGGCGGGCCCCACTCACCTCTCCCCACCTCGGTGCGGCCCGTGACCCGGCGGGCGGGCCGCACGCTGCCGGGCGCCGCGCCACGGCGTGAATACCGCATGAGGCGGAGGCGGGGCCGGCGCGCGGCACGGCGGCCGCGCTGGGGGGGGGCGACCGCCCACGCGCCAGCGACACGCCCGCCGCCCGAAAAATCAATCGCATCCGCCCCGCTGCAGGAAGGCGCGGGCGGCCACAACGCGGCCCGGGTCGCGGGGCGGCGGCGGCGGCTGCGGTTATCGTTTAATGAGCTGATTACGCGGCACGCGCGCTTTTCCCGACCCTGCACCTCCGCCGCGCCGTCGCGCCACCCCTTTACGCCCTGCGCCGCCGGCTTCGCCACCCTTCATGGACGCCTCAGTTCGCACACTTTTTTTCATTTTTATTATATATTTTTATTTTTATCTGTTTGGCGTTCCTGCCTTTTAGACACTCGAGTTTCAATTCATATCTCGCTACGACCACCGCTACACTGTCCGGTGGAAAGTTTCAATGGAGTTCCGTCAGGGGCGAAGAGAAATAGTGGTATTTAGCATTTTCAATGAAATAATTATATGAGTCGTCTTTATCAACAATATGATTTATTAAAATAGCAGCTTTCGATGGCTAAGCCATCATCAGTTTTCTGCTGTATGGAGGCCACAAAAACGATTAGTCTTTAGTAAATAATGTTGGCAATGACGACTCATATAATTATTTCTTCGGCGAAGAGAAATATCAACTGAAATTTGCGGTCGAGGACACACAAATATGTTCTTACTAAAATACATATTATTTATAATTATTTTAGAAATTAATTGGGTGGAGTGAAACAAGTAAGTTCGCATGTTTTATGAAAGACGACATATATCTTTTTGGTACACCATTCCTTCTCGAAACTCTACCTCTTGGTACCGAAAAAATACCTCGTGTTACCGCAAGTAGGTCTCATGGATTGCAACACATAATGAATTCAATCCCGCTAGGTTGTTTGTTTCGATTCCTTCCAAGTTTTTCCCCTTCTTTCTTTGTCGCTCGTCTGATATTTTTTATGGTAACTTGTTCCGTTTAATCCGAATTTATGTGTCTTTATTTCATTTTACTGAACGTTTTTAGCTTGTCTAATTAGCGACCCTGGTAAAGTAGTCGGAGTTTCTTGTACTTAACAATAAAAAATATTCTTTATTCTGCCAAATTTAATGTTAAATATATTTTGAGGTACATACTAAGAGGACATGCGGAAGATTTTTATCAGATTCAAAACTCTCCCTATGACAGCTATCTTTCACTCAGCTTACAGTTTATTTTTAAATTTCACTTCACATAGACTTTTTTTATGTCTCTCGACAGTCCGTTTGTACTTGTAGGTTGTATCTCTTTCCTACTCATCTTCAAGCCTCGATGTTCCTTCTCTCTAACCTCGCTTTCTCACCTCTCCATCACTTCCCTACGACTTGCCGAGGAGGGACAATGGGGGACACGCCCCGTGGGGAGGTAGCCTCCAGGGAGAGACGATAATTGGTGGCCATGTGGAGTACCTGTCTGCCATTGTATAGTGCCTGACAGCCGCTCTTGGGAGTTCACCTGACCTGCGGTAATTGCTGAGAGTTGATACACATCTGATGAAACTAAGAGACAAATAGACTGAGTTGCGAGGTTTCACAATGGATTATTTCCACTTTCACACGTAATGAAACTGGTTTTGCTATTTTCATAATTGTGAGATGTTCCACGTGCATAAGCTATTACCTATTGTCCTAGTTAGTAAATGAACAAAATGAGAGTAAACTCATAAAACCCACAACTGCTTGCAATGTTGCAAAAGAGGATTTACAAACAACATTATAGTTATTAGATTGGATTCACCGTCCCCTTCACTAACGTTTGCATGACGTAGGTTTACTTTAATTTTGATATACATATAAATTGTAGTGAAAGTCTTGAAGTGTTACGAAAACACAGAAACCCCCGCATTCACACATCTGCCTTCGAACTCTGATATTTCTCTTTCACAGCATTGCATTTCAGATAGCATTGCTCTACATAAAGTCTCATGCATCCTAGCCATTTATGCATTAATGAAGGAAACATAAATAGTGTATTGCACGTGTGGACAACATTCCCTCCTTAGAATCACAGAAATTGAGAGATGCCAAACTAAAATATCGTATTTGTCCCATTGATGTTGACTACGTTGCATTTCTTGCACAATAATACGTGATAAAATGTGTTGAGAAGTAAAGTAAACAATAAGAAATAAACAACATCAATATATATCAACACACCTTGAAATAAAAAGGTAGTAATTATTTCCAAGCACAAGCACACACAGACAGAATAAGAAATAGTCAATTCATAGCACTCTTCAGGTTATGCGTTGCCAAGTAATGCGAAGCAACGAAAACAAATTCGTTTTCCAGGACACAAAGCACTCAAGTTGTGTAGAACGAGTTCCTTCAGAAGTCAACTCGACACGTAATATGTTAGAACACGAGAAGAAAACGAGACAGCCACGTCCAACAGGGAACATGACACTTGTGAGATGTGACCCAAGTCGAAAATATGTTCTGGATGGCCCCGAATTTCCGGAGTTATTGGGTGGTTGGAAGACTCACATGTGCACCATCGACTGGACAAAGATACCAATTCAAATTGAGTCATATTCGACATTTCTTTTATGTTCTACACTATTAAAGAGTTTAAAGTACAAGTTGCCACTAAAGAATTGCATCTTCTAAAATAACCAATGCATTACATAATTGTATCTCGGGACGTCGAGTTACATATAGCACTATCATATCTAAGACTGTTTTGACCTTTAACAAACTTATATAACTCTTCTATTTACTTCAATTAATTCCTAATTATTTTATTTACTGCTCAATCAAAAGGAGATTGTCGATCCTTATACAAATTCAAGAATTACAGCTTGTATGCAGCTGTTGTAAAAGAGGTGAAACAATGTACTTACTATTGCTCGTGGGGGAAAAGAGACGACAACAAATAACACAGAACATGGCACCCGCGGGATGGCTCACAGCGTCTAGATGCGACCCTAGGCGATACTGTGTGTCGCTGGTATGCATGAAGCCAGAAGAGTGATAGTCGGTATACAGGCATCGTGCACGAACGTGCTACAAAACTACGAACAGAAAATTCAATAAGAGGAAATCTTTTCAATTTTTTTATGAGAATAATCAAGCGTTATTTCAAAGTAACAATTGATGGTATTGTATTGCATTGAATATCATCGCATGACTGAGAAATAAGTTTTAACGCAAATGCTGTCTGGGCTTTCTAAATAAGATATACCATCTTCAATACCGTTGCCTCAATTTCATTAGTTCTTCGAAATGAATTAAGATTGAATTGAACATTTCTCGAATATGCGGTGCTGTACCTTGCTCTTGACTAGATTCTCGTTCTTTTGTATTGCGAAATACGATTGCTACCTGTTTTACAACCATAAATGAGACAAATTATTTTACCGCAATTACTACACACGGCTTCCAATAATATTCGGATAACTGTTCTAACAATTCATTCTCCTTAGAAACATTTCTACAGTCCAACCAATGTATGATATACATAAAGAGCAAACTTGGCTAATTCGCAAATATATAGAAAATGCTTCGTAGTATATACAAAGAATTTTAGCCTGATGAAGTTGACATTAGTCAACACGTTGTGGAAAAGGTTGGTGAAGTACGTTTCGGTGAAAAGAACTAGAAGATTTGTGATCAATATGGTTCAGATTGCTGGTGAGTTTCTAAGGAGAGTGAAAGAGAGAGACAAGGTAAATACTATCGAGGTCCACTATGTCAATCGTTAATTTCAATGTATACGATACCACCGTACGTATCCTCACTATAACTCAGTTTATGTTTCACTGCGCATTTCAAATGGCATCGAAAATTCGGCCGTCACGATTTAAATAATACAACCGTTAGTCTGTGCATCGCATAATTTCATGTTTTTATGTCGCAATTATTGACGATTACGCACAAACAACTCGGATTCGGAGTGCCCTGTAGCTAATGCAATATTAAAGGATGAAGTCTGAAATGATCAGGTTACTGTTTACTACGACTTTATCCCCACCATTTGGCTAATGTGCGATTCAAGCGGGTATCCCTTACACTGGCCATATTTCGGAAATTAAAAGAGACTTGTACAATCGTCCTACCTCTCTTTCTCGTTCTCCCTCTCTATCTCCCTCCCCCTCTCGCTCTTCTTCTCACCCTTCCTCTCCCTCTCGCTCTCTTTCTCACTCTCCCTCCCGCTCTCCTTCTCGCTCTTCTTTTTACTATTGTTTTCTATTTCTCTCCTCCACCTTCTCTCCCTCCCTCCTTCTCCTTCCCTCTCCCATCGCATTAAAAATTCCCGTCACTCGGGGTCCTCAATGTTCTCTGAACGCTTATTGGCTGCACTGCTGAGAAACTTTCAATGTTGTACCCTTTTCCCCGCGTAGAAAAGGCACACGACACACACGTAGAAACGGCAGACGACCGGGGGCCCGGTGCCGGCCGAGTGACCGGACAACAGGGAAGCGGCGCGGCGCGGCGCGGCGTGGCGCTTCGCGGTGCGATGCTTTTAATTTGCCGGCAAAAGTAAAAACCGGCGGCGCGCAACTCGCCTTAACTATTTTTCATCCCGAATAAATGAGGTGTTTTGTTACGGCATTTTAATTTCCCAAGTGGTCGGGGGTGGCGCTGCGCGCCATGGGGTAGTGCGGGGGGATGTCGAGGA
>BOPP01000274.1:590976-608156 GCA_017312745.1 Gryllus bimaculatus
CCACCCCCCCCCCACCCACCACCCGCCCCCTCCCCCCACAAAAACGGAAAGGGTTAGGGAGGACAATTACTCACACTTCCCTGCGAAAAAAGGCGCCCTTCTACACTTCCACCTCGTCCCACATGCACCTTAATATATTATATTATTCACCCAGTACACTTACGTTATACCTTTGGGAACTTTCTAAGCACCTAATGGGCCTTCTCTAATTTTCCCTTTTTCCCTCCCGGTAACCGAGCACATATGGTGGTTTTTTGCCAATGTGGTATTCTGAAACAGCTGGAAACAAAGTGAAAATACAAGATACTCTTTTGGAAAACCGACCGGAGGTTAAACAAAAGAAGCAAGGCAATTAAAAATGGACGAAAAATTCACAATCGCAGTGCTATCATCTAAATTCACACGTACATACCAGAAAAAGAATGAAGGCAATTAATGGTATATCAAGGTGTTACACATAAAAAGAGTAAGCCTACAAATTACTACAGAAAGTCATAAATACAACTCACGCACCAACCACACAGCACGTTGCGCTCGAATATCCGGCACCGACCCTACGAAACTGGGCCAAACAAAAGCACTTAGCACTGGCACCTCAAAACTGGGAACACAATGAGGCCCACGCCTTCTCCGACCTTAATTTCTGTCTGCAACCCATCAGCATACTTGCTTTGAATACTCGCCAGTGCCGTAGTAACGATGACAGTGAAAAATCACTTCCACATACTTCGACCAACTTGCTGTGTGTCTAGTACCCGACGATAGATCGATGGATTGGAACTATCTGCTAAGAGAGAGCACGTATCAACGAGAGTGTAAATAGAGACAATACTTCTAACGTCCGTGCCAATGTGTGCCCGATGGACCACCGCCATCGTCGGCGAGGCCAGCGAGGGGCGGGGGCTAGTCTTTGGCGCCAATAGGGGGAACGGCCACCAGGGGCGGGCCAGCTCCTCAACGGGCGCCGGAGTCTGGAGCGGTGTCTCGGAACCGCGGGTTTCAAATGCGCCGCAGAGGGCAATGATGGGTGAGTATAGCCCGCGGGCTAGCTGGGCTCCAAACTCTGTGGCAACCAGGCGCCAACGATTTCCGGAATGCAGAACTGACGCCACCAGCATGAGGAGGTCTGTCCATGTGCACCGCGCTCTCGAGAGGCACCTCGAGAGTAAGCAGCCGTGGTCAATTCGTGTTCTGAATCGAACTCCGCGGTGCGCAAGGCACTTTTCACCCGCGCCAGGGGTTATCGCACAACTTCGGCTGCGAGAAGTGACGTTGCCGAAAAAGACGGACGAGAGACTAGGCGCTAAACGGCTGGGGTCTGCGACACGGCTGAGGCGTGTATGCTTCAGGGGATGTGCAGTGTTTTTGGAGTGCGGCGCGTCTAGTGTTCCGGGGGGAATGTAAATATTGTCAGTAAAGGGAAAACAACACATGTCTATATCTGTACACAGCGAACCAACTCCGTAACTCTGTGTTTTACATCGCGTCCGGAGCGCAACGTCACAATATACAAGACACGAGAGAATGATGCCGAAAAACTCTAATATCCCGACTGAAATATCTCTAATAAGAATCCCGGATCGAAAAACCCGTCCGAGGGAAATAGGTTTCGACAGTACCAACAATTTCCTGGGTGATCAGTCCTTACATGTGAGTCAATTCTATGTGAGATACCAGTGGAACAACTTTGCCACTATTCTCAGTCACTCGCTGGACGAACGAGAATCGATTCGTACGGAAATCTTCACGACTCTTCTTATTCTCTACTTTTTTGTTGAATTTATAACCTCAAACTTTAGGCCCAAGTGGCTGTTTTAGAATAACAAATTGAGACTCCTTTTTTTTTTCTCATCGATTTCGGCGTCGATCATCACACTCGATATGCACAAAAAAGAGACTAGTGTTAATGTCTGGCGGCCAGAAAACATGTTTTAGATACTTGGTTTGAAAGAGATATTGTGCAGTGCCACTCCAGACAAATCGGTAGCACTTGAACTCAAACCAACCAGCTCTTGTTGGTTTTATGACACGCCGCATAATTTGCATCTGAAATGGCAATGATAAATTGCACTTTTCTGAGAGCTATGAGTATACACATTTTCATCGAACAAGTTATACAATTGGAATAAAACGCAAAGCCATCCGCAGAAGCAAATTCGTAATCTCGTTGTACTTTCCTCTATATTCAAGTGAATTGCTAAACACAGAATAATGTTTAACTGAGCTTTACGCTATTTTGGCTTGATTCCGCCTCCTGTTTAATCAAAGAATGTCTCATTAATCAAAAAGATATAACAGGTATCTCCTAATCCTCGTTTTCATGTACTCATTACACTGAAACCTTTTTTAAAGACATAAAATTGCATTACGGGAACCATTTGAACTGCGTAATCTCAGCGCATCACAGTCCAACACTGCCTAACAATAAAGACTGCACGTATCGATCGTGCGCGGTTGGAGAACGGAGGTCGCGCTGTCCAGCGCCGCGATCCGCTGCCAGCGGGAGGCCCCAGCGGGGCTCACACAGCCGAGGCCGGCGCGCGAAGGCGACGTAGGTTCGTGGCGGGGCGCGGGCGCGCGCGGCCCGCCGTGGGGATCGACCCCGCGGTCCGACCTGGTCGGACTAGCCGCGTCATTAGGCCCGCGGCCCTCCTACCCCCGCCGCTGCCGTCTCGCGGCTCTCCCACATTCCTCGCAGCGTCGCCGTCGGCCACTCTCCCTCCTCGTCCTCGTCCCTCACCGCGCTTCTGCTTTTCTTCGTCCATTCCCACGGCCGCCAGCACCTGCAGCCTACAAACCTCCGCACGGATTGGGTGCGATTACCCCATCCGAGACCTGCTCACAGTTGGGGAGGTCCGTTCTCCAAACTGGCGACGTCCTTTTTTATTCTCGCGCGTTCCGCCGGAAAAGACGTCTCGCCCGCCCCGCGGGCTTTTCTTTAAAGCATGCACAGTCCTTCTGCTGCGGCTACCTTTGTCGCCGTCAGAATTTTCACGCTTCGAATATTGCGCTTTTACAAGTAGAGAGCTGAAGCCGAGCAACGGTCGGCCGAGGGAAAAGTCAGATCGCGTGTTGTGGTGCTCGGGTCGATAGGTACTTACTGGTGAACACTCGGGAGACGGCAATCAGGACGTCGGTGAAGGCTTGTCATTAGGCTTAGCTCAGTTCATCTGGCCGCGTGGGTTATGAACAGGAGCTGACCGATGATATATTTTTAAGAAAACGAAAGCGTGGAATCGTAGAGGGTGCTTTCGCCCCAGGGGCTCCTTGCGTACGAAGGCCCCCGTCAGGACACTAGTCCGTACACCCCCTCCGGTCCGCACCGTGGCAATCCAAGCGTCCCCCTCCTGCCTCTTCCCTCATCGCGTCTTCTGTGGCGGTTTGGTGTTGGCGGTTGCTGACGGTGTGTCTGCCGGCCGTTTTTCCATTGGCCCTCTTTACACGGCCTCAACCACCGCGACCCAGGCCCCAGTGTGTTTTTTCTCTAATAGCGGGCATACCTGGGCCCAGGGTCGTTGGTTGCCCACACACGCCGTGTTCACTGGGGCCTCAAGGCGTCGCGGCCCCAGCAACCACGCCAGCGTGGCAAGCCGGGGGGCGCGGCGACGCGTCGCCAAAATGCTTGGGCGCGCCAACTTTTCTGGGAAGGCAAAGCTTTCCCCGCACTGCGCCCGGCGTCTCCTCAAGCTTCCCACAAGAAAATAACTGGCCGTTGCTTGCGACTGTGTCTTTCCCACTGTCGTCGCGCAAACCCACTCAATCCAATCGCCTTATCCCTCGTTAACACTCGCACAAAAACTTCCTCTCGTCGACGTCATACTCGCGTGGCCGTTTTCCGTTCGCAGCGGCGGCCACGTCACCTCTTCCCACCACTCTTCCACCTACCTGCCTTCTCGGCTATTCTCGCGTGGCGCCTTCCCCGCACCTGTATCCGCCATCCCACGCGCCTCAGCAGCGCGCTAAAATTTCGGGCCGCATCCTCCCAGGCACTTATTAGGACGACCCTAAAATCGGTGATCTTTTTATTACTGATTTTGCATTTTTAATCAGTGACGGCGCCGCCCCGGCTGGCGAGGTCCGCTCCCAGAATTCGCTCGCCCTTCCGCCCTCCTCTCTCTTGCCTCCTCCCCGGGGGCGCAGCTTCCGCCACGCCGCCAACGTCGTGCTTCATCCGCCGAAAGCGTCTCAGCTGCGTCAAGCTCCAGCTTTGTTTTCGCCCGACGCGTTCTCCCTTTTAGGAACTGCCTTACGTACACCCCGGCAACCCTTCCCTCACTCCAACGTATTGCTCCTCTTTATCATCCTGCTCTCGCCTTTGCGCACAGCTGCTTTTCTCCTACGGCGAGACGTGTGTATTGTCTTCATTATTGCATGTATCGCGCGTTGCCATCTGCGCTATTTTTGGCAGGCAGGCTGTGCAAAAGAGAAACTTCAGCTACAAGCCTTTGCCCTGTTTAACGTACTTAATTATTCGTAATTTTGTATTGGCGTGGCAATCATTTGTAAATATTTGTTGGTGGATCTCAATAGTTTTGATATATAAGGAAAACAAAGGTCTTTTTTAAATCAATTTCTATTTATCATAGGTTTAATTCATTTATTGCGTTCAGAGTCCCATTTATGCAGTTACTTTTTCACTGTCAATTGTTTTGCATTATATTTTGCTCATAATCCTAAATCGAGAGAATTAGTTGGATAAACCAACATGTCAGAGCATATGCTTATAAAATATGATTACGTCATCAGCACTGGCCACCACGCCGTTCATATCTTAGGGTTGTTTACATCTCCAATTCGCTCTTTTGTCGTACCCAACAGCATGCGAATACATACGCCGTTTTCCATCGCCACCGTCCGTCTCTTCTCTCCGCCATGGGTACCCACGCGCGGACCCCTGCCCACGCACCTTCCACCCGGCGTCCACCTCACACCTCCCAGGGCCTCCCGCGGCGATATTTACTGGCCGCTCGTAATTATGGACTAACTTTACGGTTTTTTTTCCGCAGAGGTCGAAGTTCGCAAGACGGGAGGCATGCGGTGGCCACTGGCGCCGGGCCCGCCCCGCCATCCGCCCCGTGGGAGGTGGAGGTGGACGCGGGGGTGGAGGTGAGCGTGGGGCGGGGTCGGCGTGGGGTACCCGATGGGCGGAGAGAAGAGACGGACGGTGGCGATGGAAACGGCGGTATGTATTCGCATGCTGTTGGGTACGCCAAAGAGGCGGAATTGGGAGGGTAACAACCTATTAGATATGAACGGCGTGGTGGCCATGTGATGGAGGTAATCATTATTTATATAGCATATGGCTCTGACATGTGGTTTTATCCAATAAATTCTCTGATTTAGGATTATGAGCAAAATATAAGAAAAAACAATTGACAGTGAAAAGTAACTGATAAATGACTCTGAACGCAATAAATGAATAAAACTATGATAAATAGAAATTGATTTAAAAATAAGACCTTTGTTTTCCGTTATATATCAAAACATGAGATTCTCACCACAAAATATTTACAAACATGATTGCTCACGCAATACAAAATACGAATAATTAAGTTACGTTAAAAAACAGGGCAGAAGGCTTGAGCTGAAGTTTCTTTTACAGCCTGCCTGCCAAAATAGCGCAGATGGCCAACGCGCGATACAGGCAATAATGAAGACAGATACACACGTCTCGCCGTAGAAAAGCAGGCTGTGCGGCAAAGGCGAGAGCAGGATGATAAAGAGGAGCATACGTTGGAGGTGAGGGAAGGGTTGCCGGGGTGTACGTAAGGCAGTTCTAAAAGGGAGGAACGGCGTCGTGGCGAAAACAGAACTGGGGCTTGACGCCGAGCTGAGGACGCTTTCGGCGGGATGAAGGCGACGACGTTGGCGGCGGCGAAGGCTGCGCGCCCCGGGGAGGGAGGGGACGAAGAGGAAGAGGAGGGCGGAAGGGGCGAGGCGGAAATTCTTGGGAGCCGGCCTCGCCGCCGGGGGCGACGCCGTCACTGATAAAAATGCAAATCCAGTAATAAAAATATCACCGTTTTAGGGTGCGTCTAATAAGTGGCTGGAGGATGCGGCCGCGAAATTTTTAGCGGCGCTGCTGAGGCCGCGTGGGATGGGATACGGTGGCGGGGGGAAGGCGGCCACGCGAGAGATAGCCGAGGAAGCAGGGTAGGTGGAGAGGTGGGGGTGGGAAGAGGTGACGGTTCTGGCCGCGCGCGAACGGAAAACGGGCACCGCGGAGTATGACGTCGACGAGAGGAAGTTTTGGTGGCGGAGGTAACGAGGGATAAGGCGATGGAGTTGGGAGGGTGGGTTTGCGGCGACGGGGTTGGGAAAGACACAGTCCAAGGCAACGGCCATTATGTTTGTGGGGGAAGCTGAGGAGACGCGGTGCGGCGTCGGGGAAAGCTTCCTCCCAGAAAATGCGCGCCCAGCAGTTTGCGCTCGGTCCGCCGGCCCCCGCTTCACGCGTTACTGTGCTGCGTCGACGCTTAGCAGTGACACTTCTTTTTTGCAACCACTACCTGCCGTATCGCTATTATAAAACACACTTGTGTGTCTGGTTTTTGGAGCGTTAAGATGGCAAGTTTAAAAGTGATGCTGTTGCTGCAGACACAAGAGTACTTTTAAAGAAAGTTTATGAAGATCACCCTACTACTGCAGTTGGCATCAAACAGGCAGTCTGGTCAAAGAGCAGAACCGGTTATCACATACGAAGCACGAATATTTCCGAATTGCGTGGACGATATCTACCCAAACAGTTCATAACTTTGAAGAGATTATCACACAAACCGGTAGTCATTTAGATTACAGGGGAACACGGAGCAACCTGACCTGTGACAAGTTCGTTTTCACATCTTTCTCCTTGTTAACTAGGGAAATGACAGATACGGCTAATATGCAACACTGAAAAATCATTGCCCTGAACATGTTGCAGGATCAGAAAAGACACAACATTCTTAGATTGATTCTTGACGTACTTGTAAAATATTGATAATGTTCCACTATATTGAATTACTGATTAAAACATTTTTATACAATACATTCAAGCAACGTTCAATAGAGGTCAGTGTTGATCAGATCGTTAATTAATTATTAATCATTTTCAAAATTGTTATTTTTATGTAGGACATAATATATGACATATACTACTAGATAAAACGTGGCTAGGTCGAATATATTTAAACAATTAGAAGCATTATTATCAACAAACATTATAAATAATTCTAGCCTACAGGCTCCTTGGCATTTACCCCCAGAGGTCTATCGCATTTTTACTGTATACTATATAAACTATAAAATAACATCCCCCAACTTTTTCCCCCTAGTTACAAAATATTTTTTGGTTAATAATGCAAAATAATAATGAAAAATTAATTAACAAACAGTACTATTATAGTTCGTCGTATTATTTGTTTATCGATATTATATCAATTGCATTATATTAATCAGCACAATAATATCCCGTTAATAATATTATTAAAGTTGGGAGATTTTTATTTTATATTTTTTATCCCAGTACATAATATTGACTCACACAATTCGAGGATAGTATCCTTCGTAGTGTTTAGTTTCTTAGCCAATGTGAGAAAAACTCAATCTGTAAATATTAATATTTCTTCTTTCCTTAAATTTTTCATCCTGAGCACCGTAACAATGTAACAAAAAAGAATTGAGCCTGTCTCGCAAAAATCAAGAACGAGGTTGGTAAATTATCTGGAATCGATCCATATTTAAAACACGTATTTTTTGCACCAGGTTTACTTGTTTGTAAATCAATGTAGTTACAAAAACTTTACCTGATGAAAGCGAATTTCGTTAACAAATTTCACATTTTGTTGGCTTCATGGTTTCGTTTTCTACGAAATAAGAAATGTTTCTTTGGATACTTACAAGATGTACATGATATCCTTTATCCTCAATAACTCGACAATTATTACCCGACTAATACACCTTGACCTCAAGGCATTTCTCATCACTGTACCGTACCTAAACTCTTGGAGCATAATCTTTTCCAGGTAACATGAAGGTAATTATGCGCGATAATGATCCATGCATGTAGGAATGTTAGAATGTTAAAACGAGAGAACCTAAGCACCCTCATTAGGTGGAATGAAAACAAACAAACAAAAGCGTTAACGCACTGTGACTCCGGAGCTCAGAGCATGACTGTCACTCGCATGTCTGCCATCATTAAAGTTTTGCAAGTTTAAACGACACTTCGATAAACATTTCTCGTTCCAAGTCCAAATATTTTGATGAACAGTCAATCAATGAAACAATATATTTTGGGTTTGGAAAGAGACACCGACACAGCGCAATATATGCGATTTCGATGTAATCGCTTGTATATGGTTTCGTAATTTCACGACTGGTATTTGTTTAAAATACTAATTTTTAATCTACCATATATCCCTTAAGAAAAGAAGTGATGAACTAGTATTATTTGAAACAGTTGTATGATTAACACACATGTTAGAGAATACAGCACCTTCAATTTGTGAATCGCAAAATCTTGTTTGTCCTTCCAGTGAACGGCATGCGTACTTTGCTCTGCCCAAAAAGCATGAGATTAACGCTACAAACATTTCCTAATTTATTCCGCCTTCATTTCATATATTCTGCCCCGCATCTGTTAAATTCCTCCAACGTGAGTGCACATCGCACCTTGTGATAGAGCGCGTGGATCGCAAACAAATACGAGTGGGCGGTAGGCGATGCCTCGCTCGTTCCCCGTCCCCCTCCAGAGTTCATGCATGGGGTGCGCCCCTCGGAGCCCGCGACTGCGGAGCGGCGAGGCGGCGCGGCCTACAGAGCCAGCCTGCAGCAGCAGCAGCAGCAGCAGCAGCAGCAGCAGCAGCGCGCCGGCTCGCCGCGCTAACTCGCTTACGGAACCGACAACGGATTTAAAATCTAATTCCGCTCCTTCCGCCGCGCGTAATCGGGTTAGGCGGCTCATACGCGCGCCGGCGCTCCCCGCCCCACCCCCCAGTCGCCCTCCTCGTGCTTCGACCTCGCCCGCATCGGCTGCCCCGTCACCTCCTGCACAGCACTACATGTCTCCCGCGACACAATGCCAACGCGAACGGCCCTCTCCCATCCTCCTCCGCCCCGCTTCCCCAACATCGCGGTATCGCTTCCCTGGGACTGCTCGACCTCGTTCGCTCCGCTCTGTACTTCAATTACACGCCCAACGCATCCCACTCTTCCACCATTGCTCTCTATCTTCCGCCCCGCATCTTTTCGTATTCACCTCTGAGCTCCCCCAACTCTGCCAACCGTCTCTAACATATTCAGGCTTACTTGTCCTGTCCCAACTCACTTCTCTCTTCGCACGCATCGTCGGTTCTCAACATTTCTGTCCCCCAACATCCCTGTTGCCTTGACCTCGTTCCGCACTCTTCTCCCCACTGTTTCCGCACGTGCTCCCGCCCCGCCCACCACCGCCCGCGCGGACGCCTCGGCGACCGCCAGCGGGGCAAACAGCGGCCGCGAGGACAAATGAGAGCGCAACGCGGCGAGGCGCCGCCTTTGTGGCCGCCGCCGCGACGCACAATGGCGCTCGCGCGCGAGGCTTCGGCGGCTGGGCGGCGCGGCGCTGACCCGCGCATTGTTCCTCGCGAGCCTGGCCGCCCCGCTCCGCCCCGCCCCGCCCGGTGCCGCCCGCCCGGAGGCATTGATTTTAGATCGCGCGCACGCGGACGGGCGGGCGGGAGGCGGAGTGCGTGGGCGGAGCCTGCGTGCGATGGGCGTCAGAGGAGCAAAGCGCTGGAAGCGGAGGTGGGACCGGGCAGGGGGATGCTCGATAGGACCGGAACAATTTTGGGGGATCCGGTTTTGAACTCTGTCTTGTTGCGCTGCACAAAATAACCATGCATGAAGAGCGGGCCTAATGGCCTGAGCCTCACCACAGCAATAAAGGCATTATTATTATTATTATTATTATTATTATTATTATTATTATTATTATTATTATTATTATTATTCATAGAAAATGGTTCAGGGACAGTGGAAAAGCGGAATAACTCTGTGAACTCTTATGTATTATCGTTTTCTGTGTAATAGTCTTATGTCGGTTTTGGTTTTTGATTTAAGACAATTCCTCGTTAAAAAGACGGCAATCATCGGGTGAAGTGAAGAAAAAAATAGGTTGATATATAGTAATAGGCAAATGAAGCAAATATGCGAGATAAGTCGTAGCATTAAAAAAATCAACCTACAGTTGGTAGGCGATGCATATTAAGACGAACACAATACAATGTGCAATGTTATACTATATGCGAATGAAAAAAAAATTGTAAACAAGAAATAGTTAAATAAAAATCATGTAGCTAGTAGTACCTATAACGCGTTATTCGAAGAAGTTCAAACCTAATGAAGATGGCATCGCTTGTATTATAGCAAGGCAAAATATGCAACGGATTTCTGTGGAATGACTGGGAGATACATGGTTATGATGAAATCAGACAACTAAATTAGTGATTACATGAGTTACACCGCCGATTGTTTACAGCACTGGCCTATAGTTGAGAGCGAAAACGACATATTTTGAAATAGAAATAGGAACAGATAATGAAATACATACTGTTTCAACCTTAGTGAGTACGATTTAACACCGACATCAATTACATATTCTATGATTAATATACGTGATCATATATTCACGAAAAAAATAAACCGAATTTATTCACAGGAATATCAGTTCCAATATTAGATTGTGAGTTTAATTAGAGAATTATGGAAATCATCAGTCAATGCTAATGTATAATTAATTCGTCTTTCAGCAGCGTTTGTGATTACTTAAGTCACTAAACATTTATTTGTTCGTATTGCAATTTTTGAAAAAGAATTTTGTAACATTTACTACGTTCGATATTAAATGACGTGACCAGATCCACAGAGCTTGCTCTTTCACATGCCAACTATTTAATGTATGTTATTTAAATAATCAGTGAAAAATATTGTTAAATTAAAAGATAATTTAAAATGATTGTATGCGGGAAACATGTTTTTAATAGAATGTGTGTTACACGAGATTTGTTTATGAATGATTCAGGTCTATTCTATACGTTACGCAATTGATATTTTGCGGTTGACATCTCGCCTGCATTAGAGGGCCTTGGAGTTTCTTCCCTAGGTAGCTCAGCACTTGGCATCAAGGGTTCTGAATGAGCGTGGAGTAGTCGGCCAGCGGTTGATCCTGGCGGAGGGGCTGTGTAAACGTGCTCCGATCAGTGTAATGGGTATCGAGGAGGGCAAGGGTCGAGGTGAGGGTGTCGGCGGGTTGGAAGTCAGTCCTGAGGACCTGTATGATTACTGGGAAGTGATTATGTTCTGCTTGCGTCGAGTTGTTTAGTTCAAGCATTTTTACACTGAAATAGGTACGCAAAGAAGCATTTATTTTTACTAAAATAGGCACATAAGTATATTTTAAAACAATAATTGTTTGTGACTAAATTAGAGAAACAAAAGGTAAATATATAATGAAAAACATTTAAAAGAGTTATCGTAAGAAATCAATTATTAAAATTATTGAAAGTTTTATTTTAATTCTTAAAAGTACATTAGCATACAAAAGAGAAGCATCTTTTCTGTATAATATTGATTGCACATGTCTATCAGAATTGTTTGCACACTCCAACAGAATTGTTATTTTTCAGTTTCATTACTGGAAATTATTCTTATAGTCCCTTTATGTTTTTAATACGATGTCACCGATTTTGTTTCTCTGGCGATACTGTCCACACGAAAAGCTATACTGATTCTCTTTCGAATACTAGGATGGCATTAATGAAAACGAGTTACAATTTTCGCTTTTCACACTTGTGTAATTAATCTCCAGCACTGAGAAAATACAATAGTATATCATCGTAGTCTATTGTGAATGGAGAGCTCTGTTTTCGAAAGGGATTGGAGACTACACTCAAAGGCAGGATTGGATTCCCTGTAAGTGAACAAAGCCTTCCAGTATCAATGATAGAAAAGTACGCATATTTTTTCCGTTTCTCATGTAGATGTTTAACACTTCCTGTCCCTGGAGCCTCCACTAGCAGAGAAAACAAATGGCGATTGTGCCTTAATAAGTTCTCCAGGTATGTACGTATCTCGTATGTTTTCAAATTAATCGAGATTGCTGTCCCGAGAAAAA
Source organism: Gryllus bimaculatus (assembly GCA_017312745.1). Taxonomy (NCBI): domain Eukaryota; kingdom Metazoa; phylum Arthropoda; class Insecta; order Orthoptera; family Gryllidae; genus Gryllus; species Gryllus bimaculatus. Next base: position 603,110 of record BOPP01000274.1, read on the forward strand.
AGGAAAATAAAGGCGAAAAGGAAGAAAAATGCCAAAATAACTCAAAATACTAAAAACAGATTTTAGAAGATAATATAGGCAAACGCAAAATGAAAATTGTCTAAAACAACTCTAGAAATATAGATAACTGACTGATATTATTAAAAATATAAAAACCGTAATATTAATGAAAAGGAATTTTGTAAAACTACCGGGTTCAATTTATGTCATTCGGCGCGCATTTTTAATGGAATAATTCTTATTAAATATTGTCACAATCGATGCGCAATTCATCGGTCGTTGATTGCACAAACGTCTTCGATGTAGCCTCGTGGTCTTCATGGTAGGCAACAAGGCAAGTTGGATCTGGCTTGTAAAACGCCAAAGAAAAATCAGAAATCAGCAACCGGTTTCGGTTGTCTGATGAGGATCGGATTTAACATCACGAAATCTTGGGCTTGGATACGATATAGTTCTGCTAGAACAACCGGCTTCGGGGGCTCAAAGCATCAATTGATGTCACTGCATTGCTGACCGAGAGATCCTTGATTTCGAGTTCCAACGGTGGCAGGATTTTCGATACTCGCTAGATATTTCAGTCGTATTCAGCGGCTGACTAGAAAACAATTCTAACGGCCGGTTGCTCTAACCGGAAGTTTTCCCGATCAATACCAGGTGAATGCCGGAGCAGTACCCTAAGATACGGGCCATGGACAGCGCGTGATCTTTCTTACCTCTTCCTTGTACTATCACCACCCCTTACACACACACACACACACACACTTACATGCACTATACTAACACATATCTGGAGATCAGTCGGGATCTTAGAGCTGTTGACCCGGATGAGGCGGTGCCCCGCTGGTGGGATATACCTGGTTAGAGCCCCCTCCCCCCCCCCATCCCAAATTTAGATCGGCGCCAAATCTTGCCATCCAGCGAGAGAAGATTACCGCCACCTCTCCGACAATAACATGAATTACACTTACGCGACTAATGATCTTAGCAGTTGATGAGTTCGGAATCACTAATCAATCAATCAAACAGTCTCCTGGTACAGGCCGTGATGGATATTCTTGCTTGTCCAACAAATTTACATTTTTAATTTAAAAAAATTGTCATTCTAAACAGCCAGTGACCCTTCCACTTCCCAGATACGAGGTGTGTCAACAAAATTGAGAATACATAAAATCTATACATTCAATAGCGTGTAGCAATCACTTTAATTTTGTAATCGAAAACTGTCCGCGCGCCCCAAAAATCCGCACGCGTGGCGCCAACCGCTCTAGTGCATTACGCTTAGGAGCGTGTGCAGCCCGCGGGGCAACAAAAGAGAGGTTATCGAGGGAGAGGACGGCTGGGGGCGACGGCGGAGGCGCGGGTCGCGGCGCGGGAGCGCCCCAGAGGGGGCGTGCCCCGGGACCGCGAGCACACCTCCGCTGCCGCCGCCACCACGCCCGTGAACTACAATGCCGCCCGTTTCACAGGTTTGCTCGGTAAATCGCCAATCCCGCACCTCCCTACCAGAGCTTCTTTCCCGCGAGCGGCGCGCGTGGCTCGCGCGTGGCTCGCGCGTGGCGCGGCGTGGCGCGGCGCGCGGCTGCGGCGCAGGCGAGGCTGCTGTTTGCTGTGTGAGCCGCGGCGCAAGCGCTGTAGGTAACGCCAGCGGCAGGATCCGCGTGGAGAGTGCTGCGTCAATAATTCAGACGTCTGAAATCCGGACCGTCGATATTACGATTTGATTCTGGTGGCGAATAATCCCGTGAAATGAATTCAGTATGATTCCACATTAAACGCGCGAAAATTTACTGTAGATATAATATTTTTATTTTTTCACTGAAAATTACTGTATTAGTGGCAGACTAAGATTTACTGAACTACTTAATATAAGACTGTACATACCACACATAAAAATGATTTTTTTCTCTTTCCACTTCAGCAAAAACCAGAGTGAATTATAAACGATACTAGTAAGATTTTTAATGTTGAAGATGTTCACCAGCACTTCGATTATTTCATTTAAAAAATCCAGACAGTTTGAAAATTCATAAGATTGTGTTTGATCGCAATTAATCCGGATTATCGGTTTATAATGTATGTACGTTCGGAAGTAAACACGACAATGAAAATGGATATATCGATTCTACATCAATTGTATAAATACAAGCAATTGTATTATTTCAGTTATCAACCAGTTGAACGCCTCACAAAGGGATATTGTGGTACCAAAATTTAATTCATCTGATTCAAAAGAACGGTGATCATAAATAGACCTACAAAAATAAATTTGGAACGCTGTATGTGTGTAAGACAGCCCTTGCCATGTAGGTATTCCGTTCATTTGCCGATATTTCATTTTTGTTGATACAAAAAAATACTGCTGTAAAAATACTCAATGGCAATTGCGTTTCAGCGCAAAAAGCTCTTCATTGAATATGCGTTGCGAGTAGCGTCCGAAACGAACACTAGAGAATAATTCCATGAAGTCCGTTACCTTAATGGTTCCCCGTGTCTATCTGGTATATACAAAAAAAATTATAGTTAAATAAAAATCTCCGCATCACTAAAATAATTTATGGTACAACAGAGGAGGTGCTGCAGATCCATGAATCTATTATAATATCAATGGGTAAAAAGATTTCCTCTCGTACTATCATATTACACTTTAAATATAAAAATATTACCCAAAATAACGTGTGTAAATATTTTGCTAAGTGAACTCATTAAATAAAGAAATATTTAAAAGGTGGGTGTACAATAATAGCATTATTATTCATAATAGTATATAATTTAACAATAATTTTCTGCTTAATTTAATTTACCAGTTTATTAGAAATAAAATATTTGGAGTTTCAAATCTAATAAACCTGCTAATGTATGTTGTTTTTTTTATATTGGCGTCAATATAATGTAAAATATGAAGACTTTATATTACAGAACCGTTGTTGTTTTCAGTCCGTTTTAATGCAATATCTTTCGACGTGTCATCTCCACAGCGCCAGCCTCATTCGATCTCATCTCTCAGAAACTCGCTTCATGTCCTCAGCCTTCGCCACTGTCTGGCGCCCCCCTTTCCTCCCCCTCCCCCTCCCACCCCCCTCGCGCCGTCGCCCTCGTAAATTAGAGGCGCGCGCTCGCCACCCGCGCCGGGAGCCTCCGTCGCCCGCGCAAACAAACGCCGCGCCGCCTACTTTGCACGGGCGCTATCGGTGGCTCCAGAAAACATCGCCCGCTCTTGCGTCCTCTGGGCCGCGGAAGCCAGCGAGCCAAAGCGGAATATGGGAGCAAATATTGGAAATGAATGTGCGGTGATGAGCGGCGAAAACGGAGATGCGGAGACGAGATAATGGGAATGCACTAGAATTGCATGAGAACGGGAGGACTTTCCGAAGAGTTAGTACTCTCATCGTGAAATCAATTGGTTGTAGGCTGCCGTGGGGGAAGTGGATTGGTGTTGCTGTTAAGAAAATTGGTTCTTGTTTCGAGTTCGTTTTTTCACTTCACAGTTTCCTGTGCACGCCAGCGCGTAGGTATTTTCTCTAAACTTCAATAATATGTAATAGTGCCGTCGTTTACATCGTTTTCAGGAGTTGCAAGCAAATAATCTTCTAACAAAACAAGCTAAACAGTTATGTGATGACGCATACATCAGTGGTATAATGAGAATAGTTTTGGTTGAAATTAACGTCGCTGGCATGACGGGCTTATAGAATTGACCTTTCCTTTGGTTACATCGTATATTCTTCGTGACATTTCCTGCACGAATGACTTACGTAATACATTGAAAATATTACTTAGCTAAAATACTTAGGGACATTAATAAAGTACGTTTCAACGAATGATTATAAGTCACTTTCAAAATTTTGTATTTCATGATTCAATATCTATTACATTTATATACTACTTCTTCTCTCTTTTGTTACATGATTACGACTTGTGGGAAGTGAAGTCTTATGACGGATGGAGATTATTACTTCAGTCCTTTCCCTCACAAGTCCTTGAGGTAATGTATTGAACAAGGTTTGATGTAACAGTTCGTGCACACCACTGAATGGACCGGCATCTACATTATAATTTAGATAGCAGAATTTATATTATTAAGAACGTGCCACATCCCAAATTGGTCGCTCGAGATCTTCAGGCAGCCTACAAAAATGTGTTCCCGATCTTGAATAAATTCCATCCCAGCGAGGGTTTCCGACAAGGGTAAAATGTAAAAGCACGTTGAAGAGGAAAGAGGGTGCAGGAAGCAGGAGGCGCGGTCTTCGTTCTCTGAAAGGAGGTCGAGTGTACGGTGGGGAGAAGAGAATACGAGATGGAGAGGGTGAAGGCGAGAAGCGAGGCCTCGGGTACGGGCACGGGCAGGGGAGAGCTAAGGCGACGCCAGCCGCCAGCACAGCCAAGCCGATCCTCCGCGGCCGGGTCGTGCCATCGCGCGGGAGAAAGAGAAGCGCAATGTGCGGATGAAAGCGCAGCGGGTGGCGAGTGCGCGGGGTCAGGGCGACGGCACAGCCGACTGTCACAGCCGACTCACCGCTCAGGGCTTGTGGACTGGGCGCCGCGGGACGCTCGCTATATATACGATGCGTCGGCTAAAAACCATAAATAATTTAACTTCGACATTTCAACACTGATAATCCGACAGACCGGGGTTGATATTTGAAGCGCGACCGGCGAATTTAGTATTTGTTTGCTCTGTTTCATGGCTCCCTGTTTGTTTTGTTCCAAGCGCCGGCCGTGGGCCATACAAACGGAATATTAATTTGTATTAATGTTTTGGTTATTTTGCTGCGTGTTTGCTTTCACATCGCTGCATTTAATTGGCTCTAACAAGGACGTTCCAAATAGCAATATTGCATTTCTATTTTTCCTTTCAAATAATGTCTTACTTTTATGGCCGCTTCCAACGGTGGGATGGGAACGGACTTTAAAACGCCGCGCCAGGGGTTTGCCGATATCCCGTCGAAGATATATCGCGCGCGTATATTATTCCGATACAATATGCGCCCGGCACATTTTCCGCTCGCGAGGACGGCGAACGGCCGCGCGCGGTGGCGGCGGGGGCGGG
>BOPP01000274.1:610875-651311 GCA_017312745.1 Gryllus bimaculatus
GAAGCCGCCGTGCGCGTGCATTGTCCGCGTGCACCCCCACCCCACCCCCTCCCAGCACCTCCTGGGGGCACCACATGTTGTGTAGATAATACGCAGTGTTTATTCCAGAAACATTCCAGAAACTTGTGTTCCTAGCAATCGCAAAGTGCACTGTTTCGAAATTCTGCAAGTTACGGATGTAATATTTATTATATCTTTCAAATAATTATAGGTAGCTCATTATCCGTTCTAAATACATACATGTTTTGCTCATGAGCTAGCCCAGAGGCGTATCAGAGAGGGCCTAAGAGAGCCATGCATCCCACCCTTTTTTATAATATATTTTGCCATATATAAATCTCATCACATTCAAACCAGTATTCCAAATATGAATTTGCTAGTTTTTTTATACTTCAAGCTAATAATTGAATATTGATGGGGAGTTTGAAATGAAATTGGCTCCTCCGTGAAATATTTTTTGAATCTGCCCCTGAACAAGAAGTAGTCTAATTATTTGAAATTGCATAATGATGATACGCCATCTTCAACTGTTCACACTTAACACCATAAACCGTACTACCATGTTACCAATTTGTTAATATGTTGAGTCTCTATGGTGAAAGAAGTATTCATAACTATGTAAATTATATTTATAAGTTAATCTATTCAATACTTTATTTAATTTAATGTTTATTATAAGCTCTTTTTTCTCTTCTTTCTATTATTAAAAGCTAATTTAATTATTACTGAATTATAATGTAATTTATACTTTTAAGATAACTTATTTATTCTTATATATATTCTTGTAATATAATGCAATAATTACTACTGCAAAATTATGTATTAATGAACTACTACAAGGAACTGTGCTAGTTTATTGTAAGTGACGTTATTCATTACAATACCAAAAATTGAACAATGTTGTGAACGTGAAACTGACCTTGCTTGCTATATGTAAAAGTCTATATTATTTTTAAGTTTCTTATTGTTAAGCCATCAACTGTTTGATTTTTAAGTTACACATTCTTGTATTATCCATTAATGATATGATTTTGAATTTACCCCAATTAACTCCAATCATTTTCAGTATGAAGGTCCTAGATTTTAGATTTTCTAAAGGCACTCTGTGAAAATAAAACCTATACAGAAATATGGGTTTCTCAGAAATATTTCTCTGGCCTTTGTTTCATTACCAACAGCTTTTCCATGACCTTTGAAATTTGAAGCTCAAGAAACTTCCTTAACACACTACTAGCATACCATTAACATTCATTTGAGATAACATGGACTCATTTATAGTGAGCGATTAGAAAAATAATTATTTTTTATCTTATCACTGCATGATAATGAGTTTTTTAGTGTTAACCACACAAAATAAAATACATTGAAAGTGCAAAAGACTATTCTTCTCAGGATAAACACACTATACTGCGATTGTTAATTCAATTTGTGTAAGGAATTGCAAAAAGGTAGAAATATTAAGTTGAATTACGTTAATGTTAAGTTTGGATTAATATACATCTTTAAAATATTTAAATAAACGATATTCGTTTTTAATAAACACTTCTGTATTACCACACTAATATACCACTTAAAATGTTGACATCTCCCGTTAGTTTAAAACATTTCAATATTCACTTGCCCATTGTCAGGTTGTGTTTTTTTTCGAACCTCATTATGCTCTATTTAATTATACGAGAACCCAAGTTGCCGTGCCACTCTTTCTCTTCGAATTAAATCGAATAAAACCGAGAACACTCTCTGCTCGTCGAACAATGTGAGCGAGCAGAGCGGAAGTTCGCAGAATTTAGTGGCCTGGCATCATTTCATTATCTCATTAAAGTGTGCAGCGACTGACAGCAACAAGGCTACAGGTATTTGGTGCAAAATGTGTGGAGTTTCGCGCTCGCCGTGTATTCAGCGCGGAGTGGGGTAGCTAATTAATTTAGGGCAAAAACGATTCTTAACAAAGAATGGCAGTGTGGTGTCAAAAGCTAGTGATGCGACAACAGCACATTCTCGCATTATATGCAGTAGCTACGGAATATTATAATACTACTTAATACGCTAAGATACGAATTCAGGTGAGCAAATTTTACCCATTTTTTTGGTATCAGAGATTCAAAATTACAAATTTCCTATGCAAAATCGTGATTATCCGCTTTAACATGGCGACACTTTATATTTATTAGGTACGCAGAAAGAAAAAAGTGAAAGAAAATACAATTTCAATTTGGGTACAATGAAGTGTTCTGATTTGGCGTATGAATTTTAATTATTGAAATAGTTTAATTGGCATTCCTTTATAATAATTATAGATTCCCTTTCATAATCGTATAATTCAAAATATTTGATAGCGAACGTTCCTACATGCGTTCGGATCGACGCGAGCCAACGGTTATTGGTTCTGCATCAAAGTGCGCGTGCTCGAATCAAATAAGCGATCTATGTGTTCTGTACTCGTGCCCTCCGCTGGCAGCTCGCTCGTTTCTAGCTGAACATTGTGCGCAGTTATTGAGGTGTGGGTCTTCTCGACCTCCGTTCTATTGCCGCGCGTACTTCAATCACTCTTGAAAATCTGCTTCGGCTACCTCGAACGAACGAAAACGACGTCGGTCTCGTGTCTAGAGCGGCGAAGACGTGTTTGACGACGGCTTGTGCCGAAAGTAACCTTCCATTTCGTTTTAATGCAGAGTGACTTCGCGGATATTACGGCTCCGCTCGAGATTTTAAAAGCGACGTATCCTCTCAGCGCGCTCTAATCCGCCTGAGGAACAGCCTGGCGTCGCGTCGCGTCGTGGCGGCGAGACGAACCCTCCGCGATCTGCAGACGAAGCTCAGGAAACGCCCTGCTCTCGTTCGCAAGCAGCACGCCACCACGTCATCGCTGCTGATTCAGTTGCCACCACTACACACCTTGATTTACTTTCTCGAATACTTCTTACGTATCATAGAGGTAGTATTACAATACTGCAGCAAATAAAGGCGATTTTTGTACTAATAATCGTAGTGTGGAGCCCCGATGCCGAAAAATCTTTCAATTAGTAGAAAATTACTTTCTCTAACACGTTGAGTAGTCATGTTTGGCGGCTTCCTACACACACATTCTTACTCGTGCCAAACGAAGATCTGCTTGAAAGTCTTGTCACAAATCATATAATGGAAAAATGATGGCAGATAAGAATTCCTTCTAATAATTTTACGATTTTATTACATTTATTGTTTCCATTTTAAAAACGCGTAATTACAGCTAACGATACATTATGGTCACCATCCAAATTATCCAAAATCCTACCTGAATGACTCATTAATTACCCAATTGAAATTAACATTGATCCACTATCTATTCTTCCTGGAAGACTTAATCCCATCCTCTCCTTCTATACACCTAGGACAATTTCCATATTCAGAGGTTCCAAATTCATTCCTCCCACACATATTTTCTGAACTCGACGAAAGAAAAACGTCTAAAAAATCTCCATGGATGATTCAAAACAACAGTCGACATCTCGTATATGACCCGTCATATCCTAAAAACCATCGATTAATTCCGGCTATTTTCCAATTTTCTCGGGTGAATCTGAATTTCTGAATTAATGTGTGCCCTGAACTCCGAAACACTGAAATCGACGTGTTTAATGATTTACTATCAACTCTAATACTCTCTAATCAACTTTTAACTCTCTCTCAATTTTTTATTGGTGTAACTGAGATCGCTAATGACCAAATAAATGGCTAGTGATATATTTAGAGACCACTGCCTTTCATTTAAAACAAAAATTATGAAATTTATTTCAGCAGAAGAGTCAAATATATTTTGAAGCGAAAAATCTTAGGTTCTAAACACAAAGATAACTGCGTTGAGTTAAGTTGCGAAATTGAGAAAATTAATTAATTTAATCGAATAATCGGATTCACCTGAATTCACTTATTTTTTCCATTATTGCTATATTTTGCTTCTCCCCAGTAGACAGTGCTGATGTACATGTCAAAGTTCTATCACTTACGTTATCTGTTATTGCTAGCTGTCTACGAAGACCAACATAATGCGGTCTTCTTTTTTCTGACAGTTTCGTCCCATACTTCGTTGCAGTGCCATTATCACCATTAACGAACTTGTAGAAATGAATTATTTTCTCCGTTCTATTTACACTTCTAATTTACACTGAAGGATATTTTAAGAATCATTAAATACATACAAGTAAAGCGGTCATGGCCAAAACTCGATGTTCTTCCGTCCCGTGCAATTTATTTCCTTGATTATTTCATTAAGAAAAAAAGCGTTTTAAAAGTAGACGGTTGTGTGCCATCTACTCTCAACTGTACAACGTAGACGACACGTCTCCACCTAGGTTAAAGAGTCCTGCAACTATCTTGACGGCAGAATCACTAGAGCTCCGACTTCAAGAACTGCACTAAAAATCACCTTCATAGATTTTGCTGTCCGTACTTCACGGTGCTCACCTTTGCCATTCCAGCTCTCCCCCTCCTCATCCTCTAGCACCGGTGGCAGCCGAGAGCGCGCTGTGCCGCTCCTTTATTTTCGCGGCTGATGCGGCGACTTATCCGTTGATCCAGCGACTGACAAGCTGAACCGGGGGATTTCTGATGAAAACCAGTTTTCATTTGGTTTATTTCGGCGCGTCCCCTTTCACTGAAGGAAATCGTAAAATTCTTTTCTCTTTTCTTTTTCGCTTTCAGGAGCTCGTAAAAGTAGCCCGCTCCCACGGCACCGCGAGGGAGCATCGATTCTCCTCAGATCGCGGAAGCCGAAACCAAAGACGCGTCATCGGGCTCGGTTCCTTTAAGACTGGAGAGTCGCTCAACACTTGTAAACCGCTGGTAATTGCGGGAATAATACGGATTATGTGGACGGTACTCTGGGTGGCCTGCCGGCAAGATTTTCAGAAAGCACACAACCGCCTTGCGGAGTTGCTAACGAATGAGTAGTACCGTTAGTTTTCGACATATTAGAATAAGTCACCCTATACTTACCACATCTTAGAGGCGTGTTGTATGTGGATAGTGCCATTGTTTACACTCATGGAAAGAGGTAGATCATATTTCCTTTCATTATCTTGTAAATGTGCGGATATGAGTAGCGCGCGTGTGGTTAGCCCTTCCCACACGAGCACATGAACACACGCCCGTTAAAAAAGGGCGAAGCAAATAATGAATGACTAGTGCAGTTAAATCGTTTAACAAGTAAATGGCGTGGAAAGTCCTCGCGGTGAAATGCCACGGCGCGAGGGCGAGGAACAATGAAGTCGGAAATTTGACAATAACTGCGGGGAATCTGAAATAAAACGAGACGAGCAGGCGCTAATGAGGCGCAGCCTCGCGACGACGCGGGCGGGCGGAAACGCCCCTTTCACATGCAAACACGTGGACCCTCCCCATGTGAGCCTCTGACGCTCTGAGCCCGCGCCAGACGCCCCGCACCCCATTCCCACCGCTCCGTGCCACACGCCACGCATCCCGCGTCATCCGCACTCCCCCGCCTCGTCCATACCACGGGTCTTGCGCCCCGCGCCTCATATCCCACTCCCACCACACCTGCCACCTACCCCGCGCCTCGCCCATCTCCTCCGCCCTGCCTCTTGCTCCGGCCTCGCGCCCCGCGCCCCGCCCTTGATCCGTGCCCCGTCTCGCTTGGGCTCGGGGTCGATGACGGGAGAATTAGCAAAGTTTCGCTATGCGGAATGCCGCGAGAGAAGTGTATCTATGTTCAACAACTAAATCACTGCACATAGAAAGTATGATGTCGCCTGGATAAATTTAAAACGCTCAAGCCTCATTACGATTATTTCAATTAGGCTCGACATCGAAGAAGTGTATATTTGACATTACAGGCTTATATTTTTTTTTAAATAGTGAGGGTTAAAAATTATATGACCATGAAAGTGCTATTTGTAGTTAGGTGCATTGGGTCCTTTTAGTTCTTCTGTTTCTACTAGAGAAGCGGGAAGTCTGGAGCAAGGCGTGGCGGTTTTGGAGAGCAATACAAACTCATCATTTTTTAGTGATTCTGAGGGAATTTTTATTGTTTTCTATTTTCAATACTGCCAATACAATCTGTTTACTTGAAAAAAATAGTAAATGTTATATGATATACAAGTAACTGTTAATGAATCTAAGTGGTAAATGTAATATATATTCACGCTTCAGTGTGTACACGTGTTCACTATTGTCGTACATATACACTGAAAGTAGGTTCGTATGGTAGTTCAGTCTCGTCTGATATCTCGTACTTCGCTCGCTGATAGTCTTTGCCATAGTCGAGATGTTCAAATCTTCGATGTTCAGATAATTGTTGATTACGAACCACAGCGCGTTGCATAAATATCTCTATGTTTTTGTTTCAAATCATCTCAGGATCTCCAGGTTTGACTTGCTGGCTGTACCCCACAGTTCTATGCCGTAAATCCACGTTGGCTTGATTATTGCTTTGTATAGTAATATTTTGTTGTATAAGAAGAGCTTAGATTATCGATTAAGTAGCCATGATAATTTCCTTACTTTCATTTGTGATTCTTTCCACTTTTTTATGGTATGGGTTAAGTGGCTATCTAGATGTAAACCAAGATACCGCATAACAGATGTTACTGAGAGTTCTTACGGATTCAGTTTCACTATTGGATACTGTTCCTTTCGAAGTGAGAAGGTAATACGCTGTGATTTTGCTTTTTATAGTTACTCTCTATTGATTCGTCCATTCTTGTATTTTGTCCAGGTTTGCTTGCAGGTGTTGTGATGCTCGAGTTGAGATGGAAGTTACGATATATGTGTCGTCAATCAATGAGGCCATCGTAGTGTATTCTGTTGTTGGTAGGTGAGAAGTATACATTACATACAGTATTGGCCCAAGGATACATTCTTGAGGGAAATCTGCGCTCAGAGAAACATCTTGGTATTTAATTTGAAAAAATCGACTGGATAGAAGGAAATAAATGAATGTAGATTTATTTTCAGTAATATAGACAATCCATTATATTACACATATCTTGTGAGACATTGTAAACGTACGAGCATAATGGTCCTTGCGCTATTTGGAAAAATACATTCCCTTCCTAGAATGAAATGCAGCCGTCGAAACAGACCTCGCATTTCGTGACATGCTATTTTCCCCCCTTTTGTTCATAAGCCGCCCACGGGTCAGTGTAGAATAAAGTTTTCTGCGTCAGGGATCCTCGGTCGATCCGTGAGAAGTTGGTGGTGGACAAAAGAGTTCGCTGGAGCATTCTTCCCGGGTTTCCCTTTCTGTTGCCCAACCAAAGCTTTTTGTCATACAGTTCTATTGTAATCATCCGCATTCGGTGATTCATCCGACCAGTTATAAGAATCAAGAATAACCAACTGGGATCCTCCATTTCTCTTCCGTAGACTTCGCATACATGGCAATCCAATGTTGCATGATAATACGATGTAACATGTATTAAAGCAAACATGTTTCATATTTAGAAGGAATATGTAACGATAAGCAAAATATAACTCTGAATAACATAATCTAAAACCGTAATTAGAACATAATATTCAATTACAAAACCCATCATCCGCTTTGAAGCAATTTGCCAACTCATTTTGTGCGGTAATCGAATAAACAGGAGGAAAGTCTGTAGAGATTTGTAGATTCCGTTACGTTTAAACAATCAAGGTCAATGAGAACTCAAAAGTAACCTTTAGAGGGATGTACAATTTATTAACAGATCTCCAAAAAATTAATTAGAACGGGATAATATCCATCTATATTTCAACAGATGTGTAATCTGATTCTATTGAAATCATTAATTGTAAATAATACTAAATATTTTTTTTTAAATCTTTCTCGACGAAACGTGTTGACATTTTCTAAACGGAACGAATACCGACTTCCAAGACAAGCCGATCTTCTGGGAAGCCGCCACGCCGTCTAGACTGTTTGATCGAGACGCCTCCCTGTTTCCCTTTGTGTCGTAAACGGAAAGCTTTTATCGCTGTTATGAACGGCTTACAATTGTAAAGCATCACTTAGACAGAAAAAACTTTTAATTGCCTACTCTAGCAATGCTGTCTTCACCTAATTTTCTTCGTTTATCTGAGTTTTTTGGCGTGCGATTGAAGTTGCAGTGGCTGCCTCGTCATCGACTTGGAAGAGCCCGCTGTTCTTTACGAAACTTAAATTTGCTTCTATCCGAGCGACGACGGGAGTCAAACGTCGGATTAAATCTGGCAGGAAAAGTAACTCACACCTTGCGTATTGATGATGAATCCGCTGATGGCGACAGAATACAATTACTCTTGCTCATCTAACGTACTTCAAACTTCACAGTTAACACATCACACACGTGCAAAAGTTAGCGAGTAATCGGGTTCGTGTAACATTTCGAAAAAAAATCTGCTGCGTTGCATACGAGAGAGAATATCTGATAAAGCGGGAGCTCATTATTCACAATTTTCTGTCGCTCGTTAATGAGGAAATATTGCTCCATTTTTCTTTCTCTAACTATATCAGATGTTTGAGACGTTCAACATTTGTAGCAGAATGATATTGTAACTCCCTAAAACAATTACACCGATTGAGACTAAAGTTCAGACATGTGAATCGATTCTTTCTATATTAATACATTCTGTAACAATCGTGCACACGCGTAAATTTTATCTCTAATATTACTGCATAAAGGAATATAATATTTAATTACAATACGCATTAGATGAAGTATTTCAAACAAGTAATTTAATGAATTTTAAACATTTGTTTTTGATTTATTTATTACAAACGTTTGGAGCAATTCAATTCTTGAGAACAAAATTAATTGAATTATTGCCGGATTTAGATCGTCGCCTAAACTGGACCGCACAAGTTTTTACTCATAACAGCGTTTGGTTCATGCAAGTTGATTATAATGCTTATCAATGCTTTAATGAATTCGTTAGACAATTTTCAGGACATAGCATACATTGTAATTACAGTTTTCGTAGGGTATCTTAGTAGTTTGTGTTGTAATATTGTAAGCTATTTTATGCAAACGGAGGTTATAATTGGAACTTTCATGTTACATTTAACAACTCTTGAAAGAGTTGAGCAGCGTTAATGTTCCTTATATTTGGACGAGTTACCGAAATTAAACTACAGAAAGGTGACTAAATTAGACCGGTTCATCTTAGGAGGCTTGCAAGAATTATTTTATATTCTTCCATTTCATATTATATTTTTTCAAGTGAACATAAAATATTGTAATGTAATGTATATAGGCGTTGATAGAACTTGATTATTGTGCGCCAACTGGCACATAGAGAAACAACAAGCGAACCTAGTTCTAACAACATTGGACAAAATGATAATCAGAAATACTCGTCAGACGATACTATCTACAAGTACAAGAAACAATTGAACTATAATGTTTTCCAGAAGACGACTGACACATTTTTCTAATCGTCCAAGATATAATTTATTGGAAGAAGAGGGAAGAACAGTATTAACAAACATTCCATTCAAACAGCACCTAGGACAATATAATTTAGGCAACTTTCTCGTATTCATCAAATAGTTTGGGAATTGCTAAAATATTTCACTTTTTTTCAGATGAAACTGATTACACGTTTATCTTAAAATATCCAGTGAAAAATACTTTCCTTGTTTCGGAAACGAGAAGGATATGAGAAAGGGGGAATCTCAAGAAGAAAACAGAAAAATTAGAAATTAAATCTCCGTACATTTTAATATTTTGTATTATTGTGAAAGAAATGTCAAATATAATCGTACTGCAATAACAGATGAATTTTATAATTATACAGTATTTCACTTTTATTAGAGAAAATAATAAATGCGTAATATAGTAGAAAAGGTTCTAAATAAACAGAATGTGGATCTCTCAAAGACTCCAAGGAGTGATTAAACTCACCGTTCCTCTGGGCTACAGCTTCTCGAGAAGAAGACTCTACGCAGACTCCCGATAAAAACTTTTTCTTACCTGGAACAAAAAGAAACAGACAGTAAGCTAAACTATTCTCAGTCTTTCACAATTATACATTCAAAACTAACATACAAATGAAATATAAACATTAAGCAGTACATTATAATTACATACGAAGACAACTTTCATCAAAAAAGAAAAAAATAACTATTTGAAATAATAAATATCACAATGAACAACATTTTATTTGTATACCAAAACGAAGACTTTGTAGCTGAAAAACAATCCTATTAATTTTCCGCGAAGAAGACTGAGCATATCGGTATAATTAAACGTTCTTTTCCACAACTTTGTGACCGCCAAAGAGAACTGTAAAAGCGACGGTGAGTGGCTGCGGAAAGAAAGGTCGTCGACAGTAAGAGGCTGTAGACATGAGCAGCAACTCACTTACTCGCGGTGGCGGCCACCGCACCGGTGAGTCGCGCGGGCGCGGGTGCGGGCGCGGCGGGGTGGTGGGGAGTGGGCTGTGTACGGGAGTTCGCACGGCACACGGGAGCCGTCAGGCTGTCACTTTCCATCTCCGGCACGCGCAAGCGGGCGGCGGGGGCGGCGGCGGCGGCCGAAAACGACTCGCGCTCGGCTCCGCCGCCGCCGCCGGGCGAAAGACGAGGAGCCGCGAATTTCTCTGACGGGGGGGGGGGGGCGCGTGCGTGAAAGAGCCGCCGTGTTGGGCCGAACCGAAGACTCTTTTCGCTTCTTCGGTTAAGGTGCGCTCGTCTCCGAATTCTGGAGAAAGCCCGCACCGGCGACCGGGCAGGCCAAAACAGACGCATGCCTCTACGCGTTGCCTTTGGAGAATCGGCACCAACAGAGAGGTCAGCGCCCTCCGCTTTCGTAGCCCGTTCCAAAGCGCCACTTTTTCAAGCACTCCAATTTTGTCTTCAAGACATCTGATCGTTGGTTTCTCATTGACGTAAATAAAAACGCGTGTTATTTCATTTGCAAAAGTACAAAAACGAATCGACTCTTTTAAACAAATATGCACATTTATGAACTATACCTTTCATGCGTTTTTCTCAACAGAATCATGTTAATATTTCTGACGTACGAAATATGGAAGCTCTGTTGTAGGTTCTCTTACTGAAATCATTAACGAAATGAATCAGTGTTCATTGAAAATTCTCAGTGAGGAAATTGTATTTGGTAAGATGTCTTTGCTAGATCCCATGCAGCATAAAATAGTAGTAATGAAGTCAAAATAAATAGTCAGATCATAGTTTGGAAAATGTAACAGAATTGAGTAGATAGGAAGATATGATTTGATGTAGCAAAGTAAATCAGGAGTACGAAGGTTTTAATATAAAAAATAAAACTAGGGCAAAGATGGAGAATTATTTATTAATGATTGAAAAATAAAAAATCTCAGAGCTGGTGATTATTAACGCAGTAAAAGTATAATAATAAATATATTTACTTGTGATTAATTTAGACCTATATAAAAGTAATTTACACGCGAATTTGAATAAATATGTTTCATGGACAGATAATTCAGAAGATTTAATACTAAATCACTACTTCGTGAAACAAAGATAAGCTGCATTGTAGGTACTTTATTGCACTTAAAATTCGACGGATATATTGTATTTTTATCTAGTTGACAAAGAAAGCAATTACGAAGTAACGTTTTCCTTAACCATAATTCAGCACAAACATTTTTTTCTCCAAGTCACTCTATCCTTATATCGATAACACTCCTACATTGGATTCATTTTCCTCGTCATCATATTGAGATACAAAACTCAAATATTCAACGTTCAGGTAATAAGAGACGGCACATTTTCAAGCACGTTAATATTTTTATTGCCATTGGTTTATTTTCTCTCAAAAAACCTTAAATTTGTAAATCAATATTCATTCATGCTTGCTCACCGAGGCATCACGAATATATAACGTACACGATTATTTGAGCCGGACTCGAGAACAGGGCCGCATGCACAATAAAACACCACCCATCAGTCACGAGCTACGAATTCAATTGTAGGGTATCGAGCTACCGAGCCCACCGGTTTTGCACACACGTCATCCCCGAAAGATAAATAAATCCACGACTGTACTCCCGCGTCCCCGAGGGAGCGGCCCATAGAACGTGAGGGAGAGAGTGAAAAGGGCGAAGGGGGCACAGAAACGTCTGTCATCACGGCGCGGCGGGATCTCGGCTTCGCATCGCATCGCATCGCATCGCGTCGCATCGCATCGCATCACATCGCATCGCGGCGAGAGGAATCCTCTGGGAAAAGATTTCCCCCGGGGGAGAGTGGCGGTGCAGCCGGTGGCTGGGAAGGCGCCGCCGCAGCCGCCAAGAATTTCCCATGTGAAGGAGAGAATTTTTCCTATTCTTCTCCCGTTCTTTTGCGCTCGTAAATAATTATAGTAATTGGCACCACCACCCCTGTCATAGCAGCAGTCTCAGTCGGGCTTGATATATGGCAGCGAAATCGCGCGCGGGCGTCTCGCAAAGAACTGGGTCGGGGAACGCCCTTGGCCCCGTAGCGACGATTCAGGGTGGTCTCAATGAACCAACGCGAGGCAAAAAGCGCAACGTGTTCAGCCACTGACTGATGGAGAATTCTGGCGTCCCTCTGCTCTGATAGGTAGTTTATTGTGGTTTCTCCGATCAACACCCGGAGAATGGCAGAACAATGCTCTAACAAATGGGCCACGGATTGCGCGCGATCTCGCCTTCTTTACCCTTTCTCTACCCTTACCCCTTACACATATTTACAATAACATGCGCTACGTTACCACACATACCGGGAGACCGGCCGGGAACTTAGAGCTTGCACCGGGTGGGTTGGTGCCCCGCTGATGGAAGATACCTGATTGGGGAAAACCCGCTAGCAGACGGTAGGTCAGCGCCGGGTCTCCCCATCCAGATGGGAAAGACCACCGCTACCTCCAGAGAAAAAAATGGACTTAACTTATGGGAATAATTACCTTAGCAGTTGAAGCGTTTGAAATCACTAGCAATCAATCGATCGATCAATCAGCGAAACGTGTTTCAATCTAACGGAATAAAAGAATATTTACACAGTGTTTGGCAATAAATGTTACAAACTTCTATGGCATGTAAGAATGTCCATGATGATTACTTTTCCCAATACACATGTAATGTAAAATAATATACAAGGAAGATACGCATGTAACAATTGGTATTGATTGGACGGCAATTCAGCATACGTGTTCGGCAGCGACAAGAAATCCTTATGACAGAGTCAAAACGCGACCTGCTTAACACGAATGCATGAAGGGTTGCCTACTAATAAGGGGCAAATGTCACATATGTAACTTCTATATATGGAATATTCGCCATATGTTCGTTTAAAAAAACGTTTGATCCCTCCTTGACATTTTTCGACCCCACTTCATGCACAATAAGTTTGTAACATTTATTCTGAAGCGGCTAGCTTTCCATATCTGTGTACCGGGGTTCAAATCCCGATCAATCTTTGTGCGATTTGTGATGGACAAAGCTGATTCACGGCTGCTTTTGTTGACGTTCTCCAGTTTGTTCTGCTCATCACTGATATCTAATTTTCAAAAACGACTTCACTTTATTTTTTACACTCTCTTACTGACATTGTTGAAGCTAGAAATTTGTTCCGGAATCAGTTACAAGTAATTCCCATTTATTTAGAAAGGGAGCACATGTTTAGTTTTCCTGAATTTTCTCGTTAAGAAAGAACAGCGCGTGAAATATAAAAGTGAATGTAAATTTAATGTAAATGCAAATGCCTAGTCTAGTCCTGACCTTACGCTCCATGATTCACATAAATCGTATTGTTTTGACATCATTCTGTACTGTGGAAGGCGCTCAGCATAGATTTGTTTACAAGCCGTTTGAAACTGTTTTCTACTAAGATCGCTTTAGCGTATAGTTTCATTATCAGAATAATGCAATACTGACAACAAAACGCATAAACCCACAGTTCCTGCGTATTATCTTTCATTTACTAAACAATTTATTTGAATAATTGCCTATTTTTTTCACTTTTTTAGTCACCTTCTAAGCTAATAATGATTATTAATTAAAAGTACGTGTTTACCACATTGGAACTATTACCGTTCCACGGCAGTCATCTCACGTTACTGTGCGCTTCGTGAAGACGGTCAGTTCTATAAGTTGTCTCCCCATGAAGATTGCGCAAACGCCGAGTGTGCGCGAAGTGCAAGTGTGAAGTGCACTGCAAAGCCTTTTCTCAAAATACTGCGCGAGGCGAGGCCACATGCCCACGTGCCTACTCAGAGAAGAATGAGACTGCGTACGGAGAAGCTCTCACAGAAGCACTAGATTGACGCGATTAGAAATGACATGTTATATAAACCTAGTAATGGAAATGTAGCTCATACAAGTATAATGAAATGTTCATTTTTTATTATCGCTCCACTTGTAGGAGCCGCCGCGGCCGCCTTGATTTCTATTTCAGAAGAAACCTTTTTTTTACCAAAGGAAATATAAACATTGTTGGCCTTTGATATTAACTGTATTGTAAAAGCAATTACTTATTTTTATTTCTTTTCTCGGTATTTCTAGAAAAGTATGTTTTATTGTCATATCACAAATAGAAAGTGAGTAAATATCGAATGCCATATTTTCTTAGTATTTAAAAATATTTCATGCAAATGCAGGCGTCGAAGCTATAACGGTAACATATGCGATCGTACATGGAAGAGAGAAGTATTTTCAAAGCGTGGATTTTACAAGCCTTCCAATTTTGATGATCCGAATAAAGCTTGGAGTTCCTAAACATACCTCAAAGAATCTGACTTAAAGCGGCGAGTTGCTAAGAATATCGTAATCCAGTTTCACGAATCTAAAATGAACAACTTTAGGGGAATATTGTAATAGCAAAGTGGTCGCTAAAGCAAAGCTTGTGCCAAAGCAGCGCTTCTGGTTTGTTTCGCAACTCTGAAATTTAAGAATAACTAATTATGCCTTACAACGCAAGAAGCGCCTCTCAAAACGCCGAAACTTGCGAAACAAGTGAAAATGTATTTAACTAACCAACGAGAGTAAAGGGAGAGTGAAAGGAGTACGAAAAAAGAAAACTTTTCTTCGAACATTGTTGTGAAGAATTGTTCTTGAAATTTTCCGGACTAAAAGCTCTGGAATTCAAACCATCTCCCTCAGGTGTAAAATTTACAAGTCTGTTTAAACTGCACGTCTCTTGTAGTGTGCTTACTAGGTTGTTTTGGGAGTATCGCTATCGCGGATGAGATTTGTTCTGTACGCAAATACTATAATGGTATGTAACGATTACTCAGATGCATTAAGATAAATACCTGCGATGGCTTAGTGGCATGACTTCCTACTTTCTATCAAGATAACTCCTCGTTTACCTGGTAACCTTTCATTAAACCTAAAAATGCTTATCAGTGCTTTAACGAGAATGGGGTCACAAGCTTCCGTGCGCAAATACGAGCAGTCGGTCAAACGGCACGCACGCATCATCACTCGGGTGAAAAATCGCACTGGCGTTGTCAACAGGTGAAGTGGGTTGCCACGATTCTTCGGCTCCACGAGTAAATTTTGAAATGTACAATTTATTCTTTAATAAAAACTAATCAATGTCAAATGTAAGACACGACGTAAGCAATTTTTTAATTCTCAGTATTTTTATCTGGTACTCAATTATGTTACTTGTTGTTTGTAACATCCAAGTTATATGCAATGTATTTAAGCATTCAACAGACAACCATCAATAAAGTTAATACTTAAACCTCACTGCAGTGCCTCTGACCGGAGGTCCTAAGGTTCGAGTCGAGTCCAGACGGTGGCAGGATTTTAGACAGGGTAGTTAGATCGAGGTCAGCTGCTTTGATCGATAGTTTTCCCGGAAACCGTAATCAATCAATCAATCATTAATACTTAAATTTCGTTGAGATAATTACGTTCATTCCAATAACGTTTCCCAGTTTATGAATAAAACCCTACGCGTTTTCCCCTACGTGACGTACGAGGAAATTTGGTTTCCATTTTTACCAATACAAGATGCGCATTTTTTCAGTAGATTAAAGTCATCCGTTATATCTTTATCCATGATAAATAGTGCTAACAAAATTCTTCAAACATTAATTATTATGCGATTTGTCACCCATTTATCAGAAGCTTTTGAATTTGATTTGACGAAATAGTTGAATTTGTTGTTTTTTTTCATTAAATGCAACTTCTTCATCGATAGTCAGGTACAAATATATCTTTATCTTAATTTTTATTACATATTTTTATTTGAAGTCTACAAATATATTAAAATAAAAAATAGAGAATACGTTTTAAAGTTCTTGAAATAAAGAGTAAACAGAAAACGACATGAATTTGGCTAATTCACTTTTCAAAAACGTTTCCAACGTCTCTTTTATTCAACCGGGGTTTACGCAAGAAGCAATTAGAACAGCTTCCTGGAAGGGCTCACATTTTATCAAGTTATGTTAGCACCATTTTCAAGGAGCGCGACACGGCGACGGATGTAAAATAGTTGAAACGGTTCTGTTGCTGGTACCAATAGCGTGAAGTGGGCATACACTAGTTTTGGAAATCATATTACCGTATTATATAACGATATATACGGTAAATGTAATATAAGCGTCATTCGAATTTATGTAAAACCTCCTTTACAATTGGCTTCAACTGAGGCTTTAAAAGTTGGTGTTTATGAAGTTTCACTCACGAGGTGTGAAAAGGGTTAACATGTCTTTAGAAAGTTTTTTGTAAAGAAATTGCTTCCAAAATATGTGAAGCGATGTGCAATTGCGTGATGCAGAAGTAACCTCTCATCAGAAAGATGGGAAATGGAACTCGTAAACTGTAAGCGTTTCCAAGAAGTTATCATTTTAATGCTATAATAAACGTCTATAACGATAAAAGCGCTTCCCCATATACATCCTAAAATGACGTGCTATGCTCCTGTGAGAGCTCTTTGCCATATTTGAGTTATATTGTCACGTGATATTATTAATTTAATGGCAACAAAATCTTATACCACAAGCCGCAGATCATTTACTCTGTAGATATTTCACAACAACAAGAAATTTTACAATTCACTTCTTACGTCGAAAGTTTACAATCGACCAGTTTACAGTCGGCTAAAGAGCACATGATTCTTGTGTAATTACACGTATCTTTTATAGATATATTTTTAAATGGAAGGGAAAGGATAGGAAACAGTCATGATACCCGTTTCCTTCTTCTGTATGTAAGCTTTTTTTTTATTCTAAAGAGCACCTCACCTCGCATTTATCGAATCCTTCTACATTGTTCCGTGGACCAGCACACGGGACACTGAGAAGTCCGGTGGAAAGTCACGTCCGTGCCGTGCCGTGCCGTGCCGTGCCGTGCCGTACCGTGCCGCACCGCGCCGCCGTGACCTGGCGCACGTGGGGCGCCGTGAGCAGCACGGCACAGCGCGGCACGGCTCTGCACGCCCCGGCGCGCCGTATCTCACGCGTCCATTTCGGCGCGCTCCAGATGGCCATTCCTCAAAGACGCTGAACTGTTCGGGGAAGCCGCGCGGGAAGAGCCATGATACAAAACGTGGGAGGCAAATTCACCGTTTTATATTTCTTGTCCCTTGAGTCACGAGAGGGAACACTGATATCCAATCGGGCGCTCCAATTGTAATTAGTACGGTTGAATTTTGTTGTACAGTTGAAATCGACCCATCTATGAAGCTAGTGTAGAAAATTTTCCACCGCTGGAAGTCGATGGCGTGCGAAAAAGGGAATTTTCTTCTATTCACTACAGTGAGAGAAATTTTGAAAGTTATGAGAGGAACCACATAAAATATCATCACTCATCAGTGATCAGACTAAAATGGTGAATTGATTCGAACATACTGTGAGAGAGTGAGAGAAACTATTTAATGACGCAATGACTATTTAATACTAGTATTTATAAGAAACTATGAATTTCTATAGAAACTTAAATTCAAGATATTGGCCCACAATTTATCTTTCAGCGTAAATCTAAAACAAATAATCAAATATCGTCCCTGACCACTTGAAAATTGCGTCCAAGTCAGGACCGCGACGCACCATGCGGACCCTTTTGTGCCAATTTTCAGCGCTGTTGGGTTTGTCGCAATGCGCAATCCTACTCATTGTATTATCGGAACAGCAACCCGGTTCGAGCTTGTAGGCGAATCCCACATTGCAGTAAGTTTCGCCTCATTTGCTCTGCACACAGAACGTCGAGGACATGACCACACGTTCACTGCTCTCCGTTGAATGGCTGCGTGGACCGGTGCGCCTTCAGTGCAGGCTCCCCTTGTTACTCTTGACGTGGTGGGCAAAGGGGACTGCTTACAGTTGCCGCGGCCATGTTCCAGGAAAGAAAGTATTTAATTCTGTATAGATTCTGTATATATTCGTAGTCCTATTTTAAACAATCAGGTGACTGCAACTGAGGAGTCAAAAGCCCAAAAGAAGTACCCATCAGAAGCCCACAGTTCGAAGAGACCCCGCAAGGAGTCAGGCGAACCTAATTAAAAATCTCAGGAGACGTTGCAACTGACAAACGTATTTCAGAGCGGTGCTTTAGAACTGGAGAAATAAAATGCTGGACACTAATTTTTTTAAAAAATTAATACACATAAATTTGTTAATATCTATATTAATTTTATTTATATTAACATATTATATTACATTACGAAGTAGCGTTGTATAAACATTTTACCCCAACGATTTTACGGTACCCTGCTGATTTCTCGTAAATTGGGTATAATGATGTATATTGTTTTATATGAACGTTTGATGGCTACAATATATAACGGACCTCATGCAATCCATATGGTTGACGTCTCTTTCTTAAATCCCTATAATATACTATAAGTATGATTAATAAAAGCCGAAGGAAGAATTGAAGTGCTTCATGCTTCTTTTCAGCTCTAAACTCGAATGGAAACCGTTGCCACGACGACACATTTGAAATAACATTTTTTTGTAGTTTCTGTTATAGCTACTTTCGTGTCGTTTACGTGAACCGGTTTATTCCGGGTTTCGCAAACCACGTTGTAATGTCGTCTCTTGTGAAAGGTCGCGTCGTTAGCGCATCTTAGCCCCTTCGCGACGGACTACGCGCGCACCCGGAACCCGGCACTCGGCACCCGGCACCCACCGCCGCGCCGACCTCCGCAGCTTTCCCCGCACGCCACCGGACGAGCGGAAGAAAGTCTTCCCCTTTCCAGCAATTCGCGAGGCTTCGTGCTATTGAACTCACCCGCTTGGGCTTAATCTCGGCTTATTATGGTGTCATCCTCGTTTGTTTCGTTTCTACTGCGCCAGGGAAATCGACCTAAATGAGATGGAGTAAATTGCCAAGATTTTTTTTGTCGAGTTTGCCTTATGGTCTTCTTTACGCTGGAAAACATTTCTACAACGCCGTTCGAAATTGAGTATAAGATGTTGCGGTATTTTGTTATTATCGTGATAAAAACGGTAGTTTAATGACTTTGGGATTCGAGTATAGTAGTTCTTTACGATGACATTAGATTCACCAGGACATATCTCATTGTCAAAAGTGTTGTTTATGAATTTTAATTTAACTTAGTATTAGTATTATTATATGCGTATCGGTCATGACCACGCTATATGATTAACGTGTGTCATTTTTCCAGCATCAATTTTTCAGTATATCCCTCAGTTCGACAAGGTTGTTACACCTTGAAGTGTAAATTATGAGCTGCTAGGATGATGATCAGGGGTGAAGGGACAATCACCAATACGACCATGTCTACGCAGGACTCGAACTTGCAACCTCTTCGGCGCAGACGACGGTTGCAACAAATGTCTGCGCCACGAGGCCAACTAATTATTATTATTATTATTATTATTATTATTATTATTATTATTATTATTATATTATCATCGTTATTATTATCATTATCTTAGTATATCTATAATAATTAATCATTTGCTGTTTGATATTGTGAACACTTTAGCAAAGAATTGTCGTGAATCTTTTTTTAAATTTTTTTCAGGCCAAATATATGTTGAAGTAAAGAAACATCCTCAATAATTGTAAGAGAAAATATTCGAATTATTTCACTTTCAGTGACTAGTTTTGAAATTACCATGTATTGATCCAAAGATGTAAAACAAATCGTCCCGTTACCAAAGCCTCCCCGTTTGATGGGTTGCAAATGTGACACGCAGCACGCACGCCAGTTTCGTGGAACGCATAAAAAATGACTTCAATAAGAATTACCCGATGCCAATCAAAGCCGTCGGGACGACTAATTGGCCCTAAACCTCCGAAAATTGTTCCTACGCTGCGCCAACCTGCATAATTGGTATGACGAGAACGCACGAGTTTCGATAAACATCCACGTGTGGCGCCTGCGCGAGCGCCATCGCGATGTTGCGCGCCGGCCGCCGCGGCCCGGCGTTCGTGGGGCGCGATTGACGCCGCACCGCCCTGCGCAGTCATTCCGTTGGGTGGTTGGTTGCTCGTGGTTCAGGACGCGTCAGCGGCTAACATGCTCTGTTAGTCCCGTAAGTGCGTGCTTTTTCCTCGGGACGAGGCGGTGATCTTCCCCTGTTGCATGGCGGGATCGGGCGCCGACCTTCCGTCGGCTAGCGGCGTTCCCCCGCAACCAGGTATCTCCCACCGGGACAAGCTCTAAGCTTCTGACTGGTCCCCGGCAAGTATGGTAGTGTAAGTGCGTGGAAGGGTTCACCCCATAGGTGATAGGACAAGGAAGAAGAAGCAAAGGTTGCGCGGTCCTTTGTTGAGATTCTGCTCCGGTATTCGCCTGGTGATCCGATCAGAGCAGCCGGCCGCCAGAGCTGACAAGCTAATGTCCGAAATCCTGTTACCGCCGGGACTCGAACCTAGGACCTTCCGGTCAGAGGAACTGCAGTGACATCAGTTAATGCCCTGAGCCACCTTTCCCGATAGTCATTCTGGCGTGGCAGCGTAGCTAAAGTGCGGACTTGTATTTTTTTATTGCAAAATTAGTTGGCGATTAACTGATTACATTGTTTACTTTAACTTAACTTTACGAGTACATATGTATAAAGGGTTAATACTCAACTTAAATTAAAACTTAAAACTATTTTGTGTTGGTTGCGGTTACCCATTGTTCTCGAGTAGAGGGGACAATCGCTCACACAGTGAGTGGACCAAGGAGGAAGATGACTTACACTAAAGTCGGATCCACACATGCGGCATTCGGCGAATCGTGAGCAACCGCTCGCCGAATCCCGAGTAGTGTGGACGGGTTGCTTGCGAAACGACTAGTAGTCGTTTTCTGGCTTCCATACAGCAGAATATTGATAATGATGGCTAAGCCATCGAAAGCTGCTATTGTAATAAACAATATTGTAGGCAATGACGACTCATGTAATTATTTCATTGGAAATGCCAACGATAACTTACCACAATACCAATATTCGGTATTCGGTCTACCCTCCGCGTGTTGGTCTTGCATCAAAGGGAGTGATCATTCGCCGAACACATCAGCTGTTCGGAATTGGGCGAGCAGTAGCTTGTTGCTCGGCGAATGCTGAATGTGAGGGGCAGCCTTAAGAGGAAGCCAAAGAGCTGCATGGTCTGGCCCGGTGTAAAATAGCCGTGCATTAGGATCCGTGCGACCTTCAATTTGTTTTAGGTCCCCGTTTGCTTACGTTATTTTATTCCTTCGCTCATTCATTCATTTACCATCCAATTAATTAGTAGTCGTTCATTTACTATAATTTTCATTAATTTGTCGTATTTACGTTTTTGCTTTTCAATTTAACTTATCTATTATCTATAAGCACTGATTTTAAGAGCGCCTCGGACAGTAACTGCTCTAATTACGCCACTGTTTCAGTGCCAATTAAGGTGCTATGCCGGGAAAATGCCGTGACGTTTGAACGACGCACGTGAACAAAGGGCGGCATCGTGCAAGCGTGGGAAACCCACTCACGCTGAGTTCAAGAGTCAGAAAATCCCTCTCAGAAGAAAGTGAATTGGATTCACTTTGGGCTTGCGATAAGTTGTTGTGGCATAGTATGACTTTCTTTAACTTTCACTAAAATTCTTATAACTGTTTTGTTAGTTCCATATTTACACAAATATAAATTTAAAATAATAATAATAATACATATTATTGGCATATTAATGATACTATGTATACAACATACAAAGCCTAAGAATGCATAAACATACACATTTATTTAGAATCTTCATGCCACTTTGAAATTACATAATGTATGTCGATTTGTAGCATTCCTCGTTTCTGTACTTGAGAACGCCAATAAATTATAACGAATTTGTATACTCTTGCAACGCTGTACTTGCTCCGCTAACGAATTTGCTGTACTGCTTGCTTCGGACAAACTCTGGCAAACATTTTCCAGAGTTCGTCCGAATACATCAAAACATTTAGACATCAAGACATCTACGTTCAAACAAATATTGATTAAAAAGCAAAACAAATATAATAGTTCTGTGATAGTTGATATGTGGAACGTTATCAAAATATATTTCATACAAAAATGACTTAAAACTTTCTTTGAAAAAAATATGTATATACTAATGCATAAAGCAAAATGGGGACAATAAATGAAACAAGATGAGTATTATTGGTGGAAATTATACTGACAAAAGCTATTAGAAGAGTGCATTCATTAACATAAATATAAATACAGCATTTAATCATTGGGCAGCTACTAAGCCTAGCGGGAAAAACACGAATTAAACCCAATTACAGATTGCTTCACTAACATTCATTGCAGAAGTGATTCGAGCTCAATTCGATTAATTGGACGTGAACTTGAATGTTTGCCCTCGAAAGTGTCAGAAGCAAAATATAAACAGCGGTCTCTAAACTTCCGGAAACCATGTAAAGTTTATTCGAAAATCGTGTTTGGAATTCAGTCGCGTGGGGAGACCATTTTATGAAGCATTACGAGACTTGTCATAAAGCTTCCGTCTGACGACGGCTCAGTTTGAGGAGAACTGGAACTAAAAGACAAAATGTGCTGCATCAACAATAAAACGATCCATTACAGACCTCCATTATAATGATTTAATAGACTCCTTTTTGTTTCTTGGTCGCTGATGAAGATATTTTCCTACGAAGGAAACTACTAGTATTTTACGACTAATATTACTCAGTCATATTTATGACAAAGAAAGACAACAGTATTGGATACGATAAATGGAACTTGCTTCTCATAATTGTTATATCCGACAATAAAATTTTGTTTTGTTTACATCCCTCTGGCTGTCATTTCTCTTGTACACTATTCTCGATTTCTCAATCGTCAGGAAATCCTATGCAACTGTTGAGCAACCACACAATTCAAGGTCTACTAACTTCTTCTCGCTGATTGTTTTGATCCTTTTTGTACCCCCCTTGTCGATTATAGTTAAAAGGTAAATCAAACTAGGAAATATTGGCTATATCGGTTGGTTCAATGTTGCAGAAATCTTTTAATTACTAGTAGAATATGTATCTAGCATTTCGAGCTAAATACTGTATAATTGAATATAATGACGAATTGTTTTATTAAATTAAATGCGCGCCTCGGAAAATTATGGCTAGCCTAATGGCTTCTGAACCCCAGAGCGCAGGTTCGATATCCTTCGATGCACCTGGAATTTCGAAGACCGGAAAATCCCACACTATCTATGTCATCCCTGTGGTATGTAAAAGAACCCGAGCAGGTACTCTGCAAAATTAGAACCCTCTAACAATTCCGCGTCCTAACAAGAGAGACAACAACCACAGAGTTTGGATATAAGTGTGATCATTGTAATGTACGATGTACTGTGATGTCTGTAATGTGTAATGTATTATTACTATTTAGATACTTCGAAAACTATCAAAATCTAATTTATTTAATGCAATAAATGTTTCCAAAGAGGAAGGAGCAGTCGTCCTAATCAACCATTTCCCTGAATCTCCCACTCGTTAGCAATATTCCACGTAGTCTCCTATTTTATTACATAACTTTGTTGAACGGAACGACCGCATGCGTCACGCTGGCGAGGGAAGCGCTGTCCTTGTGCAACGTTTCTCTTTCAGCCCCTTCCCACACCGCCCACGCGTTCGATTTCGTGTCAATGTTGCGTCAGTTGCTCGGAACCGATTGTTCCCCGACGCCCGAACACAAAAGAAGCGCTTCCTTCGCACTCCGCCCGCACCGGCGCGGGGCGGGGCGGGGACAGGCGCGGGCGGGGCGGGGCGCGCGGGGCGGGCGGGGCGGCGCGGGGCCGGGGCGGGGCGGGGCGGGGCGGGGCGGGGCGGGGCGGGGGCGGGGCGGGGCGCGTCGCGCCAGACCGGGGCGGGCCCGGCCGCGCGGCGCCTAAAATACAGCCGCCATCGGAAACTAAACTTTCTCAATTGAGTGGAGGCTTCGGGTCGTTAGTTAGTCCTCGGCAAATACGAGAGCCTCTCGTCGCAGATCTTCTCCAATTCTCGAGCGAGCTGCCTCGGCCAATCACGGAACGTCGCTGTCGCGCCTCTTTTCGAGGCGACATAAAAGACGTCTTTCCAAATGAACGGGTCACGTCCAGAGACTCACTGCGATATACAACCTCTGAGGAAACTACCAGCGTCAACTTGTTTTCGAATCTCGTATTATTGAACACGACAGTTACGAAACTTTTCTCAAGAAACTTATAAATCGGATAATATCGACATAAAACCTAAACTTTAAACTTAATCTCATGTATTTTAAACAAGACTTTGACATCTCTGAAAAGCTAATCAAATTTATTAGTTTGTAAGAAAAAATCCAAACGGTTATATCCTCATTGATTGACATGTTCTGAAACTGCCTCCGGGTAATACACAATATACCGATTGAAATAAAGGATCCATCCATTTATTTATATGAAGTAACTAACATCTAAAGGAATCCATACATAGTATGGAGACAATTGATGAAGTTCAAACTGATTGAAATGTAAATTGCATTACCTACCAACGTTTAGAATTAGCGTAGGTCATTCAGGGAACGCTGCTCATTACTTGGATGCAGCGATTTTTTTCCGTTACGGGAAAATTACCCACTTTCACAAAACCGGTTGATTGAATTGAATTGAAACCATTTGTGCGCAGTATCTGAAGGGAGCAACTACGTAATCCTTGGAGAGTAATATTGCAATTCACACAATTTACATTCGTTGAGCCCTTTACAATTTTTTGTCATTTGGTTGGGAGCGAGGGCGTGGGCGTGGGCGCGGGCGCGGGCGCGGGCGCGGGCGCGGGCGCGGGCGCGGGCGCGCGAGGCGAGGGGCAATTGAACGCGCGCGCGCAGTGCATTCGGTTTACGAGCCGTCGCGTCTGGAGAAGAGCGGGACGCGCGCACCTTTGACGCGCGGATCGGCGCGGGTCCCTGGCGGGTGCTTGGCGCGCCGTGCGAAGGCGACGCGGTGGGAACGAGCGCTCTCCTCGCTCCGCCCGGGTGTGCTCCGCCCTCTCTCTCCCACGGCCCGGCCCGCTCCCTTCTCCACCCTCTTCCGAACTGCCATCCTGCTCTTCCGCCATCTCTGCCCCGCCTCCCGCCCTTCTTCGCCCCAAACTCTTCTGCGCCCCGCTGCAGTCGGTGTCTCTCTCGCAGCACCACCGGCAGCGAGTTACGCCACGCAGGAGCTCCCGCCGTAGTTCCGTTCCGCCCTCGACACGTATTATATGCTCCCCTTTCGCATGTAACGCGCATCAGCTGACTGCAGACGGCGGCTTCACGGTGCCTTTTCACGGCCGAGCCTGCTCTTCTCTGCGCTCGTCGGGTAAGCTCACCCACGCCGTCGCTACGGTCTTCTATCAAAAAACTAACAATATAATGCTAATATATATATATATATATATATATATATATATATATATATATACATATATATAAACTGCATTTATTCATGTCGTATGTTCATGACATTTTATTTACCACTTATTAGTGACGTGTTCCATTCACAGTAGAACGTGTTAGCCACGTCTCATAATTTATTAGGTGCTAGGTTCTTTCATTCTTCAGTTTGACAACTTGCTTATTTTCATGCTAGGTAAACGAATTTTGAATTAGTTGTATTTCATACTGACAACATTAATACTATTTTTAGACCAAAGAATAATCATACAAATAATTTATCTATTATTAATAATTATTTTACATGTTTTTAGATTGACTATAACAGCAAAATTTTGAAAATTCCGAACGTATCATTCGGTCTTCTTTTAGTATCTACCAATTCATGGGTGATTAATAACTTTATTCATAATACTAATTGAAAAAATCGAGATTCTAAAGCAGGCAATACACTAATTAAATGGTTGATTTTACTCATTCAGTTTAACAACAAAGGGCAAAAATAATATAAGGCATAAATGAATTCGCCATGCAACATAGGGTTCACTGAATTTTCAGTCATAGAAAGCATTTTTTCTCTATGACCTTCAAATGAACTGTGTGTATCCTCGTGCACAATATGATTCACCGCTGAGGCTCAAGAGACATCTCTCTAGAAAGCGGATATGAGTGTATGCGTCATTGGCAATATGTATGACTGGAATGAGCGGATGAGTGTTTTTCAAAGATTGTTCACTCGTCGTTTAGTAGAAGAGCAACGCCACCTATGTAGCAAGGGATCAATCATGTAGGATGCTTCGTTTACCTTCAGTGGCTGAGCGAATGAGATTTTCCATCCAATTGCACTTAGACGACTATGTTCTCGAGGTGACGGTTAGATAATCACGTAAACGTTTCTGCTCATGAAGTGTGAGGTTTAGCGAGGGACTGCTTAACTGCCGTTTAGTGGATAAGCGAGCAAACGTTCACGATGGACTGTACAGGAGGTACTGAGATGATGTTAATCTGCTTCTGATTGAGCAGAGGGTAAACGTTAGGAACTGTGTGCGTCTGAGCGTCAGTTAGGACGTCACGTTAGGACCTGTGTGAAACTGGCCAGTCGCTGGCTAGTGGGCGAGGAAGTGAACATCACTCCCGGAATTATGTAGGAGTCCTGAGGGCGATAGCTTAAGAGTAATTTCAGGACGGGGATATCAAGGGCAATGGGAATGAAAAGAATTCTCACGCAAATACACTTGGTGAGCAATGGATAAAAACCGTCATGAATCTTCCATTAGTATTGATTAGTACGTAATACATCGTCGAGTCTTCGGTAGTTCTGATTTCTGCTTTACCCATTCATGTTGCTTATCCACGAAGTAAGAATACAAAATGTTTTTAAAAATTACAATTTTATCTGGATTGCCATTTTATTTTTAAGTGAACAGCGTCGCATATAAATATCCAGATATCGCCAAGTCCACACGGCCACGGCGCCGAGCAGCGCACAACCGCGCGCGGGGACCGCTCCCGTGCGACTGCGTGCGTGCGCCGCTGCCCCAAACGTCGCGCCGCGCCGCGCCGCTGGCCCGTCGCTGCGGAGGTGAACGGGAAGTGGACGAGCACGTCTGGGTCGGCGGCGTGCGCAGACCTTTTCCGCCGCCGCCGCCGCCGTCCTCTTCCAGCGCGCGGCCGCGCAACGGGATCAATGGAAGGCGCACGCCGCTCCGCCGGCGACCCGAGTCCCTTCGAACACGGAACCACCCGTCCGCCCGCCCGGCCCGCCCCGCCTCCCACCCCATGCGCGCTCCTATTGATTTTGCAGTGGGGGCGGATGGCTAGATGGAGGCGGTATGGGCGACGAGGACGCAGAGAAGGCACAGTCGGCGGCCACCGAGCTGGGGACGGGCAGGAAATGCGACGGCGGTCATGACTCAGGACCGGTGCCACAAGGGAAAAACAAATGTATCGAGGTATGAGCTCCACGTGTTGGCGCGTTGAGACAGCGAGAAGACCTGATGCCTTTCATTTTGGAAATACCAGATATTATGCTTGTCTACGTAACATGGTGATAGCAGATATCATCGAGCATTGACGATCAACACGATGATGAATTATTAATCAGAATGGATAATGAATGGTTATTGATCAACAGGAATAAAATATGAAAGGAAAAATCCAGTCATAGGCAGGCGGCGTTCTGTGGGCTAATATTCACTGTGGTCGGGACACGGAGTGGGTTTTGTTTGAATCAGTGATGTTTGAAACTAGAATTCTACTAATAATGTTTGTTGTTATCATGTTTGCGAGTATGTGTAGGAAATTGTTGTTTACAATATCATTTTGTGAAAACGTTGAAAACTTGCCCCGAGACCACCACATACAGTATCAGACAGGTGATCGGAATATGTCCCTGTACTGAAAACCTGGATCACAAGAGATCAAAGTGAAAGATATATACTGAAATTAGAAGAGAGCAAAAAAGAGAGAGAGAGAGGGAGAGACGATACCAAGGCGCAGATAGTATCGACCAACGATAGGATCGGAATGAAGGGAATGTTGCGATCGAGAGTTCGAGGGCAGCGCACAGTCCCGGGAAAGGAAGAAGGGGTGGAGTGGAAGGTTCATCAAAGAACCTACCGCCGCGCCGCCGAGCAGCAGCAGCAGCGGCGTCCGAAGTCACAAGAGGCGCGTATCGCATGACAAGGCCCTGGTCTGAAAACGCGGGCGGGCGGGCGGAGGAAGGTGGTTCCGCCTGAAAGAGGACGGGCGGCTGCGGCCAAAGGGAAGGGGCGGGGGCGGGGCCGGGGCCGGCGCGCCCCCTCGCATACGGATGGTAATTCGCGGAGGGGCGGAGAAAAGGAGATGCGTCATCGGCCTCTGGGACCCGACCGTTCCGGCCCTCTCGCCCGCGCCCGCAGAAAGGCTACGCTCCCGCCGCGCTCAGTGTCTCGAGGCCAGTCAATGACGCTTTGATTTCTTTCAGAGCCCGTCGCTGCAGGATCTTCGCAAAGAATGCCTTAGTGCAGGATTTCCTTCGCCGAGTATTCTCTAAATACAAGGCGACGCCGGGAAATGAGCTGATATCTCTCTTTGTGAACTCAGGAAATGCACTCATTCACTATTCTCACGAAAGGATAAAAAATAAACAAGAAATGCTGATGAGTCTTAGCGGCAGCATCATGTGTAAGTACAAACAAAACATCAGGAAAAAAATTGGTGGTAAAGATACGACCTTATGTAACATGTATTCAAACAACAAATAATTATATTTTTAATTTTGATTTCAAGAAATATCTTAATAATTCTACAAAAGAAAACAAAAACCTGTATCGGCAAAGGCGAAATTTTGCAAAGAGGTTAGTGAGGAAAATACAACAGGAGTCTAGGGATATATTTATCTCAAATATAGAAGACGACTTACACGGCCGCCAAACCTTTGCATACAAAGCCCTGAAAACATTGGGCAGCAATAAGGGAGACCTGATGAAGTTAGATGTCATTAGCGATGAAGTATGGAAAGATGGTATGAGGAATCTCCAGAACAAGTACCATTCCATACTAGTACACATGGTTCGGACAGCATCTCAATGGAGGAAGTAGCAGAAGCCATTAAAGCGTTAAAAATAGGAAAGCAATAGGATTAGATAAAATAAATGCTGAGCGTTAGAAATGTGGTGGGATGCCTCTACAGCTGAGATTGCTACTTTTGTTTAACATGTGCTGGAAAGAGGGTAATAGACCACAAAACTGGTTAAAGTCGAAATTAATCCTATTATTTAAGAAGGTATCAGAGAAAACTGTGAGAATTATAGAGGCATCAGCTTATTGGATAGCGCGTATAAAATATATGCTAGAGTACTTAATCAAATATTGAAAATAATAATTGATTGCTTAATAGGCGGAGATCAGATGGGATTTAGTCAACAAATGGAGTCACGGCACTATAGATGCCATATTTAATATCAAACAGATTATAGAAAACGACGTGAATTTAACTTGGAAACTCAGATTCCATTTATTGATTTTGAAAAAGCTTTCTACAGCATAAATAGAGCGAAATTGAGGAGCTTACTTATTACATGAGGTTTACCTTTCCATCTTATCAAGTCTGTACCAAGGCACGGCAGTTATTGGTACCGGCAAAAGGTTGAGAGAAGAAATTGAAAAAAAAAAAAAAAATAAAGATGTTAGACACGGATGTATTTTCTCAACATTGTTTCTTATATATATTGATGACATTTTTCACAAATGGAGAGAAGTGTTTAACTCGGGAATTGAACTAAACGCTGCCTAAATAAAACTCAACGTTCTAGCATATGCAGATAATGTGTTAATGATTCAGCAAACTAAAGACATGCTTCAAAGAGGGATGTATATATTGCAAAATATATACCTTAATTCTACTAATAAAACTAAAGTAATGGCTTTTCATGGAAAATATCCACATATATCAAAAATAGTATTGAATTGGAAGACTTAGTTTTAATTACTTGGGATGTGAAGTATCGTTTGTATTTGACGACGATGTGACAAACAAATGAAAGAGGTGTAAACATATTTGTGGGGCAAATCATAAAACCCTGAAACATAAAACAAGAAAAAACAGACTTTCTATAAGACGACGGCAGTACCAGACGTGTTATATGGAAGCGAAATCTGGACCTTCTCGAAAAGAGAAACAAATAGAGTGAGAGCCGCAATAATGAGATTTCTTAGAGCTGAAAAAGGGTGTACTCTAGATTATAAAATTAGAAGTGAAGAAATGCGTAAAGAGCAAAAGATATTTAGACACGAGTAAAATATCAGTGACACTAAAATGAACTGATGCAGTAATCTGGAGAGAATGAGCAGAAGTTGAATTCCTCGACTGGCAAGGGACTAAAAACCAACTGGCCGAAGGAGCATCGGTCCCCCGAGAAGAAGATGGTTTCTGGAACAGGCAACCTAATCCTTGAAATGAAGAAGAAGAAGAAGAAGAAGAAGAAAACTTCAAGGAATTGCTTGGCGATATTGTTCGCTTGAATTGAAACTTGTTTATAATTTAAAAATAAAAGCATATCAGTGAAGGTGTGATAATTGAAAGAAATAAAATTAAAATATTATAATATAGAAATCTGAGAACAGGAAGACGTGTTAACGATCTTCCCATGTGAAATGAATAAAAAAAACTTATCAGTGCAATTATCTCAGTAACACAAAATAATCTCTACAAAATACAACAAAACCTGTTACGTTTGCCTAAACGTCATTGGAGGGTATACAATTTGAGAAGCAGAGTCAGTCATTAGAGAGAGTGATTTCATTTTGCTCGTGGCTCGTTCTAACTTTCTGCTCCGAGGGACGGACGCAGGGTTCGAACGCTCGCAGCTAGCGCGCGGTGGCTGACAGAGATTCTCCGAGCCGCGCGGAAATGGGATTTGCACAGCCCCTATTGGCTTACGGTCTCACACTGACGATGCTATTCCTTCCTCCACCCACAGCTGCTTCTTGAGCCACTCGAAATACGCGTTCTCACGAGGAACGCTCCGATCAAGGTTACACTGTTTACTTCTCACTCGCTTCAACAGAGACATTTTACGCGTGTGCACAAAGAGGGATGTGTTTTGTTTATGAATACTTTGTTGCGTACGAAATATTAGGCCACTGAGAGTATTAGATCCCATGGATAAAGCCCAAAGACACGGAAACGTTTTCTCAACCTACCATACGTATGTCATTAACTCTTAATTTTATCATATGGGATGTGGATTACTGGTGATCTGCGCCATTGGTTGTCGTGGCCAAAAATATAAATTAAATTTTAAACAATTTACTTTCGAAATGGTTATTTTATATAAATTAAAATACAAGGTGCTATTGCCAGTGAATGTATAAATATGTATGTTGCTACTAAAATCAACGAATATTTTAAGAAGCAAACAATTATGTATTTCATTATTTGTAATTGGTCCACAATAAGCAATATGTGGATATTCTGTGAGTAACCCGCATGTTTTAGGAGTACAAGGTTATTATTAACATAAAAGTTTAAAAAAATCTACTTTCTAACAGTCTTAAGACAATGTTAAAGCTTCCAATCGATTCTTGCAATAAAAACCTGTAAAAGCATTCATATACCGATAATTATTCGAATATGCTGGTATATCTTTTGTGAGACTGTGCTCAATATTCCTGATTAATGTGCAAAATGTTAAGGAGATTTCGAAACAAAACGGTCGATTGAACCTCGCAAATCGCGACGCTTTGTCTGTCCGCTCAACCTCGCACACAGGCGAGTCGTCGATCAGCTTCATCCTAACCTTAATCCGGAGCGGGCGGGCAGCCCCACAAGTGGCGCGGTGCCGCGCCGCCAGTCGACCGATTTACACCGCGGTGACCTGTGACGGGGCATTCGGCTTCGCACGACTCCCCACCAACATATGCGCGGGCTCTCCTCAGTGGAGCGCGGCGGCGGTGGCGGAGGCGGGACCGAAAGGGAGGGGGAGGGGGGGGGCGCAGGAGCCGTGACTGCGACCGCCGCCACGGCCACCACTGCAGCTGCCGCCGCCGCCGCCGCCGCCACCGCCACACATTGGTATGAACTGACCCAAAATCAAGTCATAATGAGAAAATTGAAAGAGGGGGATCAGAATTTTGAATTACCAAACCTTTTCAAAAAACATTGGACTACAATACTTCGTCTCCAAAAAAGTATTTCAACCGTTTTATCTCGCTCACGTTCTCTTAAAATTACTGTTGATTAAATCGTACGGATTTGTTGATTTATGTCGTCAATATTTGTTAAAAAACTGGGTTTTAAAATTTTTTTGTGATTTTTTTTTTAATATCCCGATTGTAACACTACGTTAAGCATATTTTAAGCTTATGAGTATATGTTTATATATTGGATACGTGTTTATTGTAACCTGTGTAGCGTCACATTAGACATGAACTGTTTGGTTTATATATATTGATCAAAATTTTAACCAGTGTTTTTAATTATCGCTGAGAATGTCCTTAATTGCTGCAAGATTCATCATTCTCCAAAATATTTACATCCATCTTTCTAAGCATATTCGCTTCATGTTTTATGAGTTGTTCCGCCTTTTCAAGCTGCTATTTAATTTTGAAATTCAACTATGACACTTAAAATTAGCAATATCGTGAACCTCTGTGTTTACATTTTTATGCATCTCTGTAACTTGTTTTTAATGCGCCTCGAAATTGAAAGAAAACTATGCAGTCTCTGGCAATGTGAGAAATATAAGTGGTTTCGTTGGCTACTTCAGATTCAGAAAAACTCAAAAAATTAAAAAGAAATTAAAGCTTCGCTTTTGACGCAAAAAAGCAAATGTAAACCATTTTGGGTGGTTTTTTTCAACGCATTTTCGCTGATTAAAACCATTAGTAAGCAATAACATTTGAATTTTGAAATTCTATTATTATTTTCGTATTCAGCGACCTGAAAATTCCATAGATACTTAATTCTACGCAAATCCACTCACATGTTCAATTGTGGCCAAATTTTTGGAGTTTCGTTCCACGGCGCGCCAGCGAGAATCGCGTTGCAATTGTTCTCTCAGCCTCCCCCCTCCTCTCCATCTCGTCCACTTCGTTCAATAAACCGGTGGCGGTTCGATAAACCTCCTAACCGCCCCCCCCCCCCGGCTCTTTCAATCCCACCCCGCCGCCAGCGCCGCCACCCGGTGGAGAGAAGAGTCAATACTGGAGGAACTGGAGAGGTAAATATGTTTTTCGCTGGCGACACCTGCAGCTGCTTCGGTTTCCGAGGCGCGGGCGCGCTTCAAGCTCCGCGTTTGTCAGGGCGATCGATGTGCCCGCTGACCAGAAACAAGACAAATGCATTATTCGCGTTTTCATGTTTGATTGCTCTTTCTGGCATTTGATAATTCTAGAATACATCCATTCTTTCTATGTGTATTTTCTTTTTGCAATGGCGTACTCTATCAATCCACTTAAATCCATTTAAAAAACTTTAAGTGTAACTAAAAAAGTTATCATCCACGCAATGTCATTACGTTTATTTCATACTACGTAAACAATAATACAAACAATTTTTAATGTCGCTAGAAAGTAAAACAATTCTGTATACAAGTCACAATATATAATTCAAACACAGTAGGAGCTCATAGTAAGACGCAATAAGTAGATAATTTTACATTTGGAATGAATAGAAAGACTTCAGGAGAGAAAAATATGGATCTCCTGGTCTCTCCAACGGACGTTGTTACTGAGATAAGTGGATTTTGAAAATATTTCACGTAAATTCTCTGCAACCGTCAATAAACTGCAACGAAAGAGGTGTACGCCACGAAGTGTGTATATTATCAATCAAATTAAATGTAAACGATTGTATTGCACGGTGTGCAATTAATTCGACTTTATTTCCTAGTGGTGTACAATTCTAAAAAAGTAAAAGAACTTCCATCAACAAAACATTTGCTGTGTAAACAAAGGCGCTCGTAACCATTGTATTGTATTCGTAAGCAGTGACGTGAGACATGTGTGGGTATATACGAGTGTCATTTCGAAAGTAATCACACGACAACATTGTTTTGCTCACAAATACAAATTTTGCCGATACATGTCATGAAATATAGCGCACACCGAACTATTTACATCACGAGAATTTAGAGATAGATACCCCCTATTTATAGAAAAAATTATATTGCGAGGACAAAATATATAATTTAATACTAGAGATCTGCTTTTATGAATTCCATCATAATACATTATAAAATGAGTTGCCCATCAGCATTTATCAAATTGAAACATATTAATACAGTTATTGGAGGAAATAGGCTTATAGAGTATGCATTATATTACTTAATGATTCTTTTTTTATATTGACGAAAATACAAACAATATTCAAATGATTGTGAAGTAATGCATAGAACATAACAGGAACAAAATACAGAGACACGCAAAAGAGGCAGAACAAGAGAAATATTAAAGAATTGTCGTCATTATTTCGATATAAGAGTTTCTTGAG
This sequence comes from Gryllus bimaculatus, assembly GCA_017312745.1. Classification (NCBI taxonomy): domain Eukaryota; kingdom Metazoa; phylum Arthropoda; class Insecta; order Orthoptera; family Gryllidae; genus Gryllus; species Gryllus bimaculatus. The sequence goes on from BOPP01000274.1 coordinate 645,574, forward strand.
AACGGAAGTGCGAAAGAAAATGGGAAAAGGAAATTATGTACTGTTTGAAATACAGGAGGGTTATATTGGATGTAAACAGTTATCCATTCCCTTTCTCTGAATTCTAGATCATTGGGACATGGAACTATTGGTTAATGATCAAATATTCGTATGAGAATGCAACAAACTCTGACAATGGTAATCGCTAACGCGTCTTCTTACTTCACTTTCTCTGACGCCAGGACGCAATTGGCAGCACCCGAAAAATCCCGCGCGAGTCGCCAATCCCCAAGACCCACGATCAGTACCGCCGTCCGACCGGCCGAGGTCTGCAGCTTCGTGCACAATCGGTAGTTTCCGCGCGCGTTCGAGACCACCGCGTCAGTGAGACGACGCCGACATATCTCGCCGCGACTCTTATCCTCCGCGTTCCTCCGATGCCACCCTGGCAGTTGCCGCCGCCGCCACCGCCACCGTCGCGACCGCCATCTCCAGTGCCACAGCCAACACCTCTACCACCGCCACCGGGGCCACCCCGCCCCCGCCCTCTTTGCCGTCTCCTCCTACGAAACCACCACCCCCGCCAGCCGGCACACCACCACCACACACCAACCACATCGCGACTAGCTCACCATTCTTCTCCCTCCGTGTCGTCGCCGCTGAAGCGAAGAGTGATGGTGGCGGTGGGGCGGGCCGATAACGGAGTCGGTGTGACCACACTATTGGCAAGTCCAACACTTCCGTCCCCCACCCCCGCGCGCGTGCATCTTCAGACAGCGTCAACAACACGACTTCCACACCGCCGCCGCCCCACCACCCCTTCCACCATTTCCGCTTTGTTTCTTCCTCTCCGTTCTCCGCACCCTCTCGTGTCGTCGCCACTGTCACAGCCACCGCAATCCCCACTGTCACAGCCATCACCTCCGTCACCGCCTCCACCCCCTCCTCCCACACCGCCAACGACTCGACATCCACACCGACTCCCCCATCACCCCCGGCGCCACCCCCATCATCACCGTTCAGCTTCATCGTCTCCGTTCCCCGCTCTCTCTCTCTCGTGCCTTCACCGCCATCGCATCGGCGTCGACTGTGCGCTCGTTTGTTTTTATTGAAACGCCCGAACGGCTCGCGCAGACGCTGCGAGAGCCTTTAGGTTCGTTGCCCGACCTCGCGCCGCTTAGCGCGCCGTTTACAGGTCGTCTTCCGCCGACTTACGAGCCGCCGGCTCGGGACACGTGAGGCGTGTTATGGTCGCGGGCCGCGGCGAAGGGGCTGCCGTAAGCTGATTCGTACAAGCAGGCAGCTAGCAGGCTGTTGGAGGCTACTACATGGCAAGTAGCTCGCACTGCGAAGCGGCCGTAGGCAAGGAGTAAATAGGATGTGAGACGTCGATTGTGCTGCTTCGTGAACAAGTTTAGTTGAGGTCATTATCGTGCGTGCTAGTTGCTCGGAGCCCTACTTACAGTGAAGAGGAGATGGCACAATACGAAATTTCAATAAAACATCAGTTTTATAAGGTTTAATTATAACACGACATACGGGAATAACAAGCGCCAAACTACCGCTAAACTAGTTCGAGATGTCTAAAACGTTTATTACTATAAAGTTTCTATAATCAAGGTTCTAAACCTCTGCACATTGACCAGATGATTTTGCCATCATCCCTCTCCAACCATTGTCCTGACGTTCATATTGCTTGGCGAAGAAAGTAAATGCGAAAACTGTTGGGATCAATTCATGAATCTTCCGGTTATAGAGTTGGTTATAGTTCAGTCGCTTAGCCGGTTCTTAATTAACCCAGTGATTTTGTTGACCGATTTAGACTGTGCAAGTAACTTGCAGATTTCTAGGGATTGTTATTTTGATGAAGTATGAGTGTCTGAGTTTTATTTGAAATCATTAGAACATATCTGTTCTACGAAATTATTTTGTTCTACACAAACTCCAATTTAGGAAGCCAAAACATTAAAAACTATATGTACTGTTTTGTCAACTTTATTGCAAATAAGCACGGGGCACTATAGTGTACTTACACATAAGTGTTCAGCATTTCCCTACTTACACCTCAAAGTAGAGCTGGGTGGTAGAATCACATCGTCCAAAGTGGCACGCTATTTTTCGAAGGAAAAAGTAAATTAACACTTTCAAGTAACTGCGGTTACTACCATGCAGCTCGTAATATAGGGTGTGTTTATTATCATTGAATTATCATTTGCATTAGAAGCACTACGTTGTAAGTCACATAAAATATGAATTCAGTATGGTTAATGAAAGTGTTCAATGGTTTTTGAGATACAGAGCTTTATCTCTGAATATTATTACAGGTTATTTTCCTTGAATGTTTGGAATAACATGAAGGTGAGCATTCGACAGATCTTCCGACGACGCACATCTCATGTGTGAGTCTTCGGAGCGCCATCGATTTCGAGGCCTAGGAGGGGAGGTCTTACGTATGTGGCCAGAAGGCGCGGGGACTGCAGATAGGTGGGAGTAGGTGGGAGGCGTCGGCGCCCTCGTAATGAGGCGTCCGCGGATCAGGCATGCGCGCGCGCGTCTCTGCGTGAGCGTCCTCTCGCGCATAGAAAGCGCCGCCCGCCCCTCCGCCCAGCTCCCTCACACGGGCCCTCCCACGCCTCGCGCGCGCCTCCGCCCGCACACCCTCCCTCTCCACCCCCGCGATCGCATCTCTCCTTCCCTCAACTCCGGTCCCTGCCCGCCCTCTCGCCGGCCTCGCGGAATTTTCTACACTAACAAGATTGCATATCGTAGTCAACCGCTGATTGGAGGAGAATTCTAGCGCCCGACTACTCTGATCGGTAGTTTTACGTGGCTTATCCGATCAACACCTGGCGAACGCCGGAGGAATAGCCTAACAATCGGGATACGGGCCGCGCGTGTTTTTTCTTCCCCATCCTTGTCCTATCCTTACCCCACTCTTACACACACGTACATGCACTACACTACCACATATGTCGGAAAGCTTGTCGGGGCGAACCGCTAGTGAGAGAGACAGGCTGGGGAAAAGTCGCTATCCGACGTGTAGGTTGTTGCCGGATCTCACCATCGAGCTAGGGAAAAACGCCGCCACTCACTCTGATTTTATAAACTTTATTTAACACTACATGCTCGTTCCCTCTCTCTCTCTCTCTCTCTCTCTCTCTCTCTCTCTCTCTCTCTCTCTCTCTCTCTCTCTTGTGTGTGTGATAAAACATACACTCCATTTGCGGGACTAATGATCATACTAGCAGTTGACGCCCCCGGGAACATGAAACTATCATTCAATCTTCCGCCTCCCACCACATAGCACGTGCCTCGCGTTCGCCGCCGTCGCCGCTCCCGTGCTCTACTCTACTCCCGCCCCCGCCCCTAGCCCTGCCTCTCGTGGTTCCTCCTCCGCGCCCCCCGCTCCCTGAGCCCCAGGCGACTGCGAAGCCGGAGCGTCGAGGGGGGAGGAGCTGCGAGTGCGGTAATCGTCGTGGAGGCGGGAGAGGAACGGGGCAGAGCGCTGTAGAAGCTCCGGAGGTAATAGACGCGCTGAGGGCGGTGAAAGCAGATGCTGCGAGGCCGTCGGAGGCCTTGGAGATAAAAGCCATTGTGAACGGAGACCGATGGATGTAGTGGTAGCAGTCGAGGCGGGAGAAATTAAAGGGAATAACGTTGTGAAGGGGTGCGAAATGTACGTTTGATGAAGTTATGAAATGATGAAAGGGGGGTAGAATCTATAGAGATAGAAGGGTGCAGGAATGATAGAAGTATTAGACTTGTAATTAAGACGTGAAATGGAAAAAGATGGTAACCCAGATTTTCGCGAAAAACGCCAATGACGCTGGTGATTCTTGCTCATAGCCACCGACTCTTCTATACTATTGCGAGCAAAAACAGAACTATCTCGAGGAACAAGTAGTGTATCAACTTGCCACCCAATCGCGGGTCAAATTAAGAACACATTCTGATAAAATAAAAAAAACTTTTCGTTTACAGTAATGTGTCAAACTACGAGAAATAATGGTTTAGAATATCCCATGAGAAGAAAGGCTCAACTTTTTAAAGATATATGATTGCAAGTTGTAATTCATGTAGAGCACTGTCAAGTCCTTAACATCATGGGGTCAGTACTTCATCTGAGGTGATGCAGGGTATTCCTAATATCCTACGTAAAAAATCTATGAAAGGAAGGCTGAAAAACTACACTGTATCAATTGCTTAAGTTTAAAAAGGTCGTGGTCTGATTCTGTGACTCTTCTGTAGATAAATGTACTTCATTCAGGATGTCAAAATCCGCTAAGGAAATAAAGCACCCTCCATTATTAAGCAGATCGTTTTGCATTGCTACACGACTAACCAACTGATATTCTTTCAATTGTTAGATAGTTCTATTAATTTGTGTCTATTCTGGATAACATATTAACAATCGCATCTCTGTGTATTTCTGATTGACTCCTTGATATAGTACGGATAGGTGGAATATTCACACATGTTATGTTGCACTTGTAGTAAAATAGTCCATAGAAATTGACTGACAAAATTAAATCTTTCAGAAATTCTGGGGATGATGAGATCTCATTCATTGCTCAGCGAAAAAATGTCACAAGTATAGAATAAATAAACATTAACAACTTTGGTTTTCGGAGACGTTCAAAGTAGTGAGCAACCAAAGTTAGGGTTGCGTCGGGGTATTTCAAGTCCCAGGATGATGGAGACAGTTTCTTTAATTTGTAGACAATTAATCAAACGAAATCTTTTATTGGGTAATATTGAAAAAAGAAGCGTGACGGTGAAATGGACAGAATAAGTACGTGATTCTGTGAGTTTTGAATTCAATACTTGGCACCACAAGTAAAGAAAGTTACGCATAGCATAACCTCTGTATAGGAACTATACAGTTCCTACTCTGTGGCATAAAATTTCCAAACCCAAATCGAGGCAAAACACATTGAAATTGAGAACATTCAGAATTCGAAACAATCCAAACAAATTGAAAAGATGAAGAAGGAAAACGAGGAGAAAAATAAGATTAAAGTACGAAGAAGATGAAGAAAATTTAAGAGAAACAGGAAGAGGAAAAGAAGATAAAAATGACGATGGAAATTCCTTTTGGTTTTTCATTTTTGGTTCAATAAAACAATAAAATTTCAAAAAGTTTAAGCCAAAGAATTTACGGCATTTACAGGTATCCTTGTTGAATTTCAATTTGAAACTTGTCTCAATTCGAATGTACTTGGTCTCAGTATCAATGTGACTATACTTGGCGTCAATCTGAATGTACAACGTGTAGCACGTCGGGTTTGAGAAGCAAAAAACAGAAAATTGCTTGTGGAGTGGACGCCGCAGAGGCCGGGTGGCCAGGGCGGGCGTTGGGCGAGCGTCGGGTGGGCGGGTGCCGGTGCGAGAGAGGCGGGCAAATGTCAGCGGGTGCGCGTGCACGGAGCGACGGCGGGGATGGCGGCGGCGGAGGAGGAGGAAGACGAAGAAGGGGCGGCGGTCGCGAGAAAGCCACCGCGACGCAAAGGTCGCGCGCGGGAGAAATCGGAGGCGCCCGCAGACGCGCCGGCGCCCGCGGGCCCTGCCGTTGCCGCCGCCCTCGCCCCCGCCCGCCGCCGGGCCAATTAGCCGCAGGGGACACCGCATGGAAAGGCGCGCCTGCGGAATCGACCTAGCGCAGCCATCGTCAACCTTTAAGAGGCCGCCGCGCTGGCATTGTTATTACATAAAGGCGGCTCCACACATTCGGCATTCGCCGAGTTGCGAGCTTCTGCTTG